>OX371225.1:66048382-66546937 GCA_947310385.1 Nephrotoma appendiculata
ATGTTGCAGAATTTCAAAATACGTATTTTCCAGTACCCGTGCTTTCCTTGTGCATTCTACCGGTAGTTTCATGCTTAACGTGTTATATACATCACCTATAATCATTTTGAACCGGAATTTCAACAAAATTTTTTTTTCAATTTTTTGCGAAAATGCCTGATGGCTAGCCTTACTTATTTTGAACCGATAAAATTTATTGTCACAGATTCCGAATGTTTCGTTTATTTTGGATTATTAATGTAATTATGAGCAGATCAACGTTTAATTTGCTGCAATATGTCGCCTCATTCGCCTGCAATCCAGGTTCGATTACAAATGTGGCAGAATTTCAAAATACGTATTTTCCAGTACCCGTGCTTTCCTTGTGCATTCTACCAGTAGTTTCATGCTTAACGTGTTATATACATCACCTGTAATCATTTTGAACCGGAATTTCAACAAAAAAAACTTTTCAATTTTTTGCGAAAATGCCTGATGGTGTTAGCCTTACTTATTTTGAACCGATAAAATTTATTGTCACAGATTCCGAATGTTTCGTTTATTTTGGATTATTAATGTAATTATGAGCAGATCAACGTTTAATTTGCTGCAATATGTCGCCTCATTCGCCTGCAATCCAGGTTCGATTACAAATGTGGCAGAATTTCAAAATACGTATTTTCCAGTACCCGTGCTTTCCTTGTGCATTCTACCGGTAGTTTCATGCTTAACGTGTTATATACATCACCTATAATCATTTTGAACCGGAATTTCAACAAATTTTTTTTTTCAATTTTTTGCGAAAATGCCTGATGGTTAGTTAGCCTTACTTATTTTGAACCGATAAAATTTATTGTCACAGATTCCGAATGTTTCGTTTATTTTGGATTATTAATGTAATTATGAGCAGATCAACGTTTAATTTGCTGCAATATGTCGCCTCATTCGCCTGCAATCCAGGTTCGATTACAAATGTTGCAGAATTTCAAAATACGTATTTTCCAGTACCCGTGCTTTCCTTGTGCACCCCTACCGGTAGTTTCATGCTTAACGTGTTATATACATCACCTGTAATCATGTTGAACCGGAATTGCAACAAAAAAAAGTTTTCATTTTTTTGCGAAAATGCCTGATGGTTAGCCTTACTTATTTTGAACCGATAAAATTTATTGTCACAGATTCCGAATGTTTCGTTTATTTTGGATTATTAATGTAATTATGAGCAGATCAACGTTTAATTTGCTGCAATATGTCGCCTCATTCGCCTGCAATCCAGGTTCGATTACAAATGTGGCAGAATTTCAAAATACGTATTTTCCAGTACCCGTGCTTTCCTTGTGCATTCTACCGGTAGTTTCATGCTTAACGTGTTATATACATCACCTATAATCATTTTGAACCGGAATTTCAACAAATTTTTTTTTTCAATTTTTTGCGAAAATGCCTGATGGTTAGTTAGCCTTACTTATTTTGAACCGATAAAATTTATTGTCACAGATTCCGAATGTTTCGTTTATTTTGGATTATTAATGTAATTATGAGCAGATCAACGTTTAATTTGCTGCAATATGTCGCCTCATTCGCCTGCAATCCAGGTTCGATTACAAATGTGGCAGAATTTCAAAATACGTATTTTCCAGTACCCGTGCTTTCCTTGTGCACCCCTACCGGTAGTTTCATGCTTAACGTGTTATATACATCACCTGTAATCATTTTGAACCGGAATTTCAACAAAAAAAAGTTTTCAATTTTTTGCGAAAATGCCTGATGGTTAGCCTTACTTATTTTGAACCGATAAAATTTATTGTCACAGATTCCGAATGTTTCGTTTATTTTGGATTATTAATGTAATTATGAGCAGATCAACGTTTAATTTGCTGCAATATGTCGCCTCATTCGCCTGCAATCCAGGTTCGATTACAAATGTGGCAGAATTTCAAAATACGTATTTTCCAGTACCCGTGCTTTCCTTGTGCACCCCTACCGGTAGTTTCATGCTTAACGTGTTATATACATCACCTGTAATCATTTTGAACCGGAATTTCAACAAAAATTTTTTTTTCATTTTTTTGCGAAAATGCCTGATGGTTAGCCTTACTTATTTTGAACCGATAAAATTTATTGTCACAGATTCCGAATGTTTCGTTTATTTTGGATTATTAATGTAATTATGAGCAGATCAACGTTTAATTTGCTGCAATATGTCGCCTCATTCGCCTGCAATCCAGGTTCGATTACAAATGTGGCAGAATTTCAAAATACGTATTTTCCAGTACCCGTGCTTTCCTTGTGCACCCCTACCGGTAGTTTCATGCTTAACGTGTTATATACATCACCTGTAATCATTTTGAACCGGAATTTCAACAAAAAAAAGTTTTCAATTTTTTGCGAAAATGCCTGATGGCTAGCCTTACTTATTTTGAACCGATAAAATTTATTGTCACAGATTCCGAATGTTTCGTTTATTTTGGATTATTAATGTAATTATGAGCAGATCAACGTTTAATTTGCTGCAATATGTCGCCTCATTCGCCTGCAATCCAGGTTCGATTACAAATGTGGCAGAATTTCAAAATACGTATTTTCCAGTACCCGTGCTTTCCTTGTGCACCCCTACCGGTAGTTTCATGCTTAACGTGTTATATACATCACCTGTAATCATGTTGAACCGGAATTGCAACAAAAAAAAGTTTTCATTTTTTTGCGAAAATGCCTGATGGTTAGCCTTACTTATTTTGAACCGATAAAATTTATTGTCACAGATTCCGAATGTTTCGTTTATTTTGGATTATTAATGTAATTATGAGCAGATCAACGTTTAATTTGCTGCAATATGTCGCCTCATTCGCCTGCAATCCAGGTTCGATTACAAATGTGGCAGAATTTCAAAATACGTATTTTCCAGTACCCGTGCTTTCCTTGTGCATTCTACCGGTAGTTTCATGCTTCACGTGTTATATACATCACCTATAATCATTTTGAACCGGAATTTCAACAAAAAAAACTTTTCAATTTTTTGCGAAAATGCCTGATGGTTAGCCTTACTTATTTTGAACCGATAAAATTTATTGTCACAGATTCCGAATGTTTCGTTTATTTTGGATTATTAATGTAATTATGAGCAGATCAACGTTTAATTTGCTGCAATATGTCGCCTCATTCGCCTGCAATCCAGGTTCGATTACAAATGTTGCAGAATTTCAAAATACGTATTTTCCAGTATCCGTGCTTTCCTTGTGCATTCTACCGGTAGTTTCATGCTTCACGTGTTATATACATCACCTATAATCATTTTGAACCGGAATTTCAACAAAATTTTTTTTTCAATTTTTTGCGAAAATGCCTGATGGCTAGCCTTACTTATTTTGAACCGATAAAATTTATTGTCACAGATTCCGAATGTTTCGTTTATTTTGGATTATTAATGTAATTATGAGCAGATCAACGTTTAATTTGCTGCAATATGTCGCCTCATTCGCCTGCAATCCAGGTTCGATTACAAATGTGGCAGAATTTCAAAATACGTATTTTCCAGTACCCGTGCTTTCCTTGTGCATTCTACCGGTAGTTTCATGCTTCACGTGTTATATACATCACCTATAATCATTTTGAACCGGAATTTCAACAAAAAAAACTTTTCAATTTTTTGCGAAAATGCCTGATGGTTAGCCTTACTTATTTTGAACCGATAAAATTTATTGTCACAGATTCCGAATGTTTCGTTTATTTTGGATTATTAATGTAATTGTGAGCAGATCAACGTTTAATTTGCTGCAATATGTCGCCTCATTCGCCTGCAATCCAGGTTCGATTACAAATGTGGCAGAATTTCAAAATACGTATTTTCCAGTACCCGTGCTTTCCTTGTGCACCCTACCGGTAGTTTCATGCTTAACGTGTTATATACATCACCTATAATCATTTTGAACCGGAATTTCAACAAAATTTTTTTTTCAATTTTTTGCGAAAATGCCTGATGTGTTAGCCTTACTTATTTTGAACCGATAAATTTTATTGTCACAGATTCCGAATGTTTCGTTTATTTTGGATTATTAATGTAATTATGAGCAGATCAACGTTTAATTTGCTGCAATATGTCGCCTCATTCGCCTGCAATCCAGGTTCGATTACAAATGTTGCAGAATTTCAAAATACGTATTTTCCAGTACCCGTGCTTTCCTTGTGCACCCTACCGGTAGTTTCATGCTTAACGTGTTATATACATCACCTATAATCATTTTGAACCGGAATTTCAACAAATTTTTTTTTTCAATTTTTTGCGAAAATGCCTGATGTGTTAGCCTTACTTATTTTGAACCGATAAATTTTATTGTCACAGATTCCGAATGTTTCGTTTATTTTGGATTATTAATGTAATTATGAGCAGATCAACGTTTAATTTGCTGCAATATGTCGCCTCATTCGCCTGCAATCCAGGTTCGATTACAAATGTTGCAGAATTTCAAAATACGTATTTTCCAGTACCCGTGCTTTCCTTGTGCACCCTACCGGTAGTTTCATGCTTAACGTGTTATATACATCACCTATAATCATTTTGAACCGGAATTTCAACAAAATTTTTTTTTCAATTTTTTGCGAAAATGCCTGATGTGTTAGCCTTACTTATTTTGAACCGATAAATTTTATTGTCACAGATTCCGAATGTTTCGTTTATTTTGGATTATTAATGTAATTATGAGCAGATCAACGTTTAATTTGCTGCAATATGTCGCCTCATTCGCCTGCAATCCAGGTTCGATTACAAATGTGGCAGAATTTCAAAATACGTATTTTCCAGTACCCGTGCTTTCCTTGTGCATTCTACCGGTAGTTTCATGCTTAACGTGTTATATACATCACCTATAATCATTTTGAACCGGAATTTCAACAAAAAAAACTTTTCAATTTTTTGCGAAAATGCCTGATGGCTAGCCTTACTTATTTTGAACCGATAAAATTTATTGTCACAGATTCCGAATGTTTCGTTTATTTTGGATTATTAATGTAATTATGAGCAGATCAACGTTTAATTTGCTGCAATATGTCGCCTCATTCGCCTGCAATCCAGGTTCGATTACAAATGTGGCAGAATTTCAAAATACGTATTTTCCAGTACCCGTGCTTTCCTTGTGCATTCTACCGGTAGTTTCATGCTTCACGTGTTATATACATCACCTATAATCATTTTGAACCGGAATTTCAACAAAAAAAACTTTTCAATTTTTTTGCGAAAATGCCTGATGGTTAGCCTTACTTATTTTGAACCGATAAAATTTATTGTCACAGATTCCGAATGTTTCGTTTATTTTGGATTATTAATGTAATTATGAGCAGATCAACGTTTAATTTGCTGCAATATGTCGCCTCATTCGCCTGCAATCCAGGTTCGATTACAAATGTTGCAGAATTTCAAAATACGTATTTTCCAGTACCCGTGCTTTCCTTGTGCATTCTACCGGTAGTTTCATGCTTCACGTGTTATATACATCACCTATAATCATTTTGAACCGGAATTTCAACAAAATTTTTTTTTCAATTTTTTGCGAAAATGCCTGATGGTTAGCCTTACTTATTTTGAACCGATAAATTTTATTGTCACAGATTCCGAATGTTTCGTTTATTTTGGATTATTAATGTAATTATGAGCAGATCAACGTTTAATTTGCTGCAATATGTCGCCTCATTCGCCTGCAATCCAGGTTCGATTACAAATGTGGCAGAATTTCAAAATACGTATTTTCCAGTACCCGTGCTTTCCTTGTGCATTCTACCGGTAGTTTCATGCTTAACGTGTTATATACATCACCTATAATCATTTTGAACCGGAATTTCAACAAAAAAAACTTTTCAATTTTTTGCGAAAATGCCTGATGGTTGTTAGCCTTACTTATTTTGAACCGATAAAATTTATTGTCACAGATTCCGAATGTTTCGTTTATTTTGGATTATTAATGTAATTATGAGCAGATCAACGTTTAATTTGCTGCAATATGTCGCCTCATTCGCCTGCAATCCAGGTTCGATTACAAATGTTGCAGAATTTCAAAATACGTATTTTCCAGTACCCGTGCTTTCCTTGTGCATTCTACCGGTAGTTTCATGCTTCACGTGTTATATACATCACCTATAATCATTTTGAACCGGAATTTCAACAAAAAAAACTTTTCAATTTTTTGCGAAAATGCCTGATGGCTCGCCTTACTTATTTTGAACCGATAAATTTTATTGTCACAGATTCCGAATGTTTCGTTTATTTTGGATTATTAATGTAATTATGAGCAGATCAACGTTTAATTTGCTGCAATATGTCGCCTCATTCGCCTGCAATCCAGGTTCGATTACAAATGTGGCAGAATTTCAAAATACGTATTTTCCAGTACCCGTGCTTTCCTTGTGCATTCTACCGGTAGTTTCATGCTTAACGTGTTATATACATCACCTATAATCATTTTGAACCGGAATTTCAACAAAAAAAACTTTTCAATTTTTTGCGAAAATGCCTGATGTTAGCCTTACTTATTTTGAACCGATAAAATTTATTGTCACAGATTCCGAATGTTTCGTTTATTTTGGATTATTAATGTAATTATGAGCAGATCAACGTTTAATTTGCTGCAATATGTCGCCTCATTCGCCTGCAATCCAGGTTCGATTACAAATGTGGCAGAATTTCAAAATACGTATTTTCCAGTACCCGTGCTTTCCTTGTGCATTCTACCGGTAGTTTCATGCTTCACGTGTTATATACATCACCTATAATCATTTTGAACCGGAATTTCAACAATTTTTTTTTTTCAATTTTTTGCGAAAATGCCTGATGGTTAGCCTTACTTATTTTGAACCGATAAAATTTATTGTCACAGATTCCGAATGTTTCGTTTATTTTGGATTATTAATGTAATTATGAGCAGATCAACGTTTAATTTGCTGCAATATGTCGCCTCATTCGCCTGCAATCCAGGTTCGATTACAAATGTTGCAGAATTTCAAAATACGTATTTTCCAGTACCCGTGCTTTCCTTGTGCATTCTACCGGTAGTTTCATGCTTAACGTGTTATATACATCACCTATAATCATTTTGAACCGGAATTTCAACAAAAAAAACTTTTCAATTTTTTGCGAAAATGCCTGATGGCTCGCCTTACTTATTTTGAACCGATAAATTTTATTGTCACAGATTCCGAATGTTTCGTTTATTTTGGATTATTAATGTAATTATGAGCAGATCAACGTTTAATTTGCTGCAATATGTCGCCTCATTCGCCTGCAATCCAGGTTCGATTACAAATGTGGCAGAATTTCAAAATACGTATTTTCCAGTACCCGTGCTTTCCTTGTGCATTCTACCGGTAGTTTCATGCTTAACGTGTTATATACATCACCTATAATCATTTTGAACCGGAATTTCAACAAAAAAAACTTTTCTATTTTTTGCGAAAATGCCTGATGGCTAGCCTTACTTATTTTGAACCGATAAATTTTATTGTCACAGATTCCGAATGTTTCGTTTATTTTGGATTATTAATGTAATTATGAGCAGATCAACGTTTAATTTGCTGCAATATGTCGCCTCATTCGCCTGCAATCCAGGTTCGATTACAAATGTGGCAGAATTTCAAAATACGTATTTTCCAGTACCCGTGCTTTCCTTGTGCATTCTACCGGTAGTTTCATGCTTCACGTGTTATATACATCACCTATAATCATTTTGAACCGGAATTTCAACAAATTTTTTTTTTCAATTTTTTGCGAAAATGCCTGATGGTTAGCCTTACTTATTTTGAACCGATAAATTTTATTGTCACAGATTCCGAATGTTTCGTTTATTTTGGATTATTAATGTAATTATGAGCAGATCAACGTTTAATTTGCTGCAATATGTCGCCTCATTCGCCTGCAATCCAGGTTCGATTACAAATGTGGCAGAATTTCAAAATACGTATTTTCCAGTACCCGTGCTTTCCTTGTGCATTCTACCGGTAGTTTCATGCTTAACGTGTTATATACATCACCTATAATCATTTTGAACCGGAATTTCAACAAAAAAAACTTTTCTATTTTTTGCGAAAATGCCTGATGGCTAGCCTTACTTATTTTGAACCGATAAATTTTATTGTCACAGATTCCGAATGTTTCGTTTATTTTGGATTATTAATGTAATTATGAGCAGATCAACGTTTAATTTGCTGCAATATGTCGCCTCATTCGCCTGCAATCCAGGTTCGATTACAAATGTGGCAGAATTTCAAAATACGTATTTTCCAGTACCCGTGCTTTCCTTGTGCATTCTACCGGTAGTTTCATGCTTAACGTGTTATATACATCACCTATAATCATTTTGAACCGGAATTTCAACAAAAAAAACTTTTCAATTTTTTGCGAAAATGCCTGATGGCTCGCCTTACTTATTTTGAACCGATAAATTTTATTGTCACAGATTCCGAATGTTTCGTTTATTTTGGATTATTAATGTAATTATGAGCAGATCAACGTTTAATTTGCTGCAATATGTCGCCTCATTCGCCTGCAATCCAGGTTCGATTACAAATGTTGCAGAATTTCAAAATACGTATTTGCCAGTACCCGTGCTTTCCTTGTGCATTCTACCGGTAGTTTCATGCTTAACGTGTTATATACATCACCTATAATCATTTTGAACCGGAATTTCAACAAAAAAAACTTTTCAATTTTTTGCGAAAATGCCTGATGGCTCGCCTTACTTATTTTGAACCGATAAATTTTATTGTCACAGATTCCGAATGTTTCGTTTATTTTGGATTATTAATGTAATTATGAGCAGATCAACGTTTAATTTGCTGCAATATGTCGCCTCATTCGCCTGCAATCCAGGTTCGATTACAAATGTGGCAGAATTTCAAAATACGTATTTTCCAGTACCCGTGCTTTCCTTGTGCATTCTACCGGTAGTTTCATGCTTAACGTGTTATATACATCACCTATAATCATTTTGAACCGGAATTTCAACAAAAAAAACTTTTCAATTTTTTGCGAAAATGCCTGATGGCTAGCCTTACTTATTTTGAACCGATAAAATTTATTGTCACAGATTCCGAATGTTTCGTTTATTTTGGATTATTAATGTAATTATGAGCAGATCAACGTTTAATTTGCTGCAATATGTCGCCTCATTCGCCTGCAATCCAGGTTCGATTACAAATGTGGCAGAATTTCAAAATACGTATTTTCCAGTACCCGTGCTTTCCTTGTGCATTCTACCGGTAGTTTCATGCTTAACGTGTTATATACATCACCTATAATCATTTTGAACCGGAATTTCAACAAAAAAAACTTTTCAATTTTTTGCGAAAATGCCTGATGGCTAGCCTTACTTATTTTGAACCGATAAAATTTATTGTCACAGATTCCGAATGTTTCGTTTATTTTGGATTATTAATGTAATTATGAGCAGATCAACGTTTAATTTGCTGCAATATGTCGCCTCATTCGCCTGCAATCCAGGTTCGATTACAAATGTGGCAGAATTTCAAAATACGTATTTTCCAGTACCCGTGCTTTCCTTGTGCATTCTACCGGTAGTTTCATGCTTAACGTGTTATATACATCACCTATAATCATTTTGAACCGGAATTTCAACAAAAAAAACTTTTCAATTTTTTGCGAAAATGCCTGATGGCTAGCCTTACTTATTTTGAACCGATAAAATTTATTGTCACAGATTCCGAATGTTTCGTTTATTTTGGATTATTAATGTAATTATGAGCAGATCAACGTTTAATTTGCTGCAATATGTCGCCTCATTCGCCTGCAATCCAGGTTCGATTACAAATGTGGCAGAATTTCAAAATACGTATTTTCCAGTACCCGTGCTTTCCTTGTGCATTCTACCGGTAGTTTCATGCTTAACGTGTTATATACATCACCTATACTCATTTTGAACCGGAATTTCAACAAAAAAAACTTTTCAATTTTTTGCGAAAATGCCTGATGGCTAGCCTTACTTATTTTGAACCGATAAAATTTATTGTCACAGATTCCGAATGTTTCGTTTATTTTGGATTATTAATGTAATTATGAGCAGATCAACGTTTAATTTGCTGCAATATGTCGCCTCATTCGCCTGCAATCCAGGTTCGATTACAAATGTTGCAGAATTTCAAAATACGTATTTGCCAGTACCCGTGCTTTCCTTGTGCATTCTACCGGTAGTTTCATGCTTAACGTGTTATATACATCACCTATAATCATTTTGAACCGGAATTTCAACAAAAAAAACTTTTCAATTTTTTGCGAAAATGCCTGATGGCTCGCCTTACTTATTTTGAACCGATAAATTTTATTGTCACAGATTCCGAATGTTTCGTTTATTTTGGATTATTAATGTAATTATGAGCAGATCAACGTTTAATTTGCTGCAATATGTCGCCTCATTCGCCTGCAATCCAGGTTCGATTACAAATGTGGCAGAATTTCAAAATACGTATTTTCCAGTACCCGTGCTTTCCTTGTGCATTCTACCGGTAGTTTCATGCTTAACGTGTTATATACATCACCTATACTCATTTTGAACCGGAATTTCAACAAAAAAAACTTTTCAATTTTTTGCGAAAATGCCTGATGGCTAGCCTTACTTATTTTGAACCGATAAAATTTATTGTCACAGATTCCGAATGTTTCGTTTATTTTGGATTATTAATGTAATTATGAGCAGATCAACGTTTAATTTGCTGCAATATGTCGCCTCATTCGCCTGCAATCCAGGTTCGATTACAAATGTTGCAGAATTTCAAAATACGTATTTGCCAGTACCCGTGCTTTCCTTGTGCATTCTACCGGTAGTTTCATGCTTAACGTGTTATATACATCACCTATAATCATTTTGAACCGGAATTTCAACAAAAAAAACTTTTCAATTTTTTGCGAAAATGCCTGATGGCTCGCCTTACTTATTTTGAACCGATAAATTTTATTGTCACAGATTCCGAATGTTTCGTTTATTTTGGATTATTAATGTAATTATGAGCAGATCAACGTTTAATTTGCTGCAATATGTCGCCTCATTCGCCTGCAATCCAGGTTCGATTACAAATGTTGCAGAATTTCAAAATACGTATTTGCCAGTACCCGTGCTTTCCTTGTGCATTCTACCGGTAGTTTCATGCTTAACGTGTTATATACATCACCTATAATCATTTTGAACCGGAATTTCAACAAAAAAAACTTTTCAATTTTTTGCGAAAATGCCTGATGGCTCGCCTTACTTATTTTGAACCGATAAATTTTATTGTCACAGATTCCGAATGTTTCGTTTATTTTGGATTATTAATGTAATTATGAGCAGATCAACGTTTAATTTGCTGCAATATGTCGCCTCATTCGCCTGCAATCCAGGTTCGATTACAAATGTGGCAGAATTTCAAAATACGTATTTTCCAGTACCCGTGCTTTCCTTGTGCATTCTACCGGTAGTTTCATGCTTAACGTGTTATATACATCACCTATAATCATTTTGAACCGGAATTTCAACAAAAAAAACTTTTCAATTTTTTGCGAAAATGCCTGATGGCTCGCCTTACTTATTTTGAACCGATAAATTTTATTGTCACAGATTCCGAATGTTTCGTTTATTTTGGATTATTAATGTAATTATGAGCAGATCAACGTTTAATTTGCTGCAATATGTCGCCTCATTCGCCTGCAATCCAGGTTCGATTACAAATGTGGCAGAATTTCAAAATACGTATTTTCCAGTACCCGTGCTTTCCTTGTGCATTCTACCGGTAGTTTCATGCTTAACGTGTTATATACATCACCTATACTCATTTTGAACCGGAATTTCAACAAAAAAAACTTTTCAATTTTTTGCGAAAATGCCTGATGGCTAGCCTTACTTATTTTGAACCGATAAAATTTATTGTCACAGATTCCGAATGTTTCGTTTATTTTGGATTATTAATGTAATTATGAGCAGATCAACGTTTAATTTGCTGCAATATGTCGCCTCATTCGCCTGCAATCCAGGTTCGATTACAAATGTTGCAGAATTTCAAAATACGTATTTGCCAGTACCCGTGCTTTCCTTGTGCATTCTACCGGTAGTTTCATGCTTAACGTGTTATATACATCACCTATAATCATTTTGAACCGGAATTTCAACAAAAAAAACTTTTCAATTTTTTGCGAAAATGCCTGATGGCTCGCCTTACTTATTTTGAACCGATAAATTTTATTGTCACAGATTCCGAATGTTTCGTTTATTTTGGATTATTAATGTAATTATGAGCAGATCAACGTTTAATTTGCTGCAATATGTCGCCTCATTCGCCTGCAATCCAGGTTCGATTACAAATGTGGCAGAATTTCAAAATACGTATTTTCCAGTACCCGTGCTTTCCTTGTGCATTCTACCGGTAGTTTCATGCTTAACGTGTTATATACATCACCTATAATCATTTTGAACCGGAATTTCAACAAAAAAAACTTTTCAATTTTTTGCGAAAATGCCTGATGGTTGTTAGCCTTACTTATTTTGAACCGATAAAATTTATTGTCACAGATTCCGAATGTTTCGTTTATTTTGGATTATTAATGTAATTATGAGCAGATCAACGTTTAATTTGCTGCAATATGTCGCCTCATTCGCCTGCAATCCAGGTTCGATTACAAATGTGGCAGAATTTCAAAATACGTATTTTCCAGTACCCGTGCTTTCCTTGTGCATTCTACCGGTAGTTTCATGCTTCACGTGTTATATACATCACCTATAATCATTTTGAACCGGAATTTCAACAAAAAATTTTTTTCAATTTTTTGCGAAAATGCCTGATGTTAGCCTTACTTATTTTGAACCGATAAAATTTATTGTCACAGATTCCGAATGTTTCGTTTATTTTGGATTATTAATGTAATTATGAGCAGATCAACGTTTAATTTGCTGCAATATGTCGCCTCATTCGGCTGCATTCAAGGTTCGATTACAAATGTGGCAGAATTTCAAAATACGTATTTTCCAGTACCCGTGCTTTCCTTGTGCATTCTACCGGTAGTTTCATGCTTCACGTGTTATATACATCACCTATAATCATTTTGAACCGGAATTTCAACAAAAAAAACTTTTCAATTTTTTGCGAAAATGCCTGATGCTAGCCTTACTTATTTTGAACCGATAAAATTTATTGTCACAGATTCCGAATGTTTCGTTTATTTTGGATTATTAATGTAATTATGAGCAGATCAACGTTTAATTTGCTGCAATATGTCGCCTCATTCGCCTGCAATCCAGGTTCGATTACAAATGTGGCAGAATTTCAAAATACGTATTTTCCAGTACCCGTGCTTTCCTTGTGCATTCTACCGGTAGTTTCATGCTTAACGTGTTATATACATCACCTATAATCATTTTGAACCGGAATTTCAACAAAAAAAACTTTTCAATTTTTTGCGAAAATGCCTGATGGCTAGCCTTACTTATTTTGAACCGATAAAATTTATTGTCACAGATTCCGAATGTTTCGTTTATTTTGGATTATTAATGTAATTATGAGCAGATCAACGTTTAATTTGCTGCAATATGTCGCCTCATTCGCCTGCAATCCAGGTTCGATTACAAATGTTGCAGAATTTCAAAATACGTATTTTCCAGTACCCGTGCTTTCCTTGTGCATTCTACCGGTAGTTTCATGCTTAACGTGTTATATACATCACCTATAATCATTTTGAACCGGAATTTCAACAAAAAAAACTTTTCAATTTTTTGCGAAAATGCCTGATGGTTAGCCTTACTTATTTTGAACCGATAAAATTTATTGTCACAGATTCCGAATGTTTCGTTTATTTTGGATTATTAATGTAATTATGACCAGATCAACGTTTAATTTGCTGCAATATGTCGCCTCATTCGCCTGCAATCCAGGTTCGATTACAAATGTGGCAGAATTTCAAAATACGTATTTTCCAGTACCCGTGCTTTCCTTGTGCATTCTACCGGTAGTTTCATGCTTCACGTGTTATATACATCACCTATAATCATTTTGAACCGGAATTTCAACAAAATTTTTTTTTCAATTTTTTGCGAAAATGCCTGATGTTAGCCTTACTTATTTTGAACCGATAAAATTTATTGTCACAGATTCCGAATGTTTCGTTTATTTTGGATTATTAATGTAATTATGAGCAGATCAACGTTTAATTTGCTGCAATATGTCGCCTCATTCGCCTGCAATCCAGGTTCGATTACAAATGTGGCAGAATTTCAAAATACGTATTTTCCAGTACCCGTGCTTTCCTTGTGCATTCTACCGGTAGTTTCATGCTTAACGTGTTATATACATCACCTATAATCATTTTGAACCGGAATTTCAACAAAAATTTTTTTTCAATTTTTTGCGAAAATGCCTGATGTTAGCCTTACTTATTTTGAACCGATAAAATTTATTGTCACAGATTCCGAATGTTTCGTTTATTTTGGATTATTAATGTAATTATGAGCAGATCAACGTTTAATTTGCTGCAATATGTCGCCTCATTCGCCTGCAATCCAGGTTCGATTACAAATGTTGCAGAATTTCAAAATACGTATTTTCCAGTACCCGTGCTTTCCTTGTGCATTCTACCAGTAGTTTCATGCTTAACGTGTTATATACATCACCTGTAATCATTTTGAACCGGAATTTCAACAAAAAAAAGTTTTCAATTTTTTGCGAAAATGCCTGATGGTTAGTTAGCCTTACTTATTTTGAACCGATAAAATTTATTGTCACAGATTCCGAATGTTTCGTTTATTTTGGATTATTAATGTAATTATGAGCAGATCAACGTTTAATTTGCTGCAATATGTCGCCTCATTCGCCTGCAATCCAGGTTCGATTACAAATGTTGCAGAATTTCAAAATACGTATTTTCCAGTACCCGTGCTTTCCTTGTGCATTCTACCAGTAGTTTCATGCTTAACGTGTTATATACATCACCTGTAATCATTTTGAACCGGAATTTCAACAAAAAAAAGTTTTCAATTTTTTGCGAAAATGCCTGATGGTTAGCCTTACTTATTTTGAACCGATAAAATTTATTGTCACAGATTCCGAATGTTTCGTTTATTTTGGATTATTAATGTAATTATGAGCAGATCAACGTTTAATTTGCTGCAATATGTCGCCTCATTCGCCTGCAATCCAGGTTCGATTACAAATGTGGCAGAATTTCAAAATACGTATTTTCCAGTACCCGTGCTTACCTTGTGCATTCTACCTGTAGTTTCATGCTTTACGTGTTATATACATCACCTATAATCATTTTGAACCGGAATTTCAACAAAAAAAACTTTTCAATTTTTTGCGAAAATGCCTGATGGTTAGCCTTACTTATTTTGAACCGATAAAATTTATTGTCACAGATTCCGAATGTTTCGTTTATTTTGGATTATTAATGTAATTATGAGCAGATCAACGTTTAATTTGCTGCAATATGTCGCCTCATTCGCCTGCAATCCAGGTTCGATTACAAATGTGGCAGAATTTCAAAATACGTATTTTCCAGTACCCGTGCTTTCCTTGTGCATTCTACCGGTAGTTTCGTGCTTAACGTGTTATATACATCACCTATAATCATTTTGAACCGGAATTTCAACAAAAAAAAGTTTTCAATTTTTTTCGAAAATGCCTGATGGTTGTTAGCCTTACTTATTTTGAACCGATAAAATTTATTGTCACAGATTCCGAATGTTTCGTTTATTTTGGATTATTAATGTAATTATGAGCAGATCAACGTTTAATTTGCTGCAATATGTCGCCTCATTCGCCTGCAATCCAGGTTCGATTACAAATGTTGCAGAATTTCAAAATACGTATTTTCCAGTACCCGTGCTTTCCTTGTGCATTCTACCAGTAGTTTCATGCTTAACGTGTTATATACATCACCTGTAATCATTTTGAACCGGAATTTCAACAAAAAAAAGTTTTCAATTTTTTGCGAAAATGCCTGATGGTTAGCCTTACTTATTTTGAACCGATAAAATTTATTGTCACAGATTCCGAATGTTTCGTTTATTTTGGATTATTAATGTAATTATGAGCAGATCAACGTTTAATTTGCTGCAATATGTCGCCTCATTCGCCTGCAATCCAGGTTCGATTACAAATGTGGCAGAATTTCAAAATACGTATTTTCCAGTACCCGTGCTTTCCTTGTGCATTCTACCGGTAGTTTCATGCTTAACGTGTTATATACATCACCTATAATCATTTTGAACCGGAATTTCAACAAAAAAAAGTTTTCAATTTTTTGCGAAAATGCCTGATGGTTAGCCTTACTTATTTTGAACCGATAAAATTTATTGTCACAGATTCCGAATGTTTCGTTTATTTTGGATTATTAATGTAATTATGAGCAGATCAACGTTTAATTTGCTGCAATATGTCGCCTCATTCGCCTGCAATCCAGGTTCGATTACAAATGTGGCAGAATTTCAAAATACGTATTTTCCAGTACCCGTGCTTTCCTTGTGCATTCTACCGGTAGTTTCATGCTTAACGTGTTATATACATCACCTATAATCATTTTGAACCGGAATTTCAACAAAAAAAACTTTTCAATTTTTTGCGAAAATGCCTGATGGCTAGCCTTACTTATTTTGAACCGATAAAATTTATTGTCACAGATTCCGAATGTTTCGTTTATTTTGGATTATTAATGTAATTATGAGCAGATCAACGTTTAATTTGCTGCAATATGTCGCCTCATTCGCCTGCAATCCAGGTTCGATTACAAATGTGGCAGAATTTCAAAATACGTATTTTCCAGTACCCGTGCTTTCCTTGTGCATTCTACCGGTAGTTTCATGCTTAACGTGTTATATACATCACCTATAATCATTTTGAACCGGAATTTCAACAAAAAAAACTTTTCAATTTTTTGCGAAAATGCCTGATGGCTAGCCTTACTTATTTTGAACCGATAAAATTTATTGTCACAGATTCCGAATGTTTCGTTTATTTTGGATTATTAATGTAATTATGAGCAGATCAACGTTTAATTTTCTGCAATATGTCGCCTCATTCGCCTGCAATCCAGGTTCGATTACAAATGTGGCAGAATTTCAAAATACGTATTTTCCAGTACCCGTGCTTTCCTTGTGCATTCTACCGGTAGTTTCATGCTTAACGTGTTATATACATCACCTATAATCATTTTGAACCGGAATTTCAACAAATTTTTTTTTTCAATTTTTTGCGAAAATGCCTGATGGTTAGCCTTACTTATTTTGAACCGATAAAATTTATTGTCACAGATTCCGAATGTTTCGTTTATTTTGGATTATTAATGTAATTATGAGCAGATCAACGTTTAATTTGCTGCAATATGTCGCCTCATTCGCCTGCAATCCAGGTTCGATTACAAATGTTGCAGAATTTCAAAATACGTATTTTCCAGTACCCGTGCTTTCCTTGTGCATTCTACCAGTAGTTTCATGCTTAACGTGTTATATACATCACCTGTAATCATTTTGAACCGGAATTTCAACAAAAAAAAGTTTTCAATTTTTTGCGAAAATGCCTGATGGTTAGTTAGCCTTACTTATTTTGAACCGATAAAATTTATTGTCACAGATTCCGAATGTTTCGTTTATTTTGGATTATTAATGTAATTATGAGCAGATCAACGTTTAATTTGCTGCAATATGTCGCCTCATTCGCCTGCAATCCAGGTTCGATTACAAATGTTGCAGAATTTCAAAATACGTATTTTCCAGTACCCGTGCTTTCCTTGTGCATTCTACCAGTAGTTTCATGCTTAACGTGTTATATACATCACCTGTAATCATTTTGAACCGGAATTTCAACAAAAAAAAGTTTTCAATTTTTTGCGAAAATGCCTGATGGTTAGCCTTACTTATTTTGAACCGATAAAATTTATTGTCACAGATTCCGAATGTTTCGTTTATTTTGGATTATTAATGTAATTATGAGCAGATCAACGTTTAATTTGCTGCAATATGTCGCCTCATTCGCCTGCAATCCAGGTTCGATTACAAATGTGGCAGAATTTCAAAATACGTATTTTCCAGTACCCGTGCTTTCCTTGTGCATTCTACCGGTAGTTTCATGCTTAACGTGTTATATACATCACCTATAATCATTTTGAACCGGAATTTCAACAAATTTTTTTTTTCAATTTTTTGCGAAAATGCCTGATGGTTAGCCTTACTTATTTTGAACCGATAAAATTTATTGTCACAGATTCCGAATGTTTCGTTTATTTTGGATTATTAATGTAATTATGAGCAGATCAACGTTTAATTTGCTGCAATATGTCGCCTCATTCGCCTGCAATCCAGGTTCGATTACAAATGTTGCAGAATTTCAAAATACGTATTTTCCAGTACCCGTGCTTTCCTTGTGCATTCTACCGGTAGTTTCATGCTTAACGTGTTATATACATCACCTATAATCATTTTGAACCGGAATTTCAACAAAAAAAACTTTTCAATTTTTTGCGAAAATGCCTGATGGCTAGCCTTACTTATTTTGAACCGATAAAATTTATTGTCACAGATTCCGAATGTTTCGTTTATTTTGGATTATTAATGTAATTATGAGCAGATCAACGTTTAATTTTCTGCAATATGTCGCCTCATTCGCCTGCAATCCAGGTTCGATTACAAATGTGGCAGAATTTCAAAATACGTATTTTCCAGTACCCGTGCTTTCCTTGTGCATTCTACCGGTAGTTTCATGCTTAACGTGTTATATACATCACCTATAATCATTTTGAACCGGAATTTCAACAAATTTTTTTTTTCAATTTTTTGCGAAAATGCCTGATGGTTAGCCTTACTTATTTTGAACCGATAAAATTTATTGTCACAGATTCCGAATGTTTCGTTTATTTTGGATTATTAATGTAATTATGAGCAGATCAACGTTTAATTTGCTGCAATATGTCGCCTCATTCGCCTGCAATCCAGGTTCGATTACAAATGTTGCAGAATTTCAAAATACGTATTTTCCAGTACCCGTGCTTTCCTTGTGCATTCTACCAGTAGTTTCATGCTTAACGTGTTATATACATCACCTGTAATCATTTTGAACCGGAATTTCAACAAAAAAAAGTTTTCAATTTTTTGCGAAAATGCCTGATGGTTAGTTAGCCTTACTTATTTTGAACCGATAAAATTTATTGTCACAGATTCCGAATGTTTCGTTTATTTTGGATTATTAATGTAATTATGAGCAGATCAACGTTTAATTTGGTGCAATATGTCGCCTCATTCGCCTGCAATCCAGGTTCGATTACAAATGTTGCAGAATTTCAAAATACGTATTTTCCAGTACCCGTGCTTTCCTTGTGCATTCTACCAGTAGTTTCATGCTTAACGTGTTATATACATCACCTGTAATCATTTTGAACCGGAATTTCAACAAAAAAAAGTTTTCAATTTTTTGCGAAAATGCCTGATGGTTAGCCTTACTTATTTTGAACCGATAAAATTTATTGTCACAGATTCCGAATGTTTCGTTTATTTTGGATTATTAATGTAATTATGAGCAGATCAACGTTTAATTTGCTGCAATATGTCGCCTCATTCGCCTGCAATCCAGGTTCGATTACAAATGTGGCAGAATTTCAAAATACGTATTTTCCAGTACCCGTGCTTTCCTTGTGCATTCTACCGGTAGTTTCATGCTTAACGTGTTATATACATCACCTATAATCATTTTGAACCGGAATTTCAACAAATTTTTTTTTTCAATTTTTTGCGAAAATGCCTGATGGTTAGCCTTACTTATTTTGAACCGATAAAATTTATTGTCACAGATTCCGAATGTTTCGTTTATTTTGGATTATTAATGTAATTATGAGCAGATCAACGTTTAATTTGCTGCAATATGTCGCCTCATTCGCCTGCAATCCAGGTTCGATTACAAATGTGGCAGAATTTCAAAATACGTATTTTCCAGTACCCGTGCTTACCTTGTGCATTCTACCTGTAGTTTCATGCTTCACGTGTTATATACATCACCTATAATCATTTTGAACCGGAATTTCAACAAAAAAAACTTTTCAATTTTTTGCGAAAATGCCTGATGGTTAGCCTTACTTATTTTGAACCGATAAAATTTATTGTCACAGATTCCGAATGTTTCGTTTATTTTGGATTATTAATGTAATTATGAGCAGATCAACGTTTAATTTGCTGCAATATGTCGCCTCATTCGCCTGCAATCCAGGTTCGATTACAAATGTGGCAGAATTTCAAAATACGTATTTTCCAGTACCCGTGCTTTCCTTGTGCATTCTACCGGTAGTTTCATGCTTAACGTGTTATATACATCACCTATAATCATTTTGAACCGGAATTTCAACAAAAAAAACTTTTCAATTTTTTGCGAAAATGCCTGATGGTTAGCCTTACTTATTTTGAACCGATAAAATTTATTGTCACAGATTCCGAATGTTTCGTTTATTTTGGATTATTAATGTAATTATGAGCAGATCAACGTTTAATTTGCTGCAATATGTCGCCTCATTCGCCTGCAATCCAGGTTCGATTACAAATGTGGCAGAATTTCAAAATACGTATTTTCCAGTACCCGTGCTTACCTTGTGCATTCTACCTGTAGTTTCATGCTTCACGTGTTATATACATCACCTATAATCATTTTGAACCGGAATTTCAACAAATTTTTTTTTTTCAATTTTTTGCGAAAATGCCTGATGTTAGCCTTACTTATTTTGAACCGATAAAATTTATTGTCACAGATTCCGAATGTTTCGTTTATTTTGGATTATTAATGTAATTATGAGCAGATCAACGTTTAATTTTCTGCAATATGTCGCCTCATTCGCCTGCAATCCAGGTTCGATTACAAATGTGGCAGAATTTCAAAATACGTATTTTCCAGTACCCGTGCTTTCCTTGTGCATTCTACCGGTAGTTTCATGCTTCACGTGTTATATACATCACCTATAATCATTTTGAACCGGAATTTCAACAAATTTTTTTTTTTCAATTTTTTGCGAAAATGCCTGATGTTAGCCTTACTTATTTTGAACCGATAAAATTTATTGTCACAGATTCCGAATGTTTCGTTTATTTTGGATTATTAATGTAATTATGAGCAGATCAACGTTTAATTTGCTGCAATATGTCGCCTCATTCGCCTGCAATCCAGGTTCGATTACAAATGTGGCAGAATTTCAAAATACGTATTTTCCAGTACCCGTGCTTACCTTGTGCATTCTACCTGTAGTTTCATGCTTCACGTGTTATATACATCACCTATAATCATTTTGAACCGGAATTTCAACAAATTTTTTTTTTCAATTTTTTGCGAAAATGCCTGATGGTTAGCCTTACTTATTTTGAACCGATAAAATTTATTGTCACAGATTCCGAATGTTTCGTTTATTTTGGATTATTAATGTAATTATGAGCAGATCAACGTTTAATTTGCTGCAATATGTCGCCTCATTCGCCTGCAATCCAGGTTCGATTACAAATGTGGCAGAATTTCAAAATACGTATTTTCCAGTACCCGTGCTTACCTTGTGCATTCTACCTGTAGTTTCATGCTTCACGTGTTATATACATCACCTATAATCATTTTGAACCGGAATTTCAACAAAAAAAACTTTTCAATTTTTTGCGAAAATGCCTGATGGTTAGCCTTACTTATTTTGAACCGATAAAATTTATTGTCACAGATTCCGAATGTTTCGTTTATTTTGGATTATTAATGTAATTATGAGCAGATCAACGTTTAATTTGCTGCAATATGTCGCCTCATTCGCCTGCAATCCAGGTTCGATTACAAATGTGGCAGAATTTCAAAATACGTATTTTCCAGTACCCGTGCTTTCCTTGTGCATTCTACCGGTAGTTTCATGCTTAACGTGTTATATACATCACCTATAATCATTTTGAACCGGAATTTCAACAAAAAAAACTTTTCAATTTTTTGCGAAAATGCCTGATGGTTAGCCTTACTTATTTTGAACCGATAAAATTTATTGTCACAGATTCCGAATGTTTCGTTTATTTTGGATTATTAATGTAATTATGAGCAGATCAACGTTTAATTTGCTGCAATATGTCGCCTCATTCGCCTGCAATCCAGGTTCGATTACAAATGTGGCAGAATTTCAAAATACGTATTTTCCAGTACCCGTGCTTACCTTGTGCATTCTACCTGTAGTTTCATGCTTCACGTGTTATATACATCACCTATAATCATTTTGAACCGGAATTTCAACAAAAAAAACTTTTCAATTTTTTGCGAAAATGCCTGATGGTTAGCCTTACTTATTTTGAACCGATAAAATTTATTGTCACAGATTCCGAATGTTTCGTTTATTTTGGATTATTAATGTAATTATGAGCAGATCAACGTTTAATTTGCTGCAATATGTCGCCTCATTCGCCTGCAATCCAGGTTCGATTACAAATGTGGCAGAATTTCAAAATACGTATTTTCCAGTACCCGTGCTTTCCTTGTGCATTCTACCGGTAGTTTCATGCTTAACGTGTTATATACATCACCTATAATCATTTTGAACCGGAATTTCAACAAAAAAAACTTTTCAATTTTTTGCGAAAATGCCTGATGGTTAGCCTTACTTATTTTGAACCGATAAAATTTATTGTCACAGATTCCGAATGTTTCGTTTATTTTGGATTATTAATGTAATTATGAGCAGATCAACGTTTAATTTGCTGCAATATGTCGCCTCATTCGCCTGCAATCCAGGTTCGATTACAAATGTGGCAGAATTTCAAAATACGTATTTTCCAGTACCCGTGCTTTCCTTGTGCATTCTACCGGTAGTTTCATGCTTAACGTGTTATATACATCACCTATAATCATTTTGAACTGGAATTTCAACAAAAAAAACTTTTCAATTTTTTGCGAAAATGCCTGATGGTTAGCCTTACTTATTTTGAACCGATAAAATTTATTGTCACAGATTCCGAATGTTTCGTTTATTTTGGATTATTAATGTAATTATGAGCAGATCAACGTTTAATTTGCTGCAATATGTCGCCTCATTCGCCTGCAATCCAGGTTCGATTACAAATGTGGCAGAATTTCAAAATACGTATTTTCCAGTACCCGTGCTTTCCTTGTGCATTCTACCGGTAGTTTCGTGCTTAACGTGTTATATACATCACCTATAATCATTTTGAACCGGAATTTCAACAAAAAAAAGTTTTCAATTTTTTTCGAAAATGCCTGATGGTTGTTAGCCTTACTTATTTTGAACCGATAAAATTTATTGTCACAGATTCCGAATGTTTCGTTTATTTTGGATTATTAATGTAATTATGAGCAGATCAACGTTTAATTTTCTGCAATATGTCGCCTCATTCGCCTGCAATCCAGGTTCGATTACAAATGTGGCAGAATTTCAAAATACGTATTTTCCAGTACCCGTGCTTACCTTGTGCATTCTACCTGTAGTTTCATGCTTCACGTGTTATATACATCACCTATAATCATTTTGAACCGGAATTTCAACAAAAAAAACTTTTCAATTTTTTGCGAAAATGCCTGATGGTTAGCCTTACTTATTTTGAACCGATAAAATTTATTGTCACAGATTCCGAATGTTTCGTTTATTTTGGATTATTAATGTAATTATGAGCAGATCAACGTTTAATTTGCTGCAATATGTCGCCTCATTCGCCTGCAATCCAGGTTCGATTACAAATGTGGCAGAATTTCAAAATACGTATTTTCCAGTACCCGTGCTTACCTTGTGCATTCTACCTGTAGTTTCATGCTTCACGTGTTATATACATCACCTATAATCATTTTGAACCGGAATTTCAACAAAAAAAACTTTTCAATTTTTTGCGAAAATGCCTGATGGTTAGCCTTACTTATTTTGAACCGATAAAATTTATTGTCACAGATTCCGAATGTTTCGTTTATTTTGGATTATTAATGTAATTATGAGCAGATCAACGTTTAATTTGCTGCAATATATCGCCTCATTCGCCTGCAATCCAGGTTCGATTACAAATGTGGCAGAATTTCAAAATACGTATTTTCCAGTACCCGTGCTTTCCTTGTGCATTCTACCGGTAGTTTCATGCTTCACGTGTTATATACATCACCTATAATCATTTTGAACCGGAATTTCAACAAATTTTTTTTTTCAATTTTTTGCGAAAATGCCTGATGTTAGCCTTACTTATTTTGAACCGATAAAATTTATTGTCACAGATTCCGAATGTTTCGTTTATTTTGGATTATTAATGTAATTATGAGCAGATCAACGTTTAATTTGCTGCAATATGTCGCCTCATTCGCCTGCAATCCAGGTTCGATTACAAATGTGGCAGAATTTCAAAATACGTATTTTCCAGTACCCGTGCTTTCCTTGTGCATTCTACCGGTAGTTTCATGCTTAACGTGTTATATACATCACCTATAATCATTTTGAACCGGAATTTCAACAAAAAAAACTTTTCAATTTTTTGCGAAAATGCCTGATGGTTAGCCTTACTTATTTTGAACCGATAAAATTTATTGTCACAGATTCCGAATGTTTCGTTTATTTTGGATTATTAATGTAATTATGAGCAGATCAACGTTTAATTTTCTGCAATATGTCGCCTCATTCGCCTGCAATCCAGGTTCGATTACAAATGTGGCAGAATTTCAAAATACGTATTTTCCAGTACCCGTGCTTTCCTTGTGCATTCTACCGGTAGTTTCATGCTTAACGTGTTATATACATCACCTATAATCATTTTGAACCGGAATTTCAACAAATTTTTTTTTTCAATTTTTTGCGAAAATGCCTGATGGTTAGCCTTACTTATTTTGAACCGATAAAATTTATTGTCACAGATTCCGAATGTTTCGTTTATTTTGGATTATTAATGTAATTATGAGCAGATCAACGTTTAATTTGCTGCAATATGTCGCCTCATTCGCCTGCAATCCAGGTTCGATTACAAATGTTGCAGAATTTCAAAATACGTATTTTCCAGTACCCGTGCTTTCCTTGTGCATTCTACCGGTAGTTTCATGCTTAACGTGTTATATACATCACCTATAATCATTTTGAACCGGAATTTCAACAAAAAAAACTTTTCAATTTTTTGCGAAAATGCCTGATGGTTAGCCTTACTTATTTTGAACCGATAAAATTTATTGTCACAGATTCCGAATGTTTCGTTTATTTTGGATTATTAATGTAATTATGAGCAGATCAACGTTTAATTTGCTGCAATATGTCGCCTCATTCGCCTGCAATCCAGGTTCGATTACAAATGTGGCAGAATTTCAAAATACGTATTTTCCAGTACCCGTGCTTACCTTGTGCATTCTACCTGTAGTTTCATGCTTCACGTGTTATATACATCACCTATAATCATTTTGAACCGGAATTTCAACAAAAAAAACTTTTCAATTTTTTGCGAAAATGCCTGATGGTTAGCCTTACTTATTTTGAACCGATAAAATTTATTGTCACAGATTCCGAATGTTTCGTTTATTTTGGATTATTAATGTAATTATGAGCAGATCAACGTTTAATTTGCTGCAATATGTCGCCTCATTCGCCTGCAATCCAGGTTCGATTACAAATGTGGCAGAATTTCAAAATACGTATTTTCCAGTACCCGTGCTTTCCTTGTGCATTCTACCGGTAGTTTCATGCTTAACGTGTTATATACATCACCTATAATCATTTTGAACCGGAATTTCAACAAAAAAAACTTTTCAATTTTTTGCGAAAATGCCTGATGGTTAGCCTTACTTATTTTGAACCGATAAAATTTATTGTCACAGATTCCGAATGTTTCGTTTATTTTGGATTATTAATGTAATTATGAGCAGATCAACGTTTAATTTGCTGCAATATGTCGCCTCATTCGCCTGCAATCCAGGTTCGATTACAAATGTGGCAGAATTTCAAAATACGTATTTTCCAGTACCCGTGCTTACCTTGTGCATTCTACCTGTAGTTTCATGCTTCACGTGTTATATACATCACCTATAATCATTTTGAACCGGAATTTCAACAAAAAAAACTTTTCAATTTTTTGCGAAAATGCCTGATGGTTAGCCTTACTTATTTTGAACCGATAAAATTTATTGTCACAGATTCCGAATGTTTCGTTTATTTTGGATTATTAATGTAATTATGAGCAGATCAACGTTTAATGTGCTGCAATATGTCGCCTCATTCGCCTGCAATCCAGGTTCGATTACAAATGTGGCAGAATTTCAAAATACGTATTTTCCAGTACCCGTGCTTTCCTTGTGCATTCTACCGGTAGTTTCATGCTTAACGTGTTATATACATCACCTATAATCATTTTGAACCGGAATTTCAACAAAAAAAACTTTTCAATTTTTTGCGAAAATGCCTGATGGTTAGCCTTACTTATTTTGAACCGATAAAATTTATTGTCACAGATTCCGAATGTTTCGTTTATTTTGGATTATTAATGTAATTATGAGCAGATCAACGTTTAATTTGCTGCAATATGTCGCCTCATTCGCCTGCAATCCAGGTTCGATTACAAATGTGGCAGAATTTCAAAATACGTATTTTCCAGTACCCGTGCTTTCCTTGTGCATTCTACCGGTAGTTTCATGCTTAACGTGTTATATACATCACCTATAATCATTTTGAACCGGAATTTCAACAAAAAAAACTTTTCAATTTTTTGCGAAAATGCCTGATGGTTAGCCTTACTTATTTTGAACCGATAAAATTTATTGTCACAGATTCCGAATGTTTCGTTTATTTTGGATTATTAATGTAATTATGAGCAGATCAACGTTTAATTTGCTGCAATATGTCGCCTCATTCGCCTGCAATCCAGGTTCGATTACAAATGTGGCAGAATTTCAAAATACGTATTTTCCAGTACCCGTGCTTACCTTGTGCATTCTACCTGTAGTTTCATGCTTCACGTGTTATATACATCACCTATAATCATTTTGAACCGGAATTTCAACAAAAAAAACTTTTCAATTTTTTGCGAAAATGCCTGATGGTTAGCCTTACTTATTTTGAACCGATAAAATTTATTGTCACAGATTCCGAATGTTTCGTTTATTTTGGATTATTAATGTAATTATGAGCAGATCAACGTTTAATTTGCTGCAATATGTCGCCTCATTCGCCTGCAATCCAGGTTCGATTACAAATGTGGCAGAATTTCAAAATACGTATTTTCCAGTACCCGTGCTTACCTTGTGCATTCTACCTGTAGTTTCATGCTTCACGTGTTATATACATCACCTATAATCATTTTGAACCGGAATTTCAACAAAAAAAAGTTTTCAATTTTTTTCGAAAATGCCTGATGGTTGTTAGCCTTACTTATTTTGAACCGATAAAATTTATTGTCACAGATTCCGAATGTTTCGTTTATTTTGGATTATTAATGTAATTATGAGCAGATCAACGTTTAATTTGCTGCAATATATCGCCTCATTCGCCTGCAATCCAGGTTCGATTACAAATGTGGCAGAATTTCAAAATACGTATTTTCCAGTACCCGTGCTTTCCTTGTGCACCCTACCGGTAGTTTCATGCTTAACGTGTTATATACATCACCTATAATCATTTTGAACCGGAATTTCAACAAAAAAAAGTTTTCAATTTTTTGCGAAAATGCCTGATGGTTAGCCTTAATTATTTTGAACCGATAAAATTTATTGTCACAGATTCCGAATGTTTCGTTTATTTTGGATTATTAATGTAATTATGAGCAGATCAACGTTTAATTTGCTGCAATATGTCGCCTCATTCGCCTGCAATCCAGGTTCGATTACAAATGTGGCAGAATTTCAAAATACGTATTTTCCAGTACCCGTGCTTTCCTTGTGCACCCTACCGGTAGTTTCGTGCTTAACGTGTTATATACATCACCTATAATCATTTTGAACCGGAATTTCAACAGAAAAAAGTTTTCAATTTTTTGCGAAAATGCCTGATGGCTTGCCTTACTTATTTTGAACCGATAAAATTTATTGTCACAGATTCCGAATGTTTCGTTTATTTTGGATTATTAATGTAATTATGAGCAGATCAACGTTTAATTTGCTGCAATATGTCGCCTCATTCGCCTGCAATCCAGGTTCGATTACAAATGTGGCAGAATTTCAAAATACGTATTTTCCAGTACCCGTGCTTACCTTGTGCATTCTACCTGTAGTTTCATGCTTCACGTGTTATATACATCACCTATAATCATTTTGAACCGGAATTTCAACAAAAAAAACTTTTCAATTTTTTGCGAAAATGCCTGATGGTTAGCCTTACTTATTTTGAACCGATAAAATTTATTGTCACAGATTCCGAATGTTTCGTTTATTTTGGATTATTAATGTAATTATGAGCAGATCAACGTTTAATTTGCTGCAATATGTCGCCTCATTCGCCTGCAATCCAGGTTCGATTACAAATGTTGCAGAATTTCAAAATACGTATTTTCCAGTACCCGTGCTTTCCTTGTGCATTCTACCAGTAGTTTCATGCTTAACGTGTTATATACATCACCTATAATCATTTTGAACCGGAATTTCAACAAATTTTTTTTTCAATTTTTTGCGAAAATGCCTGATGGTTAGCCTTACTTATTTTGAACCGATAAAATTTATTGTCACAGATTCCGAATGTTTCGTTTATTTTGGATTATTAATGTAATTATGAGCAGATCAACGTTTAATTTGCTGCAATATGTCGCCTCATTCGCCTGCAATCCAGGTTCGATTACAAATGTGGCAGAATTTCAAAATACGTATTTTCCAGTACCCGTGCTTTCCTTGTGCATTCTACCGGTAGTTTCATGCTTAACGTGTTATATACATCACCTATAATCATTTTGAACCGGAATTTCAACAAAAAAAACTTTTCAATTTTTTGCGAAAATGCCTGATGGTTAGCCTTACTTATTTTGAACCGATAAAATTTATTGTCACAGATTCCGAATGTTTCGTTTATTTTGGATTATTAATGTAATTATGAGCAGATCAACGTTTAATTTGCTGCAATATGTCGCCTCATTCGCCTGCAATCCAGGTTCGATTACAAATGTGGCAGAATTTCAAAATACGTATTTTCCAGTACCCGTGCTTTCCTTGTGCATTCTACCGGTAGTTTCGTGCTTAACGTGTTATATACATCACCTATAATCATTTTGAACCGGAATTTCAACAAAAAAAAGTTTTCAATTTTTTTCGAAAATGCCTGATGGTTGTTAGCCTTACTTATTTTGAACCGATAAAATTTATTGTCACAGATTCCGAATGTTTCGTTTATTTTGGATTATTAATGTAATTATGAGCAGATCAACGTTTAATTTTCTGCAATATGTCGCCTCATTCGCCTGCAATCCAGGTTCGATTACAAATGTGGCAGAATTTCAAAATACGTATTTTCCAGTACCCGTGCTTACCTTGTGCATTCTACCTGTAGTTTCATGCTTCACGTGTTATATACATCACCTATAATCATTTTGAACCGGAATTTCAACAAAAAAAACTTTTCAATTTTTTGCGAAAATGCCTGATGGTTAGCCTTACTTATTTTGAACCGATAAAATTTATTGTCACAGATTCCGAATGTTTCGTTTATTTTGGATTATTAATGTAATTATGAGCAGATCAACGTTTAATTTGCTGCAATATGTCGCCTCATTCGCCTGCAATCCAGGTTCGATTACAAATGTGGCAGAATTTCAAAATACGTATTTTCCAGTACCCGTGCTTACCTTGTGCATTCTACCTGTAGTTTCATGCTTCACGTGTTATATACATCACCTATAATCATTTTGAACCGGAATTTCAACAAAAAAAACTTTTCAATTTTTTGCGAAAATGCCTGATGGTTAGCCTTACTTATTTTGAACCGATAAAATTTATTGTCACAGATTCCGAATGTTTCGTTTATTTTGGATTATTAATGTAATTATGAGCAGATCAACGTTTAATTTGCTGCAATATGTCGCCTCATTCGCCTGCAATCCAGGTTCGATTACAAATGTGGCAGAATTTCAAAATACGTATTTTCCAGTACCCGTGCTTTCCTTGTGCATTCTACCGGTAGTTTCATGCTTAACGTGTTATATACATCACCTATAATCATTTTGAACCGGAATTTCAACAAAAAAAACTTTTCAATTTTTTGCGAAAATGCCTGATGGTTAGCCTTACTTATTTTGAACCGATAAAATTTATTGTCACAGATTCCGAATGTTTCGTTTATTTTGGATTATTAATGTAATTATGAGCAGATCAACGTTTAATTTGCTGCAATATGTCGCCTCATTCGCCTGCAATCCAGGTTCGATTACAAATGTGGCAGAATTTCAAAATACGTATTTTCCAGTACCCGTGCTTTCCTTGTGCATTCTACCGGTAGTTTCATGCTTAACGTGTTATATACATCACCTATAATCATTTTGAACTGGAATTTCAACAAAAAAAACTTTTCAATTTTTTGCGAAAATGCCTGATGGTTAGCCTTACTTATTTTGAACCGATAAAATTTATTGTCACAGATTCCGAATGTTTCGTTTATTTTGGATTATTAATGTAATTATGAGCAGATCAACGTTTAATTTGCTGCAATATGTCGCCTCATTCGCCTGCAATCCAGGTTCGATTACAAATGTGGCAGAATTTCAAAATACGTATTTTCCAGTACCCGTGCTTTCCTTGTGCATTCTACCGGTAGTTTCGTGCTTAACGTGTTATATACATCACCTATAATCATTTTGAACCGGAATTTCAACAAAAAAAAGTTTTCAATTTTTTTCGAAAATGCCTGATGGTTGTTAGCCTTACTTATTTTGAACCGATAAAATTTATTGTCACAGATTCCGAATGTTTCGTTTATTTTGGATTATTAATGTAATTATGAGCAGATCAACGTTTAATTTTCTGCAATATGTCGCCTCATTCGCCTGCAATCCAGGTTCGATTACAAATGTGGCAGAATTTCAAAATACGTATTTTCCAGTACCCGTGCTTACCTTGTGCATTCTACCTGTAGTTTCATGCTTCACGTGTTATATACATCACCTATAATCATTTTGAACCGGAATTTCAACAAAAAAAACTTTTCAATTTTTTGCGAAAATGCCTGATGGTTAGCCTTACTTATTTTGAACCGATAAAATTTATTGTCACAGATTCCGAATGTTTCGTTTATTTTGGATTATTAATGTAATTATGAGCAGATCAACGTTTAATTTGCTGCAATATGTCGCCTCATTCGCCTGCAATCCAGGTTCGATTACAAATGTGGCAGAATTTCAAAATACGTATTTTCCAGTACCCGTGCTTACCTTGTGCATTCTACCTGTAGTTTCATGCTTCACGTGTTATATACATCACCTATAATCATTTTGAACCGGAATTTCAACAAAAAAAACTTTTCAATTTTTTGCGAAAATGCCTGATGGTTAGCCTTACTTATTTTGAACCGATAAAATTTATTGTCACAGATTCCGAATGTTTCGTTTATTTTGGATTATTAATGTAATTATGAGCAGATCAACGTTTAATTTGCTGCAATATATCGCCTCATTCGCCTGCAATCCAGGTTCGATTACAAATGTGGCAGAATTTCAAAATACGTATTTTCCAGTACCCGTGCTTTCCTTGTGCATTCTACCGGTAGTTTCATGCTTCACGTGTTATATACATCACCTATAATCATTTTGAACCGGAATTTCAACAAATTTTTTTTTTCAATTTTTTGCGAAAATGCCTGATGTTAGCCTTACTTATTTTGAACCGATAAAATTTATTGTCACAGATTCCGAATGTTTCGTTTATTTTGGATTATTAATGTAATTATGAGCAGATCAACGTTTAATTTGCTGCAATATGTCGCCTCATTCGCCTGCAATCCAGGTTCGATTACAAATGTGGCAGAATTTCAAAATACGTATTTTCCAGTACCCGTGCTTTCCTTGTGCATTCTACCGGTAGTTTCATGCTTAACGTGTTATATACATCACCTATAATCATTTTGAACCGGAATTTCAACAAAAAAAACTTTTCAATTTTTTGCGAAAATGCCTGATGGTTAGCCTTACTTATTTTGAACCGATAAAATTTATTGTCACAGATTCCGAATGTTTCGTTTATTTTGGATTATTAATGTAATTATGAGCAGATCAACGTTTAATTTTCTGCAATATGTCGCCTCATTCGCCTGCAATCCAGGTTCGATTACAAATGTGGCAGAATTTCAAAATACGTATTTTCCAGTACCCGTGCTTTCCTTGTGCATTCTACCGGTAGTTTCATGCTTAACGTGTTATATACATCACCTATAATCATTTTGAACCGGAATTTCAACAAATTTTTTTTTTCAATTTTTTGCGAAAATGCCTGATGGTTAGCCTTACTTATTTTGAACCGATAAAATTTATTGTCACAGATTCCGAATGTTTCGTTTATTTTGGATTATTAATGTAATTATGAGCAGATCAACGTTTAATTTGCTGCAATATGTCGCCTCATTCGCCTGCAATCCAGGTTCGATTACAAATGTTGCAGAATTTCAAAATACGTATTTTCCAGTACCCGTGCTTTCCTTGTGCATTCTACCGGTAGTTTCATGCTTAACGTGTTATATACATCACCTATAATCATTTTGAACCGGAATTTCAACAAAAAAAACTTTTCAATTTTTTGCGAAAATGCCTGATGGTTAGCCTTACTTATTTTGAACCGATAAAATTTATTGTCACAGATTCCGAATGTTTCGTTTATTTTGGATTATTAATGTAATTATGAGCAGATCAACGTTTAATTTGCTGCAATATGTCGCCTCATTCGCCTGCAATCCAGGTTCGATTACAAATGTGGCAGAATTTCAAAATACGTATTTTCCAGTACCCGTGCTTACCTTGTGCATTCTACCTGTAGTTTCATGCTTCACGTGTTATATACATCACCTATAATCATTTTGAACCGGAATTTCAACAAAAAAAACTTTTCAATTTTTTGCGAAAATGCCTGATGGTTAGCCTTACTTATTTTGAACCGATAAAATTTATTGTCACAGATTCCGAATGTTTCGTTTATTTTGGATTATTAATGTAATTATGAGCAGATCAACGTTTAATTTGCTGCAATATGTCGCCTCATTCGCCTGCAATCCAGGTTCGATTACAAATGTGGCAGAATTTCAAAATACGTATTTTCCAGTACCCGTGCTTTCCTTGTGCATTCTACCGGTAGTTTCATGCTTAACGTGTTATATACATCACCTATAATCATTTTGAACCGGAATTTCAACAAAAAAAACTTTTCAATTTTTTGCGAAAATGCCTGATGGTTAGCCTTACTTATTTTGAACCGATAAAATTTATTGTCACAGATTCCGAATGTTTCGTTTATTTTGGATTATTAATGTAATTATGAGCAGATCAACGTTTAATTTGCTGCAATATGTCGCCTCATTCGCCTGCAATCCAGGTTCGATTACAAATGTGGCAGAATTTAAAAATACGTATTTTCCAGTACCCGTGCTTACCTTGTGCATTCTACCTGTAGTTTCATGCTTCACGTGTTATATACATCACCTATAATCATTTTGAACCGGAATTTCAACAAAAAAAACTTTTCAATTTTTTGCGAAAATGCCTGATGGTTAGCCTTACTTATTTTGAACCGATAAAATTTATTGTCACAGATTCCGAATGTTTCGTTTATTTTGGATTATTAATGTAATTATGAGCAGATCAACGTTTAATGTGCTGCAATATGTCGCCTCATTCGCCTGCAATCCAGGTTCGATTACAAATGTGGCAGAATTTCAAAATACGTATTTTCCAGTACCCGTGCTTTCCTTGTGCATTCTACCGGTAGTTTCATGCTTAACGTGTTATATACATCACCTATAATCATTTTGAACCGGAATTTCAACAAAAAAAACTTTTCAATTTTTTGCGAAAATGCCTGATGGTTAGCCTTACTTATTTTGAACCGATAAAATTTATTGTCACAGATTCCGAATGTTTCGTTTATTTTGGATTATTAATGTAATTATGAGCAGATCAACGTTTAATTTGCTGCAATATGTCGCCTCATTCGCCTGCAATCCAGGTTCGATTACAAATGTGGCAGAATTTCAAAATACGTATTTTCCAGTACCCGTGCTTTCCTTGTGCATTCTACCGGTAGTTTCATGCTTAACGTGTTATATACATCACCTATAATCATTTTGAACCGGAATTTCAACAAAAAAAACTTTTCAATTTTTTGCGAAAATGCCTGATGGTTAGCCTTACTTATTTTGAACCGATAAAATTTATTGTCACAGATTCCGAATGTTTCGTTTATTTTGGATTATTAATGTAATTATGAGCAGATCAACGTTTAATTTGCTGCAATATGTCGCCTCATTCGCCTGCAATCCAGGTTCGATTACAAATGTGGCAGAATTTCAAAATACGTATTTTCCAGTACCCGTGCTTACCTTGTGCATTCTACCTGTAGTTTCATGCTTCACGTGTTATATACATCACCTATAATCATTTTGAACCGGAATTTCAACAAAAAAAACTTTTCAATTTTTTGCGAAAATGCCTGATGGTTAGCCTTACTTATTTTGAACCGATAAAATTTATTGTCACAGATTCCGAATGTTTCGTTTATTTTGGATTATTAATGTAATTATGAGCAGATCAACGTTTAATTTGCTGCAATATGTCGCCTCATTCGCCTGCAATCCAGGTTCGATTACAAATGTGGCAGAATTTCAAAATACGTATTTTCCAGTACCCGTGCTTACCTTGTGCATTCTACCTGTAGTTTCATGCTTCACGTGTTATATACATCACCTATAATCATTTTGAACCGGAATTTCAACAAAAAAAAGTTTTCAATTTTTTTCGAAAATGCCTGATGGTTGTTAGCCTTACTTATTTTGAACCGATAAAATTTATTGTCACAGATTCCGAATGTTTCGTTTATTTTGGATTATTAATGTAATTATGAGCAGATCAACGTTTAATTTGCTGCAATATATCGCCTCATTCGCCTGCAATCCAGGTTCGATTACAAATGTGGCAGAATTTCAAAATACGTATTTTCCAGTACCCGTGCTTTCCTTGTGCACCCTACCGGTAGTTTCATGCTTAACGTGTTATATACATCACCTATAATCATTTTGAACCGGAATTTCAACAAAAAAAAGTTTTCAATTTTTTGCGAAAATGCCTGATGGTTAGCCTTAATTATTTTGAACCGATAAAATTTATTGTCACAGATTCCGAATGTTTCGTTTATTTTGGATTATTAATGTAATTATGAGCAGATCAACGTTTAATTTGCTGCAATATGTCGCCTCATTCGCCTGCAATCCAGGTTCGATTACAAATGTGGCAGAATTTCAAAATACGTATTTTCCAGTACCCGTGCTTTCCTTGTGCACCCTACCGGTAGTTTCGTGCTTAACGTGTTATATACATCACCTATAATCATTTTGAACCGGAATTTCAACAGAAAAAAGTTTTCAATTTTTTGCGAAAATGCCTGATGGCTTGCCTTACTTATTTTGAACCGATAAAATTTATTGTCACAGATTCCGAATGTTTCGTTTATTTTGGATTATTAATGTAATTATGAGCAGATCAACGTTTAATTTGCTGCAATATGTCGCCTCATTCGCCTGCAATCCAGGTTCGATTACAAATGTGGCAGAATTTCAAAATACGTATTTTCCAGTACCCGTGCTTACCTTGTGCATTCTACCTGTAGTTTCATGCTTCACGTGTTATATACATCACCTATAATCATTTTGAACCGGAATTTCAACAAAAAAAACTTTTCAATTTTTTGCGAAAATGCCTGATGGTTAGCCTTACTTATTTTGAACCGATAAAATTTATTGTCACAGATTCCGAATGTTTCGTTTATTTTGGATTATTAATGTAATTATGAGCAGATCAACGTTTAATTTGCTGCAATATGTCGCCTCATTCGCCTGCAATCCAGGTTCGATTACAAATGTGGCAGAATTTCAAAATACGTATTTTCCAGTACCCGTGCTTTCCTTGTGCATTCTACCGGTAGTTTCATGCTTAACGTGTTATATACATCACCTATAATCATTTTGAACCGGAATTTCAACAAAAAAAACTTTTCAATTTTTTGCGAAAATGCCTGATGGTTAGCCTTACTTATTTTGAACCGATAAAATTTATTGTCACAGATTCCGAATGTTTCGTTTATTTTGGATTATTAATGTAATTATGAGCAGATCAACGTTTAATTTGCTGCAATATGTCGCCTCATTCGCCTGCAATCCAGGTTCGATTACAAATGTGGCAGAATTTCAAAATACGTATTTTCCAGTACCCGTGCTTTCCTTGTGCATTCTACCGGTAGTTTCGTGCTTAACGTGTTATATACATCACCTATAATCATTTTGAACCGGAATTTCAACAAAAAAAAGTTTTCAATTTTTTTCGAAAATGCCTGATGGTTGTTAGCCTTACTTATTTTGAACCGATAAAATTTATTGTCACAGATTCCGAATGTTTCGTTTATTTTGGATTATTAATGTAATTATGAGCAGATCAACGTTTAATTTTCTGCAATATGTCGCCTCATTCGCCTGCAATCCAGGTTCGATTACAAATGTGGCAGAATTTCAAAATACGTATTTTCCAGTACCCGTGCTTACCTTGTGCATTCTACCTGTAGTTTCATGCTTCACGTGTTATATACATCACCTATAATCATTTTGAACCGGAATTTCAACAAAAAAAACTTTTCAATTTTTTGCGAAAATGCCTGATGGTTAGCCTTACTTATTTTGAACCGATAAAATTTATTGTCACAGATTCCGAATGTTTCGTTTATTTTGGATTATTAATGTAATTATGAGCAGATCAACGTTTAATTTGCTGCAATATGTCGCCTCATTCGCCTGCAATCCAGGTTCGATTACAAATGTGGCAGAATTTCAAAATACGTATTTTCCAGTACCCGTGCTTACCTTGTGCATTCTACCTGTAGTTTCATGCTTCACGTGTTATATACATCACCTATAATCATTTTGAACCGGAATTTCAACAAAAAAAACTTTTCAATTTTTTGCGAAAATGCCTGATGGTTAGCCTTACTTATTTTGAACCGATAAAATTTATTGTCACAGATTCCGAATGTTTCGTTTATTTTGGATTATTAATGTAATTATGAGCAGATCAACGTTTAATTTGCTGCAATATGTCGCCTCATTCGCCTGCAATCCAGGTTCGATTACAAATGTGGCAGAATTTCAAAATACGTATTTTCCAGTACCCGTGCTTACCTTGTGCATTCTACCTGTAGTTTCATGCTTCACGTGTTATATACATCACCTATAATCATTTTGAACCGGAATTTCAACAAAAAAAACTTTTCAATTTTTTGCGAAAATGCCTGATGGTTAGCCTTACTTATTTTGAACCGATAAAATTTATTGTCACAGATTCCGAATGTTTCGTTTATTTTGGATTATTAATGTAATTATGAGCAGATCAACGTTTAATTTGCTGCAATATGTCGCCTCATTCGCCTGCAATCCAGGTTCGATTACAAATGTGGCAGAATTTCAAAATACGTATTTTCCAGTACCCGTGCTTTCCTTGTGCATTCTACCGGTAGTTTCGTGCTTAACGTGTTATATACATCACCTATAATCATTTTGAACCGGAATTTCAACAAAAAAAATTTTTCAATTTTTTTCGAAAATGCCTGATGGTTGTTAGCCTTACTTATTTTGAACCGATAAAATTTATTGTCACAGATTCCGAATGTTTCGTTTATTTTGGATTATTAATGTAATTATGAGCAGATCAACGTTTAATTTTCTGCAATATGTCGCCTCATTCGCCTGCAATCCAGGTTCGATTACAAATGTGGCAGAATTTCAAAATACGTATTTTCCAGTACCCGTGCTTACCTTGTGCATTCTACCTGTAGTTTCATGCTTCACGTGTTATATACATCACCTATAATCATTTTGAACCGGAATTTCAACAAAAAAAACTTTTCAATTTTTTGCGAAAATGCCTGATGGTTAGCCTTACTTATTTTGAACCGATAAAATTTATTGTCACAGATTCCGAATGTTTCGTTTATTTTGGATTATTAATGTAATTATGAGCAGATCAACGTTTAATTTGCTGCAATATGTCGCCTCATTCGCCTGCAATCCAGGTTCGATTACAAATGTGGCAGAATTTCAAAATACGTATTTTCCAGTACCCGTGCTTACCTTGTGCATTCTACCTGTAGTTTCATGCTTCACGTGTTATATACATCACCTATAATCATTTTGAACCGGAATTTCAACAAAAAAAACTTTTCAATTTTTTGCGAAAATGCCTGATGGTTAGCCTTACTTATTTTGAACCGATAAAATTTATTGTCACAGATTCCGAATGTTTCGTTTATTTTGGATTATTAATGTAATTATGAGCAGATCAACGTTTAATTTGCTGCAATATGTCGCCTCATTCGCCTGCAATCCAGGTTCGATTACAAATGTGGCAGAATTTCAAAATACGTATTTTCCAGTACCCGTGCTTTCCTTGTGCATTCTACCGGTAGTTTCGTGCTTAACGTGTTATATACATCACCTATAATCATTTTGAACCGGAATTTCAACAAAAAAAAGTTTTCAATTTTTTTCGAAAATGCCTGATGGTTGTTAGCCTTACTTATTTTGAACCGATAAAATTTATTGTCACAGATTCCGAATGTTTCGTTTATTTTGGATTATTAATGTAATTATGAGCAGATCAACGTTTAATTTGCTGCAATATATCGCCTCATTCGCCTGCAATCCAGGTTCGATTACAAATGTGGCAGAATTTCAAAATACGTATTTTCCAGTACCCGTGCTTTCCTTGTGCACCCTACCGGTAGTTTCATGCTTAACGTGTTATATACATCACCTATAATCATTTTGAACCGGAATTTCAACAAAAAAAAGTTTTCAATTTTTTGCGAAAATGCCTGATGGTTAGCCTTAATTATTTTGAACCGATAAAATTTATTGTCACAGATTCCGAATGTTTCGTTTATTTTGGATTATTAATGTAATTATGAGCAGATCAACGTTTAATTTGCTGCAATATGTCGCCTCATTCGCCTGCAATCCAGGTTCGATTACAAATGTGGCAGAATTTCAAAATACGTATTTTCCAGTACCCGTGCTTTCCTTGTGCATTCTACCGGTAGTTTCGTGCTTAACGTGTTATATACATCACCTATAATCATTTTGAACCGGAATTTCAACAAAAAAAAGTTTTCAATTTTTTTCGAAAATGCCTGATGGTTGTTAGCCTTACTTATTTTGAACCGATAAAATTTATTGTCACAGATTCCGAATGTTTCGTTTATTTTGGATTATTAATGTAATTATGAGCAGATCAACGTTTAATTTGCTGCAATATATCGCCTCATTCGCCTGCAATCCAGGTTCGATTACAAATGTGGCAGAATTTCAAAATACGTATTTTCCAGTACCCGTGCTTTCCTTGTGCACCCTACCGGTAGTTTCATGCTTAACGTGTTATATACATCACCTGTAATCATTTAGAACCGGAATTTCAACAAAAAAAAAGTTTTCAATTTTTTGCGAAAATGCCTGATTGAACCGATAAAATTTATTGTCACAGATTCCGAATGTTTCGTTTATTTTGGATTATTAATGTAATTATGAGCAGATCAACGTTTAATTTGCTGCAATATATCGCCTCATTCGCCTGCAATCCAGGTTCGATTACAAATGTGGCAGAATTTCAAAATACGTATTTTCCAGTACCCGTGCTTTCCTTGTGCACCCTACCGGTAGTTTCATGCTTAACGTGTTATATACATCACCTGTAATCATTTAGAACCGGAATTTCAACAAAAAAAAAGTTTTCAATTTTTTGCGAAAATGCCTGATTGAACCGATAAAATTTATTGTCACAGATTCCGAATGTTTCGTTTATTTTGGATTATTAATGTAATTATGAGCAGATCAACGTTTAATTTGCTGCAATATGTCGCCTCATTCGCCTGCAATCCAGGTTCGATTACAAATGTGGCAGAATTTCAAAATACGTATTTTCCAGTACCCGTGCTTTCCTTGTGCACCCTACCGGTAGTTTCATGCTTAACGTGTTATATACATCACCTGTAATCATTTAGAACCGGAATTTCAACAAAAAAAAAGTTTTCAATTTTTTGCGAAAATGCCTGATTGAACCGATAAAATTTATTGTCACAGATTCCGAATGTTTCGTTTATTTTGGATTATTAATGTAATTATGAGCAGATCAACGTTTAATTTGCTGCAATATATCGCCTCATTCGCCTGCAATCCAGGTTCGATTACAAATGTGGCAGAATTTCAAAATACGTATTTTCCAGTACCCGTGCTTTCCTTGTGCACCCTACCGGTAGTTTCATGCTTAACGTGTTATATACATCACCTGTAATCATTTAGAACCGGAATTTCAACAAAAAAAAAGTTTTCAATTTTTTGCGAAAATGCCTGATTGAACCGATAAAATTTATTGTCACAGATTCCGAATGTTTCGTTTATTTTGGATTATTAATGTAATTATGAGCAGATCAACGTTTAATTTGCTGCAATATATCGCCTCATTCGCCTGCAATCCAGGTTCGATTACAAATGTGGCAGAATTTCAAAATACGTATTTTCCAGTACCCGTGCTTTCCTTGTGCACCCTACCGGTAGTTTCATGCTTAACGTGTTATATACATCACCTATAATCATTTTGAACCGGAATTTCAACAAAAAAAAGTTTTCAATTTTTTGCGAAAATGCCTGATGGTTAGCCTTAATTATTTTGAACCGATAAAATTTATTGTCACAGATTCCGAATGTTTCGTTTATTTTGGATTATTAATGTAATTATGAGCAGATCAACGTTTAATTTGCTGCAATATGTCGCCTCATTCGCCTGCAATCCAGGTTCGATTACAAATGTGGCAGAATTTCAAAATACGTATTTTCCAGTACCCGTGCTTTCCTTGTGCACCCTACCGGTAGTTTCATGCTTAACGTGTTATATACATCACCTGTAATCATTTAGAACCGGAATTTCAACAAAAAAAAAGTTTTCAATTTTTTGCGAAAATGCCTGATTGAACCGATAAAATTTATTGTCACAGATTCCGAATGTTTCGTTTATTTTGGATTATTAATGTAATTATGAGCAGATCAACGTTTAATTTGCTGCAATATATCGCCTCATTCGCCTGCAATCCAGGTTCGATTACAAATGTGGCAGAATTTCAAAATACGTATTTTCCAGTACCCGTGCTTTCCTTGTGCACCCTACCGGTAGTTTCATGCTTAACGTGTTATATACATCACCTATAATCATTTTGAACCGGAATTTCAACAAAAAAAAGTTTTCAATTTTTTGCGAAAATGCCTGATGGTTAGCCTTAATTATTTTGAACCGATAAAATTTATTGTCACAGATTCCGAATGTTTCGTTTATTTTGGATTATTAATGTAATTATGAGCAGATCAACGTTTAATTTGCTGCAATATGTCGCCTCATTCGCCTGCAATCCAGGTTCGATTACAAATGTGGCAGAATTTCAAAATACGTATTTTCCAGTACCCGTGCTTTCCTTGTGCACCCTACCGGTAGTTTCGTGCTTAACGTGTTATATACATCACCTATAATCATTTTGAACCGGAATTTCAACAAAAAAAAGTTTTCAATTTTTTGCGAAAATGCCTGATGGTTGTTAGCCTTACTTATTTTGAACCGATAAAATTTATTGTCACAGATTCCGAATGTTTCGTTTATTTTGGATTATTAATGTAATTATGAGCAGATCAACGTTTAATTTGCTGCAATATGTCGCCTCATTCGCCTGCAATCCAGGTTCGATTACAAATGTGGCAGAATTTCAAAATACGTATTTTCCAGTACCCGTGCTTTCCTTGTGCACCCTACCGGTAGTTTCATGCTTAACGTGTTATATACATCACCTATAATCATTTTGAACCGGAATTTCAACAAAAAAAAGTTTTCAATTTTTTGCGAAAATGCCTGATGGTTAGCCTTAATTATTTTGAACCGATAAAATTTATTGTCACAGATTCCGAATGTTTCGTTTATTTTGGATTATTAATGTAATTATGAGCAGATCAACGTTTAATTTGCTGCAATATGTCGCCTCATTCGCCTGCAATCCAGGTTCGATTACAAATGTGGCAGAATTTCAAAATACGTATTTTCCAGTACCCGTGCTTTCCTTGTGCACCCTACCGGTAGTTTCATGCTTAACGTGTTATATACATCACCTATAATCATTTTGAACCGGAATTTCAACAAAAAAAAGTTTTCAATTTTTTGCGAAAATACCTGATGGTTAGCCTTAATTATTTTGAACCGATAAAATTTATTGTCACAGATTCCGAATGTTTCGTTTATTTTGGATTATTAATGTAATTATGAGCAGATCAACGTTTAATTTGCTGCAATATGTCGCCTCATTCGCCTGCAATCCAGGTTCGATTACAAATGTGGCAGAATTTCAAAATACGTATTTTCCAGTACCCGTGCTTTCCTTGTGCACCCTACCGGTAGTTTCATGCTTAACGTGTTATATACATCACCTGTAATCATTTAGAACCGGAATTTCAACAAAAAAAAGTTTTCAATTTTTTGCGAAAATGCCTGATTGAACCGATAAAATTTATTGTCACAGATTCCGAATGTTTCGTTTATTTTGGATTATTAATGTAATTATGAGCAGATCAACGTTTAATTTGCTGCAATATATCGCCTCATTCGCCTGCAATCCAGGTTCGATTACAAATGTGGCAGAATTTCAAAATACGTATTTTCCAGTACCCGTGCTTTCCTTGTGCACCCTACCGGTAGTTTCATGCTTAACGTGTTATATACATCACCTATAATCATTTTGAACCGGAATTTCAACAAAAAAAAGTTTTCAATTTTTTGCGAAAATGCCTGATGGTTAGCCTTAATTATTTTGAACCGATAAAATTTATTGTCACAGATTCCGAATGTTTCGTTTATTTTGGATTATTAATGTAATTATGAGCAGATCAACGTTTAATTTGCTGCAATATGTCGCCTCATTCGCCTGCAATCCAGGTTCGATTACAAATGTGGCAGAATTTCAAAATACGTATTTTCCAGTACCCGTGCTTTCCTTGTGCACCCTACCGGTAGTTTCGTGCTTAACGTGTTATATACATCACCTATAATCATTTTCAACCGGAATTTCAACAAAAAAAAGTTTTCAATTTTTTGCGAAAATGCCTGATGGTTGTTAGCCTTACTTATTTTGAACCGATAAAATTTATTGTCACAGATTCTGAATGTTTCGTTTATTTTGGATTATTAATGTAATTATGAGCAGATCAACGTTTAATTTGCTGCAATATGTCGCCTCATTCGCCTGCAATCCAGGTTCGATTACAAATGTGGCAGAATTTCAAAATACGTATTTTCCAGTACCCGTGCTTTCCTTGTGCACCCTACCGGTAGTTTCATGCTTAACGTGTTATATACATCACCTATAATCATTTTGAACCGGAATTTCAACAAAAAAAAGTTTTCAATTTTTTGCGAAAATGCCTGATGGTTAGCCTTAATTATTTTGAACCGATAAAATTTATTGTCACAGATTCCGAATGTTTCGTTTATTTTGGATTATTAATGTAATTATGAGCAGATCAACGTTTAATTTGCTGCAATATATCGCCTCATTCGCCTGCAATCCAGGTTCGATTACAAATGTGGCAGAATTTCAAAATACGTATTTTCCAGTACCCGTGCTTTCCTTGTGCACCCTACCGGTAGTTTCGTGCTTAACGTGTTATATACATCACCTATAATCATTTTGAACCGGAATTTCAACAAAAAAAACTTTTCAATTTTTTGCGAAAATGCCTGATGGTTAGCCTTAATTATTTTGAACCGATAAAATTTATTGTCACAGATTCCGAATGTTTCGTTTATTTTGGATTATTAATGTAATTATGAGCAGATCAACGTTTAATTTGCTGCAATATGTCGCCTCATTCGCCTGCAATCCAGGTTCGATTACAAATGTGGCAGAATTTCAAAATATGTATTTTCCAGTACCCGTGCTTTCCTTGTGCACCCTACCGGTAGTTTCGTGCTTAACGTGTTATATACATCACCTATAATCATTTTGAACCGGAATTTCAACAAAAAAAAGTTTTCAATTTTTTGCGAAAATGCCTGATGGTTAGCCTTAATTATTTTGAACCGATAAAATTTATTGTCACAGATTCCGAATGTTTCGTTTATTTTGGATTATTAATGTAATTATGAGCAGATCAACGTTTAATTTGCTGCAATATGTCGCCTCATTCGCCTGCAATCCAGGTTCGATTACAAATGTGGCAGAATTTCAAAATACGTATTTTCCAGTACCCGTGCTTTCCTTGTGCACCCTACCGGTAGTTTCATGCTTAACGTGTTATATACATCACCTGTAATCATTTAGAACCGGAATTTCAACAAAAAAAAGTTTTCAATTTTTTGCGAAAATGCCTGATGGTTGTTAGCCTTACTTATTTTGAACCGATAAAATTTATTGTCACAGATTCCGAATGTTTCGTTTATTTTGGATTATTAATGTAATTATGAGCAGATCAACGTTTAATTTGCTGCAATATATCGCCTCATTCGCCTGCAATCCAGGTTCGATTACAAATGTGGCAGAATTTCAAAATACGTATTTTCCAGTACCCGTGCTTTCCTTGTGCACCCTACCGGTAGTTTCGTGCTTAACGTGTTATATACATCACCTATAATCATTTTCAACCGGAATTTCAACAAAAAAAAGTTTTAAATTTTTTGCGAAAATGCCTGATGGTTAGCCTTAATTATTTTGAACCGATAAAATTTATTGTCACAGATTCCGAATGTTTCGTTTATTTTGGATTATTAATGTAATTATGAGCAGATCAACGTTTAATTTGCTGCAATATGTCGCCTCATTCGCCTGCAATCCAGGTTCGATTACAAATGTGGCAGAATTTCAAAATACGTATTTTCCAGTACCCGTGCTTTCCTTGTGCACCCTACCGGTAGTTTCGTGCTTAACGTGTTATATACATCACCTATAATCATTTTGAACCGGAATTTCAACAAAAAAAAGTTTTCAATTTTTTGCGAAAATGCCTGATGGTTAGCCTTAATTATTTTGAACCGATAAAATTTATTGTCACAGATTCCGAATGTTTCGTTTATTTTGGATTATTAATGTAATTATGAGCAGATCAACGTTTAATTTGCTGCAATATGTCGCCTCATTCGCCTGCAATCCAGGTTCGATTACAAATGTGGCAGAATTTCAAAATACGTATTTTCCAGTACCCGTGCTTTCCTTGTGCACCCTACCGGTAGTTTCATGCTTAACGTGTTATATACATCACCTATAATCATTTTGAACCGGAATTTCAACAAAAAAAAGTTTTCAATTTTTTGCGAAAATGCCTGATGGTTAGCCTTACTTATTTTGAACCGATAAAATTTATTGTCACAGATTCCGAATGTTTCGTTTATTTTGGATTATTAATGTAATTATGAGCAGATCAACGTTTAATTTGCTGCAATATGTCGCCTCATTCGCCTGCAATCCAGGTTCGATTACAAATGTGGCAGAATTTCAAAATACGTATTTTCCAGTACCCGTGCTTTCCTTGTGCACCCTACCGGTAGTTTCGTGCTTAACGTGTTATATACATCACCTATAATCATTTTGAACCGGAATTTCAACAAAAAAAAGTTTTCAATTTTTTGCGAAAATGCCTGATGGTTAGCCTTACTTATTTTGAACCGATAAAATTTATTGTCACAGATTCCGAATGTTTCGTTTATTTTGGATTATTAATGTAATTATGAGCAGATCAACGTTTAATTTGCTGCAATATATCGCCTCATTCGCCTGCAATCCAGGTTCGATTACAAATGTGGCAGAATTTCAAAATACGTATTTTCCAGTACCCGTGCTTTCCTTGTGCACCCTACCGGTAGTTTCATGCTTAACGTGTTAAATACATCACCTGTAATCATTTAGAACCGGAATTTCAACAAAAAAAAGTTTTCAATTTTTTGCGAAAATGCCTGATGGTTGTTAGCCTTACTTATTTTGAACCGATAAAATTTATTGTCACAGATTCCGAATGTTTCGTTTATTTTGGATTATTAATGTAATTATGAGCAGATCAACGTTTAATTTGCTGCAATATATTGCCTCATTCGGCTGCAATCCAGGTTCGATTACAAATGTGGCAGAATTTCAAAATACGTATTTTCCAGTACCCGTGCTTTCCTTGTGCACCCTACCGGTAGTTTCATGCTTAACGTGTTATATACATCACCTGTAATCATTTAGAACCGGAATTTCAACAAAAAAAAGTTTTCAATTTTTTGCGAAAATGCCTGATGGTTGTTAGCCTTACTTATTTTGAACCGATAAAATTTATTGTCACAGATTCCGAATGTTTCGTTTATTTTGGATTATTAATGTAATTATGAGCAGATCAACGTTTAATTTGCTGCAATATATCGCCTCATTCGCCTGCAATCCAGGTTCGATTACAAATGTGGCAGAATTTCAAAATACGTATTTTCCAGTACCCGTGCTTTCCTTGTGCACCCTACCGGTAGTTTCATGCTTAACGTGTTATATACATCACCTGTAATCATTTAGAACCGGAATTTCAACAAAAAAAAGTTTTCAATTTTTTGCGAAAATGCCTGATTGAACCGATAAAATTTATTGTCACAGATTCCGAATGTTTCGTTTATTTTGGATTATTAATGTAATTATGAGCAGATCAACGTTTAATTTGCTGCAATATATCGCCTCATTCGCCTGCAATCCAGGTTCGATTACAAATGTGGCAGAATTTCAAAATACGTATTTTCCAGTACCCGTGCTTTCCTTGTGCACCCTACCGGTAGTTTCATGCTTAACGTGTTAAATACATCACCTGTAATCATTTAGAACCGGAATTTCAACAAAAAAAAGTTTTCAATTTTTTGCGAAAATGCCTGATGGTTGTTAGCCTTACTTATTTTGAACCGATAAAATTTATTGTCACAGATTCCGAATGTTTCGTTTATTTTGGATTATTAATGTAATTATGAGCAGATCAACGTTTAATTTGCTGCAATATGTCGCCTCATTCGCCTGCAATCCAGGTTCGATTACAAATGTGGCAGAATTTCAAAATACGTATTTTCCAGTACCCGTGCTTTCCTTGTGCACCCTACCGGTAGTTTCATGCTTAACGTGTTATATACATCACCTGTAATCATTTAGAATCGGAATTTCAACAAAAAAAAGTTTTCAATTTTTTGCGAAAATGCCTGATGGTGGTTACCTTACTTATTTTGAACCGATAAAATTTATTGTCACAGATTCCGAATGTTTCGTTTATTTTGGATTATTAATGTAATTATGAGCAGATCAACGTTTAATTTGCTGCAATATATCGCCTCATTCGCCTGCAATCCAGGTTCGATTACAAATGTGGCAGAATTTCAAAATACGTATTTTCCAGTACCCGTGCTTTCCTTGTGCACCCTACCGGTAGTTTCATGCTTAACGTGTTATATACATCACCTGTAATCATTTAGAACCGGAATTTCAACAAAAAAAAGTTTTCAATTTTTTGCGAAAATGCCTGATTGAACCGATAAAATTTATTGTCACAGATTCCGAATGTTTCGTTTATTTTGGATTATTAATGTAATTATGAGCAGATCAACGTTTAATTTGCTGCAATATGTCGCCTCATTCGCCTGCAATCCAGGTTCGATTACAAATGTGGCAGAATTTCAAAATACGTATTTTCCAGTACCCGTGCTTTCCTTGTGCACCCTACCGGTAGTTTCATGCTTAACGTGTTATATACATCACCTGTAATCATTTAGAATCGGAATTTCAACAAAAAAAAGTTTTCAATTTTTTGCGAAAATGCCTGATGGTGGTTACCTTACTTATTTTGAACCGATAAAATTTATTGTCACAGATTCCGAATGTTTCGTTTATTTTGGATTATTAATGTAATTATGAGCAGATCAACGTTTAATTTGCTGCAATATATCGCCTCATTCGCCTGCAATCCAGGTTCGATTACAAATGTGGCAGAATTTCAAAATACGTATTTTCCAGTACCCGTGCTTTCCTTGTGCACCCTACCGGTAGTTTCATGCTTAACGTGTTATATACATCACCTGTAATCATTTAGAACCGGAATTTCAACAAAAAAAAGTTTTCAATTTTTTGCGAAAATGCCTGATGGTTAGCCTTACTTATTTTGAACCGATAAAATTTATTGTCACAGATTCCGAATGTTTCGTTTATTTTGGATTATTAATGTAATTATGAGCAGATCAACGTTTAATTTGCTGCAATATATCGCCTCATTCGCCTGCAATCCAGGTTCGATTACAAATGTGGCAGAATTTCAAAATACGTATTTTCCAGTACCCGTGCTTTCCTTGTGCACCCTACCGGTAGTTTCATGCTTAACGTGTTATATACATCACCTGTAATCATTTAGAACCGGAATTTCAACAAAAAAAAGTTTTCAATTTTTTGCGAAAATGCCTGATGGTTAGCCTTACTTATTTTGAACCGATAAAATTTATTGTCACAGATTCCGAATGTTTCGTTTATTTTGGATTATTAATGTAATTATGAGCAGATCAACGTTTAATTTGCTGCAATATATCGCCTCATTCGCCTGCAATCCAGGTTCGATTACAAATGTGGCAGAATTTCAAAATACGTATTTTCCAGTACCCGTGCTTTCCTTGTGCACCCTACCGGTAGTTTCATGCTTAACGTGTTATATACATCACCTGTAATCATTTAGAACCGGAATTTCAACAAAAAAAAGTTTTCAATTTTTTGCGAAAATGCCTGATTGAACCGATAAAATTTATTGTCACAGATTCCGAATGTTTCGTTTATTTTGGATTATTAATGTAATTATGAGCAGATCAACGTTTAATTTGCTGCAATATATCGCCTCATTCGGCTGCAATCCAGGTTCGATTACAAATGTGGCAGAATTTCAAAATACGTATTTTCCAGTACCCGTGCTTTCCTTGTGCACCCTACCGGTAGTTTCATGCTTAACGTGTTATATACATCACCTGTAATCATTTAGAACCGGAATTTCAACAAAAAAAAGTTTTCAATTTTTTGCGAAAATGCCTGATGGTTGTTAGCCTTACTTATTTTGAACCGATAAAATTTATTGTCACAGATTCCGAATGTTTCGTTTATTTTGGATTATTAATGTAATTATGAGCAGATCAACGTTTAATTTGCTGCAATATATCGCCTCATTCGGCTGCAATCCAGGTTCGATTACAAATGTGGCAGAATTTCAAAATACGTATTTTCCAGTACCCGTGCTTTCCTTGTGCACCCTACCGGTAGTTTCATGCTTAACGTGTTATATACATCACCTGTAATCATTTAGAACCGGAATTTCAACAAAAAAAAGTTTTCAATTTTTTGCGAAAATGCCTGATGGTTGTTAGCCTTACTTATTTTGAACCGATAAAATTTATTGTCACAGATTCCGAATGTTTCGTTTATTTTGGATTATTAATGTAATTATGAGCAGATCAACGTTTAATTTGCTGCAATATATCGCCTCATTCGGCTGCAATCCAGGTTCGATTACAAATGTGGCAGAATTTCAAAATACGTATTTTCCAGTACCCGTGCTTTCCTTGTGCACCCTACCGGTAGTTTCATGCTTAACGTGTTATATACATCACCTGTAATCATTTAGAACCGGAATTTCAACAAAAAAAAGTTTTCAATTTTTTGCGAAAATGCCTGATGGTTGTTAGCCTTACTTATTTTGAACCGATAAAATTTATTGTCACAGATTCCGAATGTTTCGTTTATTTTGGATTATTAATGTAATAATGAGCAGATCAACGTTTAATTTGCTGCAATATATCGCCTCATTCGCCTGCAATCCATGTTCGATTACAAATGTGGCAGAATTTCAAAATACGTATTTTCCAGTACCCGTGCTTTCCTTGTGCACCCTACCGGTAGTTTCATGCTTAACGTGTTATATACATCACCTATAATCATTTTGAACCGGAATTTCAACAAAAAAAAGTTTTCAATTTTTTGCGAAAATGCCTGATGGTTAGCCTTACTTATTTTGAACCGATAAAATTTATTGTCACAGATTCCGAATGTTTCGTTTATTTTGGATTATTAATGTAATAATGAGCAGATCAACGTTTAATTTGCTGCAATATATCGCCTCATTCGCCTGCAATCCAGGTTCGATTACAAATGTGGCAGAATTTCAAAATACGTATTTTCCAGTACCCGTGCTTTCCTTGTGCACCCTACCGGTAGTTTCATGCTTAACGTGTTATATACATCACCTGTAATCATTTAGAACCGGAATTTCAACAAAAAAAAGTTTTCAATTTTTTGCGAAAATGCCTGATGGTTAGTTAGCCTTACTTATTTTGAACCGATAAAATTTATTGTCACAGATTCCGAATGTTTCGTTTATTTTGGATTATTAATGTAATAATGAGCAGATCAACGTTTAATTTGCTGCAATATATCGCCTCATTCGCCTGCAATCCAGGTTCGATTACAAATGTGGCAGAATTTCAAAATACGTATTTTCCAGTACCCGTGCTTTCCTTGTGCACCCTACCGGTAGTTTCATGCTTAACGTGTTATATACATCACCTGTAATCATTTAGAACCGGAATTTCAACAAAAAAAAGTTTTCAATTTTTTGCGAAAATGCCTGATGGTTAGTTAGCCTTACTTATTTTGAACCGATAAAATTTATTGTCACAGATTCCGAATGTTTCGTTTATTTTGGATTATTAATGTAATAATGAGCAGATCAACGTTTAATTTGCTGCAATATATCGCCTCATTCGCCTGCAATCCAGGTTCGATTACAAATGTGGCAGAATTTCAAAATACGTATTTTCCAGTACCCGTGCTTTCCTTGTGCACCCTACCGGTAGTTTCATGCTTAACGTGTTATCTACATCACCTGTAATCATTTAGAACCGGAATTTCAACAAAAAAAAGTTTTCAATTTTTTGCGAAAATGCCTGATGGTTAGTTAGCCTTACTTATTTTGAACCGATAAAATTTATTGTCACAGATTCCGAATGTTTCGTTTATTTTGGATTATTAATGTAATTATGAGCAGATCAACGTTTAATTTGCTGCAATATATCGCCTCATTCGCCTGCAATCCAGGTTCGATTACAAATGTGGCAGAATTTCAAAATACGTATTTTCCAGTACCCGTGCTTTCCTTGTGCACCCTACCGGTAGTTTCATGCTTAACGTGTTATATACATCACCTGTAATCATTTAGAACCGGAATTTCAACAAAAAAAAGTTTTCAATTTTTTGCGAAAATGCCTGATGGTAAGCCTTACTTATTTTGAACCGATAAAATTTATTGTCACAGATTCCGAATGTTTCGTTTATTTTGGATTATTAATGTAATAATGAGCAGATCAACGTTTAATTTGCTGCAATATATCGCCTCATTCGCCTGCAATCCAGGTTCGATTACAAATGTGGCAGAATTTCAAAATACGTATTTTCCAGTACCCGTGCTTTCCTTGTGCACCCTACCGGTAGTTTCATGCTTAACGTGTTATATACATCACCTGTAATCATTTAGAACCGGAATTTCAACAAAAAAAAGTTTTCAATTTTTTGCGAAAATGCCTGATGGTTAGCCTTACTTATTTTGAACCGATAAAATTTATTGTCACAGATTCCGAATGTTTCGTTTATTTTGGATTATTAATGTAATAATGAGCAGATCAACGTTTAATTTGCTGCAATATATCGCCTCATTCGGCTGCAATCCAGGTTCGATTACAAATGTGGCAGAATTTCAAAATACGTATTTTCCAGTACCCGTGCTTTCCTTGTGCACCCTACCGGTAGTTTCATGCTTAACGTGTTATATACATCACCTGTAATCATTTAGAACCGGAATTTCAACAAAAAAAAGTTTTCAATTTTTTGCGAAAATGCCTGATGGCTAGTTAGCCTTACTTATTTTGAACCGATAAAATTTATTGTCACAGATTCCGAATGTTTCGTTTATTTTGGATTATTAATGTAATAATGAGCAGATCAACGTTTAATTTGCTGCAATATATCGCCTCATTCGCCTGCAATCCAGGTTCGATTACAAATGTGGCAGAATTTCAAAATACGTATTTTCCAGTACCCGTGCTTTCCTTGTGCACCCTACCGGTAGTTTCATGCTTAACGTGTTATATACATCACCTGTAATCATTTAGAACCGGAATTTCAACAAAAAAAAGTTTTCAATTTTTTGCGAAAATGCCTGATGGTTAGTTAGCCTTACTTATTTTGAACCGATAAAATTTATTGTCACAGATTCCGAATGTTTCGTTTATTTTGGATTATTAATGTAATTATGAGCAGATCAACGTTTAATTTGCTGCAATATATCGCCTCATTCGCCTGCAATCCAGGTTCGATTACAAATGTGGCAGAATTTCAAAATACGTATTTTCCAGTACCCGTGCTTTCCTTGTGCACCCTACCGGTAGTTTCATGCTTAACGTGTTATATACATCACCTGTAATCATTTAGAACCGGAATTTCAACAAAAAAAAGTTTTCAATTTTTTGCGAAAATGCCTGATGGTTAGTTAGCCTTACTTATTTTGAACCGATAAAATTTATTGTCACAGATTCCGAATGTTTCGTTTATTTTGGATTATTAATGTAATAATGAGCAGATCAACGTTTAATTTGCTGCAATATATCGCCTCATTCGCCTGCAATCCAGGTTCGATTACAAATGTGGCAGAATTTCAAAATACGTATTTTCCAGTACCCGTGCTTTCCTTGTGCACCCTACCGGTAGTTTCATGCTTAACGTGTTATATACATCACCTGTAATCATTTAGAACCGGAATTTCAACAAAAAAAAGTTTTCAATTTTTTGCGAAAATGCCTGATGGTTAGTTAGCCTTACTTATTTTGAACCGATAAAATTTATTGTCACAGATTCCGAATGTTTCGTTTATTTTGGATTATTAATGTAATTATGAGCAGATCAACGTTTAATTTGCTGCAATATATCGCCTCATTCGCCTGCAATCCAGGTTCGATTACAAATGTGGCAGAATTTCAAAATACGTATTTTCCAGTACCCGTGCTTTCCTTGTGCACCCTACCGGTAGTTTCATGCTTAACGTGTTATATACATCACCTGTAATCATTTAGAACCGGAATTTCAACAAAAAAAAGTTTTCAATTTTTTGCGAAAATGCCTGATGGTTAGTTAGCCTTACTTATTTTGAACCGATAAAATTTATTGTCACAGATTCCGAATGTTTCGTTTATTTTGGATTATTAATGTAATTATGAGCAGATCAACGTTTAATTTGCTGCAATATATCGCCTCATTCGCCTGCAATCCAGGTTCGATTACAAATGTGGCAGAATTTCAAAATACGTATTTTCCAGTACCCGTGCTTTCCTTGTGCACCCTACCGGTAGTTTCATGCTTAACGTGTTATATACATCACCTGTAATCATTTAGAACCGGAATTTCAACAAAAAAAAGTTTTCAATTTTTTGCGAAAATGCCTGATTGAACCGATAAAATTTATTGTCACAGATTCCGAATGTTTCGTTTATTTTGGATTATTAATGTAATTATGAGCAGATCAACGTTTAATTTGCTGCAATATATCGCCTCATTCGGCTGCAATCCAGGTTCGATTACAAATGTGGCAGAATTTCAAAATACGTATTTTCCAGTACCCGTGCTTTCCTTGTGCACCCTACCGGTAGTTTCATGCTTAACGTGTTATATACATCACCTGTAATCATTTAGAACCGGAATTTCAACAAAAAAAAGTTTTCAATTTTTTGCGAAAATGCCTGATGGTTGTTAGCCTTACTTATTTTGAACCGATAAAATTTATTGTCACAGATTCCGAATGTTTCGTTTATTTTGGATTATTAATGTAATTATGAGCAGATCAACGTTTAATTTGCTGCAATATATCGCCTCATTCGGCTGCAATCCAGGTTCGATTACAAATGTGGCAGAATTTCAAAATACGTATTTTCCAGTACCCGTGCTTTCCTTGTGCACCCTACCGGTAGTTTCATGCTTAACGTGTTATATACATCACCTGTAATCATTTAGAACCGGAATTTCAACAAAAAAAAGTTTTCAATTTTTTGCGAAAATGCCTGATGGTTGTTAGCCTTACTTATTTTGAACCGATAAAATTTATTGTCACAGATTCCGAATGTTTCGTTTATTTTGGATTATTAATGTAATTATGAGCAGATCAACGTTTAATTTGCTGCAATATATCGCCTCATTCGGCTGCAATCCAGGTTCGATTACAAATGTGGCAGAATTTCAAAATACGTATTTTCCAGTACCCGTGCTTTCCTTGTGCACCCTACCGGTAGTTTCATGCTTAACGTGTTATATACATCACCTGTAATCATTTAGAACCGGAATTTCAACAAAAAAAAGTTTTCAATTTTTTGCGAAAATGCCTGATGGTTGTTAGCCTTACTTATTTTGAACCGATAAAATTTATTGTCACAGATTCCGAATGTTTCGTTTATTTTGGATTATTAATGTAATAATGAGCAGATCAACGTTTAATTTGCTGCAATATATCGCCTCATTCGCCTGCAATCCATGTTCGATTACAAATGTGGCAGAATTTCAAAATACGTATTTTCCAGTACCCGTGCTTTCCTTGTGCACCCTACCGGTAGTTTCATGCTTAACGTGTTATATACATCACCTATAATCATTTTGAACCGGAATTTCAACAAAAAAAAGTTTTCAATTTTTTGCGAAAATGCCTGATGGTTAGCCTTACTTATTTTGAACCGATAAAATTTATTGTCACAGATTCCGAATGTTTCGTTTATTTTGGATTATTAATGTAATAATGAGCAGATCAACGTTTAATTTGCTGCAATATATCGCCTCATTCGCCTGCAATCCAGGTTCGATTACAAATGTGGCAGAATTTCAAAATACGTATTTTCCAGTACCCGTGCTTTCCTTGTGCACCCTACCGGTAGTTTCATGCTTAACGTGTTATATACATCACCTGTAATCATTTAGAACCGGAATTTCAACAAAAAAAAGTTTTCAATTTTTTGCGAAAATGCCTGATGGTTAGTTAGCCTTACTTATTTTGAACCGATAAAATTTATTGTCACAGATTCCGAATGTTTCGTTTATTTTGGATTATTAATGTAATAATGAGCAGATCAACGTTTAATTTGCTGCAATATATCGCCTCATTCGCCTGCAATCCAGGTTCGATTACAAATGTGGCAGAATTTCAAAATACGTATTTTCCAGTACCCGTGCTTTCCTTGTGCACCCTACCGGTAGTTTCATGCTTAACGTGTTATATACATCACCTGTAATCATTTAGAACCGGAATTTCAACAAAAAAAAGTTTTCAATTTTTTGCGAAAATGCCTGATGGTTAGTTAGCCTTACTTATTTTGAACCGATAAAATTTATTGTCACAGATTCCGAATGTTTCGTTTATTTTGGATTATTAATGTAATAATGAGCAGATCAACGTTTAATTTGCTGCAATATATCGCCTCATTCGCCTGCAATCCAGGTTCGATTACAAATGTGGCAGAATTTCAAAATACGTATTTTCCAGTACCCGTGCTTTCCTTGTGCACCCTACCGGTAGTTTCATGCTTAACGTGTTATCTACATCACCTGTAATCATTTAGAACCGGAATTTCAACAAAAAAAAGTTTTCAATTTTTTGCGAAAATGCCTGATGGTTAGTTAGCCTTACTTATTTTGAACCGATAAAATTTATTGTCACAGATTCCGAATGTTTCGTTTATTTTGGATTATTAATGTAATTATGAGCAGATCAACGTTTAATTTGCTGCAATATATCGCCTCATTCGCCTGCAATCCAGGTTCGATTACAAATGTGGCAGAATTTCAAAATACGTATTTTCCAGTACCCGTGCTTTCCTTGTGCACCCTACCGGTAGTTTCATGCTTAACGTGTTATATACATCACCTGTAATCATTTAGAACCGGAATTTCAACAAAAAAAAGTTTTCAATTTTTTGCGAAAATGCCTGATGGTAAGCCTTACTTATTTTGAACCGATAAAATTTATTGTCACAGATTCCGAATGTTTCGTTTATTTTGGATTATTAATGTAATAATGAGCAGATCAACGTTTAATTTGCTGCAATATATCGCCTCATTCGCCTGCAATCCAGGTTCGATTACAAATGTGGCAGAATTTCAAAATACGTATTTTCCAGTACCCGTGCTTTCCTTGTGCACCCTACCGGTAGTTTCATGCTTAACGTGTTATATACATCACCTGTAATCATTTAGAACCGGAATTTCAACAAAAAAAAGTTTTCAATTTTTTGCGAAAATGCCTGATGGTTAGCCTTACTTATTTTGAACCGATAAAATTTATTGTCACAGATTCCGAATGTTTCGTTTATTTTGGATTATTAATGTAATAATGAGCAGATCAACGTTTAATTTGCTGCAATATATCGCCTCATTCGGCTGCAATATATCGCCTCATTCGGCTGCAATCCAGGTTCGATTACAAATGTGGCAGAATTTCAAAATACGTATTTTCCAGTACCCGTGCTTTCCTTGTGCACCCTACCGGTAGTTTCATGCTTAACGTGTTATATACATCACCTGTAATCATTTAGAACCGGAATTTCAACAAAAAAAAGTTTTCAATTTTTTGCGAAAATGCCTGATGGCTAGTTAGCCTTACTTATTTTGAACCGATAAAATTTATTGTCACAGATTCCGAATGTTTCGTTTATTTTGGATTATTAATGTAATAATGAGCAGATCAACGTTTAATTTGCTGCAATATATCGCCTCATTCGCCTGCAATCCAGGTTCGATTACAAATGTGGCAGAATTTCAAAATACGTATTTTCCAGTACCCGTGCTTTCCTTGTGCACCCTACCGGTAGTTTCATGCTTAACGTGTTATATACATCACCTGTAATCATTTAGAACCGGAATTTCAACAAAAAAAAGTTTTCAATTTTTTGCGAAAATGCCTGATGGTTAGTTAGCCTTACTTATTTTGAACCGATAAAATTTATTGTCACAGATTCCGAATGTTTCGTTTATTTTGGATTATTAATGTAATTATGAGCAGATCAACGTTTAATTTGCTGCAATATATCGCCTCATTCGCCTGCAATCCAGGTTCGATTACAAATGTGGCAGAATTTCAAAATACGTATTTTCCAGTACCCGTGCTTTCCTTGTGCACCCTACCGGTAGTTTCATGCTTAACGTGTTATATACATCACCTGTAATCATTTAGAACCGGAATTTCAACAAAAAAAAGTTTTCAATTTTTTGCGAAAATGCCTGATGGTTAGTTAGCCTTACTTATTTTGAACCGATAAAATTTATTGTCACAGATTCCGAATGTTTCGTTTATTTTGGATTATTAATGTAATAATGAGCAGATCAACGTTTAATTTGCTGCAATATATCGCCTCATTCGCCTGCAATCCAGGTTCGATTACAAATGTGGCAGAATTTCAAAATACGTATTTTCCAGTACCCGTGCTTTCCTTGTGCACCCTACCGGTAGTTTCATGCTTAACGTGTTATATACATCACCTGTAATCATTTAGAACCGGAATTTCAACAAAAAAAAGTTTTCAATTTTTTGCGAAAATGCCTGATGGTTAGTTAGCCTTACTTATTTTGAACCGATAAAATTTATTGTCACAGATTCCGAATGTTTCGTTTATTTTGGATTATTAATGTAATTATGAGCAGATCAACGTTTAATTTGCTGCAATATATCGCCTCATTCGGCTGCAATCCAGGTTCGATTACAAATGTGGCAGAATTTCAAAATACGTATTTTCCAGTACCCGTGCTTTCCTTGTGCACCCTACCGGTAGTTTCATGCTTAACGTGTTATATACATCACCTGTAATCATTTAGAACCGGAATTTCAACAAAAAAAAAGTTTTCAATTTTTTGCGAAAATGCCTGATGGTTAGCCTTACTTATTTTGAACCGATAAAATTTATTGTCACAGATTCCGAATGTTTCGTTTATTTTGGATTATTAATGTAATTATGAGCAGATCAACGTTTAATTTGCTGCAATATATCGCCTCATTCGCCTGCAATCCAGGTTCGATTACAAATGTGGCAGAATTTCAAAATACGTATTTTCCAGTACCCGTGCTTTCCTTGTGCACCCTACCGGTAGTTTCATGCTTAACGTGTTATATACATCACCTGTAATCATTTAGAACCGGAATTTCAACAAAAAAAAGTTTTCAATTTTTTGCGAAAATGCCTGATGGTTAGTTAGCCTTACTTATTTTGAACCGATAAAATTTATTGTCACAGATTCCGAATGTTTCGTTTATTTTGGATTATTAATGTAATAATGAGCAGATCAACGTTTAATTTGCTGCAATATATCGCCTCATTCGCCTGCAATCCAGGTTCGATTACAAATGTGGCAGAATTTCAAAATACGTATTTTCCAGTACCCGTGCTTTCCTTGTGCACCCTACCGGTAGTTTCATGCTTAACGTGTTATATACATCACCTGTAATCATTTAGAACCGGAATTTCAACAAAAAAAAGTTTTCAATTTTTTGCGAAAATGCCTGATGGTTAGCCTTACTTATTTTGAACCGATAAAATTTATTGTCACAGATTCCGAATGTTTCGTTTATTTTGGATTATTAATGTAATAATGAGCAGATCAACGTTTAATTTGCTGCAATATATCGCCTCATTCGGCTGCAATCCAGGTTCGATTACAAATGTGGCAGAATTTCAAAATACGTATTTTCCAGTACCCGTGCTTTCCTTGTGCACCCTACCGGTAGTTTCATGCTTAACGTGTTATATACATCACCTGTAATCATTTAGAACCGGAATTTCAACAAAAAAAAGTTTTCAATTTTTTGCGAAAATGCCTGATGGTTAGTTAGCCTTACTTATTTTGAACCGATAAAATTTATTGTCACAGATTCCGAATGTTTCGTTTATTTTGGATTATTAATGTAATAATGAGCAGATCAACGTTTAATTTGCTGCAATATATCGCCTCATTCGCCTGCAATCCAGGTTCGATTACAAATGTGGCAGAATTTCAAAATACGTATTTTCCAGTACCCGTGCTTTCCTTGTGCACCCTACCGGTAGTTTCATGCTTAACGTGTTATATACATCACCTGTAATCATTTAGAACCGGAATTTCAACAAAAAAAAGTTTTCAATTTTTTGCGAAAATGCCTGATGGTTAGTTAGCCTTACTTATTTTGAACCGATAAAATTTATTGTCACAGATTCCGAATGTTTCGTTTATTTTGGATTATTAATGTAATTATGAGCAGATCAACGTTTAATTTGCTGCAATATATCGCCTCATTCGCCTGCAATCCAGGTTCGATTACAAATGTGGCAGAATTTCAAAATACGTATTTTCCAGTACCCGTGCTTTCCTTGTGCACCCTACCGGTAGTTTCATGCTTAACGTGTTATATACATCACCTGTAATCATTTAGAACCGGAATTTCAACAAAAAAAAGTTTTCAATTTTTTGCGAAAATGCCTGATGGTTAGTTAGCCTTACTTATTTTGAACCGATAAAATTTATTGTCACAGATTCCGAATGTTTCGTTTATTTTGGATTATTAATGTAATAATGAGCAGATCAACGTTTAATTTGCTGCAATATATCGCCTCATTCGGCTGCAATCCAGGTTCGATTACAAATGTGGCAGAATTTCAAAATACGTATTTTCCAGTACCCGTGCTTTCCTTGTGCACCCTACCGGTAGTTTCATGCTTAACGTGTTATATACATCACCTGTAATCATTTAGAACCGGAATTTCAACAAAAAAAGTTTTCAATTTTTTGCGAAAATGCCTGATGGTTAGTTAGCCTTACTTATTTTGAACCGATAAAATTTATTGTCACAGATTCCGAATGTTTCGTTTATTTTGGATTATTAATGTAATAATGAGCAGATCAACGTTTAATTTGCTGCAATATATCGCCTCATTCGCCTGCAATCCAGGTTCGATTACAAATGTGGCAGAATTTCAAAATACGTATTTTCCAGTACCCGTGCTTTCCTTGTGCACCCTACCGGTAGTTTCATGCTTAACGTGTTATATACATCACCTGTAATCATTTAGAACCGGAATTTCAACAAAAAAAAGTTTTCAATTTTTTGCGAAAATGCCTGATGGTTAGTTAGCCTTACTTATTTTGAACCGATAAAATTTATTGTCACAGATTCCGAATGTTTCGTTTATTTTGGATTATTAATGTAATAATGAGCAGATCAACGTTTAATTTGCTGCAATATATCGCCTCATTCGCCTGCAATCCAGGTTCGATTACAAATGTGGCAGAATTTCAAAATACGTATTTTCCAGTACCCGTGCTTTCCTTGTGCACCCTACCGGTAGTTTCATGCTTAACGTGTTATATACATCACCTGTAATCATTTAGAACCGGAATTTCAACAAAAAAAAGTTTTCAATTTTTTGCGAAAATGCCTGATGGTTGTTAGCCTTACTTATTTTGAACCGATAAAATTTATTGTCACAGATTCCGAATGTTTCGTTTATTTTGGATTATTAATGTAATTATGAGCAGATCAACGTTTAATTTGCTGCAATATATCGCCTCATTCGCCTGCAATCCAGGTTCGATTACAAATGTGGCAGAATTTCAAAATACGTATTTTCCAGTACCCGTGCTTTCCTTGTGCACCCTACCGGTAGTTTCATGCTTAACGTGTTATATACATCACCTGTAATCATTTAGAACAGGAATTTCAACAAAAAAAAGTTTTCAATTTTTGCGAAAATGCCTGATGGTTAGTTAGCCTTACTTATTTTGAACCGATAAAATTTATTGTCACAGATTCCGAATGTTTCGTTTATTTTGGATTGAGCAGATCAACGTTTAATTTGCTGCAATATATCGCCTCATTCGGCTGCAATCCAGGTTCGATTACAAATGTGGCAGAATTTCAAAATACGTATTTTCCAGTACCCGTGCTTTCCTTGTGCACCCTACCGGTAGTTTCATGCTTAACGTGTTATATACATCACCTGTAATCATTTAGAACCGGAATTTCAACAAAAAAAAGTTTTCAATTTTTTGCGAAAATGCCTGATGGTTAGTTAGCCTTACTTATTTTGAACCGATAAAATTTATTGTCACAGATTCCGAATGTTTCGTTTATTTTGGATTATTAATGTAATTATGAGCAGATCAACGTTTAATTTGCTGCAATATATCGCCTCATTCGCCTGCAATCCAGGTTCGATTACAAATGTGGCAGAATTTCAAAAATACGTATTTTCCAGTACCCGTGCTTTCCTTGTGCACCCTACCGGTAGTTTCATGCTTAACGTGTTATATACATCACCTGTAATCATTTAGAACCGGAATTTCAACAAAAAAAGTTTTCAATTTTTTGCGAAATGCCTGATGGTTAGCCTTACTTATTTTGAACCGATAAAATTATTGTCACAGATTCCGAATGTTTCGTTTATTTTGGATTATTAATGTAATTATGAGCAGATCAACGTTTAATTTGCTGCAATATATCGCCTCATTCGCCTGCAATCCAGGTTCGATTACAAATGTGGCAGAATTTCAAAATACGTATTTTCCAGTACCCGTGCTTTCCTTGTGCACCCTACCGGTAGTTTCATGCTTAACGTGTTATATACATCACCTGTAATCATTTAGAACCGGAATTTCAACAAAAAAAGTTTTCAATTTTTTGCGAAAATGCCTGATGGTTGTTAGCCTTACTTATTTTGAACCGATAAAATTTATTGTCACAGATTCCGAATGTTTCGTTTATTTTGGATTATTAATGTAATTATGAGCAGATCAACGTTTAATTTGCTGCAATATATCGCCTCATTCGCCTGCAATCCAGGTTCGATTACAAATGTGGCAGAATTTCAAAATACGTATTTTCCAGTACCCGTGCTTTCCTTGTGCACCCTACCGGTAGTTTCATGCTTAACGTGTTATATACATCACCTGTAATCATTTAGAACCGGAATTTCAACAAAAAAAAGTTTTCAATTTTTTGCGAAAATGCCTGATGGTTAGTTAGCGTTACTTATTTTGAACCGATAAAATTTATTGTCACAGATTCCGAATGTTTCGTTTATTTTGGATTATTAATGTAATAATGAGCAGATCAACGTTTAATTTGCTGCAATATATCGCCTCATTCGCCTGCAATCCAGGTTCGATTACAAATGTGGCAGAATTTCAAAATACGTATTTTCCAGTACCCGTGCTTTCCTTGTGCACCCTACCGGTAGTTTCATGCTTAACGTGTTATATACATCACCTGTAATCATTTAGAACCGGAATTTCAACAAAAAAAAGTTTTCAATTTTTTGCGAAAATGCCTGATGGTTAGCCTTACTTATTTTGAACCGATAAAATTTATTGTCACAGATTCCGAATGTTTCGTTTATTTTGGATTATTAATGTAATAATGAGCAGATCAACGTTTAATTTGCTGCAATATATCGCCTCATTCGCCTGCAATCCAGGTTCGATTACAAATGTGGCAGAATTTCAAAATACGTATTTTCCAGTACCCGTGCTTTCCTTGTGCACCCTACCGGTAGTTTCATGCTTAACGTGTTATATACATCACCTGTAATCATTTAGAACCGGAATTTCAACAAAAAAAAGTTTTCAATTTTTTGCGAAAATGCCTGATGGTTAGCCTTACTTATTTTGAACCGATAAAATTTATTGTCACAGATTCCGAATGTTTCGTTTATTTTGGATTATTAATGTAATAATGAGCAGATCAACGTTTAATTTGCTGCAATATATCGCCTCATTCGCTGCAATCCAGGTTCGATTACAAATGTGGCAGAATTTCAAAATACGTATTTTCCAGTACCCGTGCTTTCCTTGTGCACCCTACCGGTAGTTTCATGCTTAACGTGTTATATACATCACCTGTAATCATTTAGAACCGGAATTTCAACAAAAAAAAGTTTTCAATTTTTGCGAAAATGCCTGATGGTTAGTTAGCGTTACTTATTTTGAACCGATAAAATTTATTGTCACAGATTCCGAATGTTTCGTTTATTTTGGATTATTAATGTAATAATGAGCAGATCAACGTTTAATTTGCTGCAATATATCGCCTCATTCGCCTGCAATCCAGGTTCGATTACAATGTGGCAGAATTTCAAAATACGTATTTTCCAGTACCCGTGCTTTCCTTGTGCACCCTACCGGTAGTTTCATGCTTAACGTGTTATATACATCACCTGTAATCATTTAGAACCGGAATTTCAACAAAAAAAAGTTTTCAATTTTTGCGAAAATGCCTGATGGTTAGTTAGCCTTACTTATTTTGAACCGATAAAATTTATTGTCACAGATTCCGAATGTTTCGTTTATTTTGGATTATTAATGTAATTATGAGCAGATCAACGTTTAATTTGCTGCAATATATCGCCTCATTCGCCTGCAATCCAGGTTCGATTACAAATGTGGCAGAATTTCAAAATACGTATTTTCCAGTACCCGTGCTTTCCTTGTGCACCCTACCGGTAGTTTCATGCTTAACGTGTTATATACATCACCTGTAATCATTTAGAACCGGAATTTCAACAAAAAAAGTTTTCAATTTTTTGCGAAATGCCTGATGGTTAGTTAGCCTTACTTATTTTGAACCGATAAAATTTATTGTCACAGATTCGAATGTTTCGTTTATTTTGGATTATTAATGTAATAATGAGCAGATCACGTTTAATTTGCTGCAATATATCGCCTCATTCGCCTGCAATCCAGGTTCGATTACAAATGTGGCAGAATTTCAAAATACGTATTTTCCAGTACCCGTGCTTTCCTTGTGCACCCCTACCGGTAGTTTCATGCTTAACTTGTTATATACATCACCTGTAATCATTTAGAACCGGAATTTCAACAAAAAAAAGTTTTCAATTTTTGCGAAAATGCCTGATGGTTAGCCTTACTTATTTGAACCGATAAAATTTATTGTCACAGATTCCGAATGTTTCGTTTATTTTGGATTATTAATGTAATAATGAGCAGATCAACGTTTAATTTGCTGCAATATATCGCCTCATTCGCCTGCAATCCAGGTTCGATTACAAATTGGCAGAATTTCAAAATACGTATTTTCCAGTACCCGTGCTTTCCTTGTGCACCCTACCGGTAGTTTCATGCTTAACGTGTTATATACATCACCTGTAATCATTTAGAACCGGAATTTCAACAAAAAAAAGTTTTCAATTTTTTGCGAAAATGCCTGATGGTTAGTTAGCGTTACTTATTTTGAACCGATAAAATTTATTGTCACAGATTCCGAATGTTTCGTTTATTTTGGATTATTAATGTAATAATGAGCAGATCAACGTTTAATTTGCTGCAATATATCGCCTCATTCGCCTGCAATCCAGGTTCGATTACAAATGTGGCAGAATTTCAAAATACGTATTTTCCAGTACCCGTGCTTTCCTTGTGCACCCTACCGGTAGTTTCATGCTTAACGTGTTATATACATCACCTGTAATCATTTAGAACCGGAATTTCAACAAAAAAAAGTTTTCAATTTTTTGCGAAAATGCCTGATGGTTGTTAGCCTTACTTATTTTGAACCGATAAAATTTATTGTCACAGATTCCGAATGTTTCGTTTATTTTGGATTATTAATGTAATTATGAGCAGATCAACGTTTAATTTGCTGCAATATATCGCCTCATTCGCCTGCAATCCAGGTTCGATTACAAATGTGGCAGAATTTCAAAATACGTATTTTCCAGTACCCGTGCTTTCCTTGTGCACCCTACCGGTAGTTTCATGCTTAACGTGTTATATACATCACCTGTAATCATTTAGAACCGGAATTTCAACAAAAAAAAGTTTTCAATTTTTTGCGAAAATGCCTGATGGTTGTTAGCCTTACTTATTTTGAACCGATAAAATTTATTGTCACAGATTCCGAATGTTTCGTTTATTTTGGATTATTAATGTAATTATGAGCAGATCAACGTTTAATTTGCTGCAATATATCGCCTCATTCGCCTGCAATCCAGGTTCGATTACAAATGTGGCAGAATTTCAAAATACGTATTTTCCAGTACCCGTGCTTTCCTTGTGCACCCTACCGGTAGTTTCATGCTTAACGTGTTATATACATCACCTGTAATCATTTAGAACCGGAATTTCAACAAAAAAAAGTTTTCAATTTTTTGCGAAAATGCCTGATGGTTGCTAGCCTTACTTATTTTGAACCGATAAAATTTATTGTCACAGATTCCGAATGTTTCGTTTATTTTGGATTATTAATGTAATTATGAGCAGATCAACGTTTAATTTGCTGCAATATATCGCCTCATTCGCCTGCAATCCAGGTTCGATTACAAATGTGGCAGAATTTCAAAATACGTATTTTCCAGTACCCGTGCTTTCCTTGTGCACCCTACCGGTAGTTTCATGCTTAACGTGTTATATACATCACCTGTAATCATTTAGAACCGGAATTTCAACAAAAAAAAGTTTTCAATTTTTTGCGAAAATGCCTGATGGTTGTTAGCCTTACTTATTTTGAACCGATAAAATTTATTGTCACAGATTCCGAATGTTTCGTTTATTTTGGATTATTAATGTAATTATAAGCAGATCAACGTTTAATTTGCTGCAATATATCGCCTCATTCGGCTGCAATCCAGGTTCGATTACAAATGTGGCAGAATTTCAAAATACGTATTTTCCAGTACCCGTGCTTTCCTTGTGCACCCTACCGGTAGTTTCATGCTTAACGTGTTATATACATCACCTGTAATCATTTAGAACCGGAATTTCAACAAAAAAAGTTTTCAATTTTTTGCGAAAATACCTGATGGTTAGCCTTACTTATTTTGAACCGATAAAATTTATTGTCACAGATTCCGAATGTTTCGTTTATTTTGGATTATTAATGTAATTATGAGCAGATCAACGTTTAATTTGCTGCAATATATCGCCTCATTCGCCTGCAATCCAGGTTCGATTACAAATGTGGCAGAATTTCAAAATACGTATTTTCCAGTACCCGTGCTTTCCTTGTGCACCCTACCGGTAGTTTCATGCTTAACGTGTTATATACATCACCTGTAATCATTTAGAACCGGAATTTCAACAAAAAAAGTTTTCAATTTTTTGCGAAAATGCCTGATGGTTAGCCTTACTTATTTTGAACCGATAAAATTTATTGTCACAGATTCCGAATGTTTCGTTTATTTTGGATTATTAATGTAATTATGAGCAGATCAACGTTTAATTTGCTGCAATATATCGCCTCATTCGCTGCAATCCAGGTTCGATTACAAATGTGGCAGAATTTCAAAATACGTATTTTCCAGTACCCGTGCTTTCCTTGTGCACCCTACCGGTAGTTTCATGCTTAACTTGTTATATACATCACCTGTAATCATTTAGAACCGGAATTTCAACAAAAAAAAGTTTTCAATTTTTTGCGAAAATGCCTGATGGTTAGCCTTACTTATTTTGAACCGATAAAATTTATTGTCACAGATTCCGAATGTTTCGTTTATTTTGGATTATTAATGTAATTATGAGCAGATCAACGTTTAATTTGCTGCAATATATCGCCTCATTCGCCTGCAATCCAGGTTCGATTACAAATGTGGCAGAATTTCAAAATACGTATTTTCCAGTACCCGTGCTTTCCTTGTGCACCCTACCGGTAGTTTCATGCTTAACGTGTTATATACATCACCTGTAATCATTTAGAACCGGAATTTCAACAAAAAAAAGTTTTCAATTTTTTGCGAAAATGCCTGATGGTTGTTAGCCTTACTTATTTTGAACCGATAAAATTTATTGTCACAGATTCCGAATGTTTCGTTTATTTTGGATTATTAATGTAATTATGAGCAGATCAACGTTTAATTTGCTGCAATATATCGCCTCATTCGCCTGCAATCCAGGTTCGATTACAAATGTGGCAGAATTTCAAAATACGTATTTTCCAGTACCCGTGCTTTCCTTGTGCACCCTACCGGTAGTTTCATGCTTAACGTGTTATATACATCACCTGTAATCATTTAGAACCGGAATTTCAACAAAAAAAAGTTTTCAATTTTTTGCGAAAATGCCTGATGGTTAGCCTTACTTATTTTGAACCGATAAAATTTATTGTCACAGATTCCGAATGTTTCGTTTATTTTGGATTATTAATGTAATTATGAGCAGATCAACGTTTAATTTGCTGCAATATATCGCCTCATTCGGCTGCAATCCAGGTTCGATTACAAATGTGGCAGAATTTCAAAATACGTATTTTCCAGTACCCGTGCTTTCCTTGTGCACCCTACCGGTAGTTTCATGCTTAACGTGTTATATACATCACCTGTAATCATTTAGAACCGGAATTTCAACAAAAAAAAGTTTTCAATTTTTTGCGAAAATGCCTGATGTTAGCCTTACTTATTTTGAACCGATAAAATTTATTGTCACAGATTCCGAATGTTTCGTTTATTTTGGATTATTAATGTAATAATGAGCAGATCAACGTTTAATTTGCTGCAATATATCGCCTCATTCGCCTGCAATCCAGGTTCGATTACAAATGTGGCAGAATTTCAAAATACGTATTTTCCAGTACCCGTGCTTTCCTTGTGCACCCTACCGGTAGTTTCATGCTTAACGTGTTATATACATCACCTGTAATCATTTAGAACCGGAATTTCAACAAAAAAAAGTTTTCAATTTTTTGCGAAAATGCCTGATGGTTGTTAGCCTTACTTATTTTGAACCGATAAAATTTATTGTCACAGATTCCGAATGTTTCGTTTATTTTGGATTATTAATGTAATTATGAGCAGATCAACGTTTAATTTGCTGCAATATATCGCCTCATTCGCCTGCAATCCAGGTTCGATTACAAATGTGGCAGAATTTCAAAATACGTATTTTCCAGTACCCGTGCTTTCCTTGTGCACCCTACCGGTAGTTTCATGCTTAACGTGTTATATACATCACCTGTAATCATTTAGAACCGGAATTTCAACAAAAAAAGTTTTCAATTTTTTGCGAAAATGCCTGATGCCTTACTTATTTTGAACCGATAAAATTTATTGTCACAGATTCCGAATGTTTCGTTTATTTTGGATTATTAATGTAATTATGAGCAGATCAACGTTTAATTTGCTGCAATATATCGCCTCATTCGCCTGCAATCCAGGTTCGATTACAAATGTGGCAGAATTTCAAAATACGTATTTTCCAGTACCCGTGCTTTCCTTGTGCACCCTACCGGTAGTTTCATGCTTAACGTGTTATATACATCACCTGTAATCATTTAGAACCGGAATTTCAACAAAAAAAAGTTTTCAATTTTTTGCGAAAATGCCTGATGGTTGTTAGCCTTACTTATTTTGAACCGATAAAATTTATTGTCACAGATTCCGAATGTTTCGTTTATTTTGGATTATTAATGTAATTATGAGCAGATCAACGTTTAATTTGCTGCAATATATCGCCTCATTCGCCTGCAATCCAGGTTCGATTACAAATGTGGCAGAATTTCAAAATACGTATTTTGCAGTACCCGTGCTTTCCTTGTGCACCCTACCGGTAGTTTCATGCTTAACGTGTTATATACATCACCTGTAATCATTTAGAACCGGAATTTCAACAAAAAAAGTTTTCAATTTTTTGCGAAAATGCCTGATGGTTGTTAGCCTTACTTATTTTGAACCGATAAAATTTATTGTCACAGATTCCGAATGTTTCGTTTATTTTGGATTATTAATGTAATTATGAGCAGATCAACGTTTAATTTGCTGCAATATATCGCCTCATTCGCCTGCAATCCAGGTTCGATTACAAATGTGGCAGAATTTCAAAATACGTATTTTCCAGTACCCGTGCTTTCCTTGTGCACCCTACCGGTAGTTTCATGCTTAACGTGTTATATACATCACCTGTAATCATTTAGAACCGGAATTTCAACAAAAAAAAGTTTTCAATTTTTTGCGAAAATGCCTGATGGTTGTTAGCCTTACTTATTTTGAACCGATAAAATTTATTGTCACAGATTCCGAATGTTTCGTTTATTTTGGATTATTAATGTAATTATGAGCAGATCAACGTTTAATTTGCTGCAATATATCGCCTCATTCGCCTGCAATCCAGGTTCGATTACAAATGTGGCAGAATTTCAAAATACGTATTTTCCAGTACCCGTGCTTTCCTTGTGCACCCTACCGGTAGTTTCATGCTTAACGTGTTATATACATCACCTGTAATCATTTAGAACCGGAATTTCAACAAAAAAAGTTTTCAATTTTTTGCGAAAATGCCTGATGGTTAGCCTTACTTATTTTGAACCGATAAAATTTATTGTCACAGATTCCGAATGTTTCGTTTATTTTGGATTATTAATGTAATTATGAGCAGATCAACGTTTAATTTGCTGCAATATATCGCCTCATTCGCCTGCAATCCAGGTTCGATTACAAATGTGGCAGAATTTCAAAATACGTATTTTCCAGTACCCGTGCTTTCCTTGTGCACCCTACCGGTAGTTTCATGCTTAACGTGTTATATACATCACCTGTAATCATTTAGAACCGGAATTTCAACAAAAAAAGTTTTCAATTTTTTGCGAAAATGCCTGATGGTTGTTAGCCTTACTTATTTTGAACCGATAAAATTTATTGTCACAGATTCCGAATGTTTCGTTTATTTTGGATTATTAATGTAATTATGAGCAGATCAACGTTTAATTTGCTGCAATATATCGCCTCATTCGCCTGCAATCCAGGTTCGATTACAAATGTGGCAGAATTTCAAAATACGTATTTTCCAGTACCCGTGCTTTCCTTGTGCACCCTACCGGTAGTTTCATGCTTAACGTGTTATATACATCACCTGTAATCATTTAGAACCGGAATTTCAACAAAAAAAAGTTTTCAATTTTTTGCGAAAATGCCTGATGGTTGTTAGCCTTACTTATTTTGAACCGATAAAATTTATTGTCACAGATTCCGAATGTTTCGTTTATTTTGGATTATTAATGTAATTATGAGCAGATCAACGTTTAATTTGCTGCAATATATCGCCTCATTCGCCTGCAATCCAGGTTCGATTACAAATGTGGCAGAATTTCAAAATACGTATTTTCCAGTACCCGTGCTTTCCTTGTGCACCCTACCGGTAGTTTCATGCTTAACGTGTTATATACATCACCTGTAATCATTTAGAACCGGAATTTCAACAAAAAAAAGTTTTCAATTTTTTGCGAAAATGCCTGATGGTTGTTAGCCTTACTTATTTTGAACCGATAAAATTTATTGTCACAGATTCCGAATGTTTCGTTTATTTTGGATTATTAATGTAATTATGAGCAGATCAACGTTTAATTTGCTGCAATATATCGCCTCATTCACCTGCAATCCAGGTTCGATTACAAATGTGGCAGAATTTCAAAATACGTATTTTCCAGTACCCGTGCTTTCCTTGTGCACCCTACCGGTAGTTTCATGCTTAACGTGTTATATACATCACCTGTAATCATTTAGAACCGGAATTTCAACAAAAAAAAGTTTTCAATTTTTTGCGAAAATGCCTGATGGTTGTTAGCCTTACTTATTTTGAACCGATAAAATTTATTGTCACAGATTCCGAATGTTTCGTTTATTTTGGATTATTAATGTAATTATGAGCAGATCAACGTTTAATTTGCTGCAATATATCGCCTCATTCGCCTGCAATCCAGGTTCGATTACAAATGTGGCAGAATTTCAAAATACGTATTTTGCAGTACCCGTGCTTTCCTTGTGCACCCTACCGGTAGTTTCATGCTTAACGTGTTATATACATCACCTGTAATCATTTAGAACCGGAATTTCAACAAAAAAAGTTTTCAATTTTTTGCGAAAATGCCTGATGGTTGTTAGCCTTACTTATTTTGAACCGATAAAATTTATTGTCACAGATTCCGAATGTTTCGTTTATTTTGGATTATTAATGTAATTATGAGCAGATCAACGTTTAATTTGCTGCAATATATCGCCTCATTCGCCTGCAATCCAGGTTCGATTACAAATGTGGCAGAATTTCAAAATACGTATTTTCCAGTACCCGTGCTTTCCTTGTGCACCCTACCGGTAGTTTCATGCTTAACGTGTTATATACATCACCTGTAATCATTTAGAACCGGAATTTCAACAAAAAAAAGTTTTCAATTTTTTGCGAAAATGCCTGATGGTTGTTAGCCTTACTTATTTTGAACCGATAAAATTTATTGTCACAGATTCCGAATGTTTCGTTTATTTTGGATTATTAATGTAATTATGAGCAGATCAACGTTTAATTTGCTGCAATATATCGCCTCATTCGCCTGCAATCCAGGTTCGATTACAAATGTGGCAGAATTTCAAAATACGTATTTTCCAGTACCCGTGCTTTCCTTGTGCACCCTACCGGTAGTTTCATGCTTAACGTGTTATATACATCACCTGTAATCATTTAGAACCGGAATTTCAACAAAAAAAAGTTTTCAATTTTTTGCGAAAATGCCTGATGGTTGTTAGCCTTACTTATTTTGAACCGATAAAATTTATTGTCACAGATTCCGAATGTTTCGTTTATTTTGGATTATTAATGTAATTATGAGCAGATCAACGTTTAATTTGCTGCAATATATCGCCTCATTCACCTGCAATCCAGGTTCGATTACAAATGTGGCAGAATTTCAAAATACGTATTTTCCAGTACCCGTGCTTTCCTTGTGCACCCTACCGGTAGTTTCATGCTTAACGTGTTATATACATCACCTGTAATCATTTAGAACCGGAATTTCAACAAAAAAAAGTTTTCAATTTTTTGCGAAAATGCCTGATGGTTGTTAGCCTTACTTATTTTGAACCGATAAAATTTATTGTCACAGATTCCGAATGTTTCGTTTATTTTGGATTATTAATGTAATTATGAGCAGATCAACGTTTAATTTGCTGCAATATATCGCCTCATTCGCCTGCAATCCAGGTTCGATTACAAATGTGGCAGAATTTCAAAATACGTATTTTGCAGTACCCGTGCTTTCCTTGTGCACCCTACCGGTAGTTTCATGCTTAACGTGTTATATACATCACCTGTAATCATTTAGAACCGGAATTTCAACAAAAAAAGTTTTCAATTTTTTGCGAAAATGCCTGATGCCTTACTTATTTTGAACCGATAAAATTTATTGTCACAGATTCCGAATGTTTCGTTTATTTTGGATTATTAATGTAATTATGAGCAGATCAACGTTTAATTTGCTGCAATATATCGCCTCATTCGCCTGCAATCCAGGTTCGATTACAAATGTGGCAGAATTTCAAAAAACGTATTTTCCAGTACCCGTGCTTTCCTTGTGCACCCTACCGGTAGTTTCATGCTTAACGTGTTATATACATCACCTGTAATCATTTAGAACCGGAATTTCAACAAAAAAAAGTTTTCAATTTTTTGCGAAAATGCCTGATGGTTGTTAGCCTTACTTATTTTGAACCGATAAAATTTATTGTCACAGATTCCGAATGTTTCGTTTATTTTGGATTATTAATGTAATTATGAGCAGATCAACGTTTAATTTGCTGCAATATATCGCCTCATTCGCCTGCAATCCAGGTTCGATTACAAATGTGGCAGAATTTCAAAATACGTATTTTCCAGTACCCGTGCTTTCCTTGTGCACCCTACCGGTAGTTTCATGCTTAACGTGTTATATACATCACCTGTAATCATTTAGAACCGGAATTTCAACAAAAAAAAGTTTTCAATTTTTTGCGAAAATGCCTGATGGTTGTTAGCCTTACTTATTTTGAACCGATAAAATTTATTGTCACAGATTCCGAATGTTTCGTTTATTTTGGATTATTAATGTAATTATGAGCAGATCAACGTTTAATTTGCTGCAATATATCGCCTCATTCGCCTGCAATCCAGGTTCGATTACAAATGTGGCAGAATTTCAAAATACGTATTTTCCAGTACCCGTGCTTTCCTTGTGCACCCTACCGGTAGTTTCATGCTTAACGTGTTATATACATCACCTGTAATCATTTAGAACCGGAATTTCAACAAAAAAAGTTTTCAATTTTTTGCGAAAATGCCTGATGGTTAGCCTTACTTATTTTGAACCGATAAAATTTATTGTCACAGATTCCGAATGTTTCGTTTATTTTGGATTATTAATGTAATTATGAGCAGATCAACGTTTAATTTGCTGCAATATATCGCCTCATTCGCCTGCAATCCAGGTTCGATTACAAATGTGGCAGAATTTCAAAATACGTATTTTCCAGTACCCGTGCTTTCCTTGTGCACCCTACCGGTAGTTTCATGCTTAACGTGTTATATACATCACCTGTAATCATTTAGAACCGGAATTTCAACAAAAAAAAGTTTTCAATTTTTTGCGAAAATGCCTGATGGTTGTTAGCCTTACTTATTTTGAACCGATAAAATTTATTGTCACAGATTCCGAATGTTTCGTTTATTTTGGATTATTAATGTAATTATGAGCAGATCAACGTTTAATTTGCTGCAATATATCGCCTCATTCGCCTGCAATCCAGGTTCGATTACAAATGTGGCAGAATTTCAAAATACGTATTTTCCAGTACCCGTGCTTTCCTTGTGCACCCTACCGGTAGTTTCATGCTTAACGTGTTATATACATCACCTGTAATCATTTAGAACCGGAATTTCAACAAAAAAAGTTTTCAATTTTTTGCGAAAATGCCTGATGGTTGTTAGCCTTACTTATTTTGAACCGATAAAATTTATTGTCACAGATTCCGAATGTTTCGTTTATTTTGGATTATTAATGTAATTATGAGCAGATCAACGTTTAATTTGCTGCAATATATCGCCTCATTCGCCTGCAATCCAGGTTCGATTACAAATGTGGCAGAATTTCAAAATACGTATTTTCCAGTACCCGTGCTTTCCTTGTGCACCCTACCGGTAGTTTCATGCTTAACGTGTTATATACATCACCTGTAATCATTTAGAACCGGAATTTCAACAAAAAAAAGTTTTCAATTTTTTGCGAAAATGCCTGATGGTTGTTAGCCTTACTTATTTTGAACCGATAAAATTTATTGTCACAGATTCCGAATGTTTCGTTTATTTTGGATTATTAATGTAATTATGAGCAGATCAACGTTTAATTTGCTGCAATATATCGCCTCATTCGCCTGCAATCCAGGTTCGATTACAAATGTGGCAGAATTTCAAAATACGTATTTTCCAGTACCCGTGCTTTCCTTGTGCACCCTACCGGTAGTTTCATGCTTAACGTGTTATATACATCACCTGTAATCATTTAGAACCGGAATTTCAACAAAAAAAGTTTTCAATTTTTTGCGAAAATGCCTGATGGTTAGCCTTACTTATTTTGAACCGATAAAATTTATTGTCACAGATTCCGAATGTTTCGTTTATTTTGGATTATTAATGTAATTATGAGCAGATCAACGTTTAATTTGCTGCAATATATCGCCTCATTCGCCTGCAATCCAGGTTCGATTACAAATGTGGCAGAATTTCAAAATACGTATTTTCCAGTACCCGTGCTTTCCTTGTGCACCCTACCGGTAGTTTCATGCTTAACGTGTTATATACATCACCTGTAATCATTTAGAACCGGAATTTCAACAAAAAAAAGTTTTCAATTTTTGCGAAAATGCCTGATGGTTGTTAGCCTTACTTATTTTGAACCGATAAAATTTATTGTCACAGATTCCGAATGTTTCGTTTATTTTGGATTATTAATGTAATTATAAGCAGATCAACGTTTAATTTGCTGCAATATATCGCCTCATTCGGCTGCAATCCAGGTTCGATTACAAATGTGGCAGAATTTCAAAATACGTATTTTCCAGTACCCGTGCTTTCCTTGTGCACCCTACCGGTAGTTTCATGCTTAACGTGTTATATACATCACCTGTAATCATTTAGAACCGGAATTTCAACAAAAAAAGTTTTCAATTTTTTGCGAAAATACCTGATGGTTAGCCTTACTTATTTTGAACCGATAAAATTTATTGTCACAGATTCCGAATGTTTCGTTTATTTTGGATTATTAATGTAATTATGAGCAGATCAACGTTTAATTTGCTGCAATATATCGCCTCATTCGCCTGCAATCCAGGTTCGATTACAAATGTGGCAGAATTTCAAAATACGTATTTTCCAGTACCCGTGCTTTCCTTGTGCACCCTACCGGTAGTTTCATGCTTAACGTGTTATATACATCACCTGTAATCATTTAGAACCGGAATTTCAACAAAAAAAGTTTTCAATTTTTTGCGAAAATGCCTGATGGTTAGCCTTACTTATTTTGAACCGATAAAATTTATTGTCACAGATTCCGAATGTTTCGTTTATTTTGGATTATTAATGTAATTATGAGCAGATCAACGTTTAATTTGCTGCAATATATCGCCTCATTCGGCTGCAATCCAGGTTCGATTACAAATGTGGCAGAATTTCAAAATACGTATTTTCCAGTACCCGTGCTTTCCTTGTGCACCCTACCGGTAGTTTCATGCTTAACGTGTTATATACATCACCTGTAATCATTTAGAACCGGAATTTCAACAAAAAAAAGTTTTCAATTTTTTGCGAAAATGCCTGATGGTTAGTTAGCGTTACTTATTTTGAACCGATAAAATTTATTGTCACAGATTCCGAATGTTTCGTTTATTTTGGATTATTAATGTAATAATGAGCAGATCAACGTTTAATTTGCTGCAATATATCGCCTCATTCGCCTGCAATCCAGGTTCGATTACAAATGTGGCAGAATTTCAAAATACGTATTTTCCAGTACCCGTGCTTTCCTTGTGCACCCTACCGGTAGTTTCATGCTTAACGTGTTATATACATCACCTGTAATCATTTAGAACCGGAATTTCAACAAAAAAAAGTTTTCAATTTTTTGCGAAAATGCCTGATGGTTGTTAGCCTTACTTATTTTGAACCGATAAAATTTATTGTCACAGATTCCGAATGTTTCGTTTATTTTGGATTATTAATGTAATTATGAGCAGATCAACGTTTAATTTGCTGCAATATATCGCCTCATTCGCCTGCAATCCAGGTTCGATTACAAATGTGGCAGAATTTCAAAATACGTATTTTCCAGTACCCGTGCTTTCCTTGTGCACCCTACCGGTAGTTTCATGCTTAACGTGTTATATACATCACCTATAATCATTTAGAACCGGAATTTCAACAAAAAAAATTTTCAATTTTTTGCGAAAATGCCTGATGGTTGTTAGCCTTACTTATTTTGAACCGATAAAATTTATTGTCACAGATTCCGAATGTTTCGTTTATTTTGGATTATTAATGTAATTATGAGCAGATCAACGTTTAATTTGCTGCAATATATCGCCTCATTCGCCTGCAATCCAGGTTCGATTACAAATGTGGCAGAATTTCAAAATACGTATTTTCCAGTACCCGTGCTTTCCTTGTGCACCCTACCGGTAGTTTCATGCTTAACGTGTTATATACATCACCTATAATCATTTAGAACCGGAATTTCAACAAAAAAAATTTTCAATTTTTTGCGAAAATGCCTGATGGTTAGCCTTACTTATTTTGAACCGATAAAATTTATTGTCACAGATTCCGAATGTTTCGTTTATTTTGGATTATTAATGTAATTATGAGCAGATCAACGTTTAATTTGCTGCAATATATCGCCTCATTCGCCTGCAATCCAGGTTCGATTACAAATGTGGCAGAATTTCAAAATACGTATTTTCCAGTACCCGTGCTTTCCTTGTGCACCCTACCGGTAGTTTCATGCTTAACGTGTTATATACATCACCTGTAATCATTTAGAACCGGAATTTCAACAAAAAAAGTTTTCAATTTTTTGCGAAAATGCCTGATGGTTAGCCTTACTTATTTTGAACCGATAAAATTTATTGTCACAGATTCCGAATGTTTCGTTTATTTTGGATTATTAATGTAATTATGAGCAGATCAACGTTTAATTTGCTGCAATATATCGCCTCATTCGCCTGCAATCCAGGTTCGATTACAAATGTGGCAGAATTTCAAAATACGTATTTTCCAGTACCCGTGCTTTCCTTGTGCACCCTACCGGTAGTTTCATGCTTAACGTGTTATATACATCACCTGTAATCATTTAGAACCGGAATTTCAACAAAAAAAAGTTTTCAATTTGTTGCGAAAATGCCTGATGGTTAGCCTTACTTATTTTGAACCGATAAAATTTATTGTCACAGATTCCGAATGTTTCGTTTATTTTGGATTATTAATGTAATTATGAGCAGATCAACGTTTAATTTGCTGCAATATATCGCCTCATTCGCCTGCAATCCAGGTTCGATTACAAATGTGGCAGAATTTCAAAATACGTATTTTCCAGTACCCGTGCTTTCCTTGTGCACCCTACCGGTAGTTTCATGCTTAACGTGTTATATACATCACCTGTAATCATTTAGAACCGGAATTTCAACAAAAAAAGTTTTCAATTTTTTGCGAAAATGCCTGATGGTTAGCCTTACTTATTTTGAACCGATAAAATTTATTGTCACAGATTCCGAATGTTTCGTTTATTTTGGATTATTAATGTAATTATGAGCAGATCAACGTTTAATTTGCTGCAATATATCGCCTCATTCGCCTGCAATCCAGGTTCGATTACAAATGTGGCAGAATTTCAAAATACGTATTTTCCAGTACCCGTGCTTTCCTTGTGCACCCTACCGGTAGTTTCATGCTTAACGTGTTATATACATCACCTGTAATCATTTAGAACCGGAATTTCAACAAAAAAAAGTTTTCAATTTTTTGCGAAAATGCCTGATGGTTGTTAGCCTTACTTATTTTGAACCGATAAAATTTATTGTCACAGATTCCGAATGTTTCGTTTATTTTGGATTATTAATGTAATTATGAGCAGATCAACGTTTAATTTGCTGCAATATAACGCCTCATTCGCCTGCAATCCAGGTTCGATTACAAATGTGGCAGAATTTCAAAATACGTATTTTCCAGTACCCGTGCTTTCCTTGTGCACCCTACCGGTAGTTTCATGCTTAACGTGTTATATACATCACCTGTAATCATTTAGAACCGGAATTTCAACAAAAAAAAGTTTTCAATTTTTTGCGAAAATGCCTGATGGTTGTTAGCCTTACTTATTTTGAACCGATAAAATTTATTGTCACAGATTCCGAATGTTTCGTTTATTTTGGATTATTAATGTAATTATGAGCAGATCAACGTTTAATTTGCTGCAATATGTCGCCTCATTCGGCTGCAATCCAGGTTCGATTACAAATGTGGCAGAATTTCAAAATACGTATTTTCCAGTACCCGTGCTTTCCTTGTGCACCCTACCGGTAGTTTCATGCTTAACGTGTTATATACATCACCTGTAATCATTTAGAACCGGAATTTCAACAAAAAAAAGTTTTCAATTTTTTGCGAAAATGCCTGATGGTTGTTAGCCTTACTTATTTTGAACCGATAAAATTTATTGTCACAGATTCCGAATGTTTCGTTTATTTTGGATTATTAATGTAATTATGAGCAGATCAACGTTTAATTTGCTGCAATATATCGCCTCATTCGCCTGCAATCCAGGTTCGATTACAAATGTGGCAGAATTTCAAAATACGTATTTTCCAGTACCCGTGCTTTCCTTGTGCACCCTACCGGTAGTTTCATGCTTAACGTGTTATATACATCACCTGTAATCATTTAGAACCGGAATTTCAACAAAAAAAGTTTTCAATTTTTTGCGAAAATGCCTGATGGTTAGCCTTACTTATTTTGAACCGATAAAATTTATTGTCACAGATTCCGAATGTTTCGTTTATTTTGGATTATTAATGTAATTATGAGCAGATCAACGTTTAATTTGCTGCAATATATCGCCTCATTCGCCTGCAATCCAGGTTCGATTACAAATGTGGCAGAATTTCAAAATACGTATTTTCCAGTACCCGTGCTTTCCTTGTGCACCCTACCGGTAGTTTCATGCTTAACGTGTTATATACATCACCTATAATCATTTAGAACCGGAATTTCAACAAAAAAAATTTTCAATTTTTTGCGAAAATGCCTGATGGTTGTTAGCCTTACTTATTTTGAACCGATAAAATTTATTGTCACAGATTCCGAATGTTTCGTTTATTTTGGATTATTAATGTAATTATGAGCAGATCAACGTTTAATTTGCTGCAATATATCGCCTCATTCGCCTGCAATCCAGGTTCGATTACAAATGTGGCAGAATTTCAAAATACGTATTTTCCAGTACCCGTGCTTTCCTTGTGCACCCTACCGGTAGTTTCATGCTTAACGTGTTATATACATCACCTGTAATCATTTAGAACCGGAATTTCAACAAAAAAAGTTTTCAATTTTTTGCGAAAATGCCTGATGGTTAGCCTTACTTATTTTGAACCGATAAAATTTATTGTCACAGATTCCGAATGTTTCGTTTATTTTGGATTATTAATGTAATTATGAGCAGATCAACGTTTAATTTGCTGCAATATATCGCCTCATTCGCCTGCAATCCAGGTTCGATTACAAATGTGGCAGAATTTCAAAATACGTATTTTCCAGTACCCGTGCTTTCCTTGTGCACCCTACCGGTAGTTTCATGCTTAACGTGTTATATACATCACCTGTAATCATTTAGAACCGGAATTTCAACAAAAAAAGTTTTCAATTTGTTGCGAAAATGCCTGATGGTTAGCCTTACTTATTTTGAACCGATAAAATTTATTGTCACAGATTCCGAATGTTTCGTTTATTTTGGATTATTAATGTAATTATGAGCAGATCAACGTTTAATTTGCTGCAATATATCGCCTCATTCGCCTGCAATCCAGGTTCGATTACAAATGTGGCAGAATTTCAAAATACGTATTTTCCAGTACCCGTGCTTTCCTTGTGCACCCTACCGGTAGTTTCATGCTTAACGTGTTATATACATCACCTGTAATCATTTAGAACCGGAATTTCAACAAAAAAAGTTTTCAATTTTTTGCGAAAATGCCTGATGGTTAGCCTTACTTATTTTGAACCGATAAAATTTATTGTCACAGATTCCGAATGTTTCGTTTATTTTGGATTATTAATGTAATTATGAGCAGATCAACGTTTAATTTGCTGCAATATATCGCCTCATTCGCCTGCAATCCAGGTTCGATTACAAATGTGGCAGAATTTCAAAATACGTATTTTCCAGTACCCGTGCTTTCCTTGTGCACCCTACCGGTAGTTTCATGCTTAACGTGTTATATACATCACCTGTAATCATTTAGAACCGGAATTTCAACAAAAAAAAGTTTTCAATTTTTTGCGAAAATGCCTGATGGTTGTTAGCCTTACTTATTTTGAACCGATAAAATTTATTGTCACAGATTCCGAATGTTTCGTTTATTTTGGATTATTAATGTAATTATGAGCAGATCAACGTTTAATTTGCTGCAATATAACGCCTCATTCGCCTGCAATCCAGGTTCGATTACAAATGTGGCAGAATTTCAAAATACGTATTTTCCAGTACCCGTGCTTTCCTTGTGCACCCTACCGGTAGTTTCATGCTTAACGTGTTATATACATCACCTGTAATCATTTAGAACCGGAATTTCAACAAAAAAAGTTTTCAATTTTTTGCGAAAATGCCTGATGGTTAGCCTTACTTATTTTGAACCGATAAAATTTATTGTCACAGATTCCGAATGTTTCGTTTATTTTGGATTATTAATGTAATTATGAGCAGATCAACGTTTAATTTGCTGCAATATATCGCCTCATTCGCCTGCAATCCAGGTTCGATTACAAATGTGGCAGAATTTCAAAATACGTATTTTCCAGTACCCGTGCTTTCCTTGTGCACCCTACCGGTAGTTTCATGCTTAACGTGTTATATACATCACCTGTAATCATTTAGAACCGGAATTTCAACAAAAAAAGTTTTCAATTTTTTGCGAAAATGCCTGATGGTTAGCCTTACTTATTTTGAACCGATAAAATTTATTGTCACAGATTCCGAATGTTTCGTTTATTTTGGATTATTAATGTAATTATGAGCAGATCAACGTTTAATTTGCTGCAATATATCGCCTCATTCGCCTGCAATCCAGGTTCGATTACAAATGTGGCAGAATTTCAAAATACGTATTTTCCAGTACCCGTGCTTTCCTTGTGCACCCTACCGGTAGTTTCATGCTTAACGTGTTATATACATCACCTATAATCATTTAGAACCGGAATTTCAACAAAAAAAATTTTCAATTTTTTGCGAAAATGCCTGATGGTTGTTAGCCTTACTTATTTTGAACCGATAAAATTTATTGTCACAGATTCCGAATGTTTCGTTTATTTTGGATTATTAATGTAATTATGAGCAGATCAACGTTTAATTTGCTGCAATATATCGCCTCATTCGGCTGCAATCCAGGTTCGATTACAAATGTGGCAGAATTTCAAAATACGTATTTTCCAGTACCCGTGCTTTCCTTGTGCACCCTACCGGTAGTTTCATGCTTAACGTGTTATATACATCACCTGTAATCATTTAGAACCGGAATTTCAACAAAAAAAGTTTTCAATTTTTTGCGAAAATGCCTGATGGTTAGCCTTACTTATTTTGAACCGATAAAATTTATTGTCACAGATTCCGAATGTTTCGTTTATTTTGGATTATTAATGTAATTATGAGCAGATCAACGTTTAATTTGCTGCAATATATCGCCTCATTCGCCTGCAATCCAGGTTCGATTACAAATGTGGCAGAATTTCAAAATACGTATTTTCCAGTACCCGTGCTTTCCTTGTGCACCCTCCCGGTAGTTTCATGCTTAACGTGTTATATACATCACCTGTAATCATTTAGAACCGGAATTTCAACAAAAAAAAGTTTTCAATTTTTTGCGAAAATGCCTGATGGTTGTTAGCCTTACTTATTTTGAACCGATAAAATTTATTGTCACAGATTCCGAATGTTTCGTTTATTTTGGATTATTAATGTAATTATGAGCAGATCAACGTTTAATTTGCTGCAATATATCGCCTCATTCGCCTGCAATCCAGGTTCGATTACAAATGTGGCAGAATTTCAAAATACGTATTTTCCAGTACCCGTGCTTTCCTTGTGCACCCTACCGGTAGTTTCATGCTTAATGTGTTATATACATCACCTGTAATCATTTAGAACCGGAATTTCAACAAAAAAAAGTTTTCAATTTTTTGCGAAAATGCCTGATGGTTAGCCTTACTTATTTTGAACCGATAAAATTTATTGTCACAGATTCCGAATGTTTCGTTTATTTTGGATTATTAATGTAATTATGAGCAGATCAACGTTTAATTTGCTGCAATATATCGCCTCATTCGCCTGCAATCCAGGTTCGATTACAAATGTGGCAGAATTTCAAAATACGTATTTTCCAGTACCCGTGCTTTCCTTGTGCACCCTACCGGTAGTTTCATGCTTAACGTGTTATATACATCACCTGTAATCATTTAGAACCGGAATTTCAACAAAAAAAGTTTTCAATTTTTTGCGAAAATGCCTGATGGTTAGCCTTACTTATTTTGAACCGATAAAATTTATTGTCACAGATTCCGAATGTTTCGTTTATTTTGGATTATTAATGTAATTATGAGCAGATCAACGTTTAATTTGCTGCAATATATCGCCTCATTCGGCTGCAATCCAGGTTCGATTACAAATGTGGCAGAATTTCAAAATACGTATTTTCCAGTACCCGTGCTTTCCTTGTGCACCCTACCGGTAGTTTCATGCTTAACGTGTTATATACATCACCTGTAATCATTTAGAACCGGAATTTCAACAAAAAAAAGTTTTCAATTTTTTGCGAAAATGCCTGATGGTTGTTAGCCTTACTTATTTTGAACCGATAAAATTTATTGTCACAGATTCCGAATGTTTCGTTTATTTTGGATTATTAATATAATTATGAGCAGATCAACGTTTAATTTGCTGCAATATGTCGCCTCATTCGGCTGCAATCCAGGTTCGATTACAAATGTGGCAGAATTTCAAAATACGTATTTTCCAGTACCCGTGCTTTCCTTGTGCACCCTACCGGTAGTTTCATGCTTAACGTGTTATATACATCACCTGTAATCATTTAGAACCGGAATTTCAACAAAAAAAAGTTTTCAATTTTTTGCGAAAATGCCTGATGGTTAGCCTTACTTATTTTGAACCGATAAAATTTATTGTCACAGATTCCGAATGTTTCGTTTATTTTGGATTATTAATGTAATTATGAGCAGATCAACGTTTAATTTGCTGCAATATATCGCCTCATTCGCCTGCAATCCAGGTTCGATTACAAATGTGGCAGAATTTCAAAATACGTATTTTCCAGTACCCGTGCTTTCCTTGTGCACCCTACCGGTAGTTTCATGCTTAACGTGTTATATACATCACCTGTAATCATTTAGAACCGGAATTTCAACAAAAAAAAGTTTTCAATTTTTTGCGAAAATGCCTGATGGTTTAGCCTTACTTATTTTGAACCGATAAAATTTATTGTCACAGATTCCGAATGTTTCGTTTATTTTGGATTATTAATGTAATTATGAGCAGATCAACGTTTAATTTGCTGCAATATATCGCCTCATTCGGCTGCAATCCAGGTTCGATTACAAATGTGGCAGAATTTCAAAATACGTATTTTCCAGTACCCGTGCTTTCCTTGTGCACCCTACCGGTAGTTTCATGCTTAACGTGTTATATACATCACCTATAATCATTTAGAACCGGAATTTCAACAAAAAAAGTTTTCAATTTTTTGCGAAAATGCCTGATGGTTAGCCTTACTTATTTTGAACCGATAAAATTTATTGTCACAGATTCCGAATGTTTCGTTTATTTTGGATTATTAATGTAATTATGAGCAGATCAACGTTTAATTTGCTGCAATATATCGCCTCATTCGCCTGCAATCCAGGTTCGATTACAAATGTGGCAGAATTTCAAAATACGTATTTTCCAGTACCCGTGCTTTCCTTGTGCACCCTACCGGTAGTTTCATGCTTAACGTGTTATATACATCACCTGTAATCATTTAGAACCGGAATTTCAACAAAAAAAGTTTTCAATTTTTTGCGAAAATGCCTGATGGTTAGTTAGCCTTACTTATTTTGAACCGATAAAATTTATTGTCACAGATTCCGAATGTTTCGTTTATTTTGGATTATTAATGTAATAATGAGCAGATCAACGTTTAATTTGCTGCAATATATCGCCTCATTCGGCTGCAATCCAGGTTCGATTACAAATGTGGCAGAATTTCAAAATACGTATTTTCCAGTACCCGTGCTTTCCTTGTGCACCCTACCGGTAGTTTCATGCTTAATGTGTTATATACATCACCTGTAATCATTTAGAACCGGAATTTCAACAAAAAAAAGTTTTCAATTTTTTGCGAAAATGCCTGATGGTTGTTAGCCTTACTTATTTTGAACCGATAAAATTTATTGTCACAGATTCCGAATGTTTCGTTTATTTTGGATTATTAATGTAATTTTGAGCAGATCAACGTTTAATTTGCTGCAATATATCGCCTCATTCGCCTGCAATCCAGGTTCGATTACAAATGTGGCAGAATTTCAAAATACGTATTTTCCAGTACCCGTGCTTTCCTTGTGCACCCTACCGGTAGTTTCATGCTTAACGTGTTATATACATCACCTGTAATCATTTAGAACCGGAATTTCAACAAAAAAAGTTTTCAATTTTTTGCGAAAATGCCTGATGGTTAGCCTTACTTATTTTGAACCGATAAAATTTATTGTCACAGATTCCGAATGTTTCGTTTATTTTGGATTATTAATGTAATTATGAGCAGATCAACGTTTAATTTGCTGCAATATATCGCCTCATTCGGCTGCAATCCAGGTTCGATTACAAATGTGGCAGAATTTCAAAATACGTATTTTCCAGTACCCGTGCTTTCCTTGTGCACCCTACCGGTAGTTTCATGCTTAACGTGTTATATACATCACCTGTAATCATTTAGAACCGGAATTTCAACAAAAAAAAGTTTTCAATTTTTTGCGAAAATGCCTGATGGTTAGCCTTACTTATTTTGAACCGATAAAATTTATTGTCACAGATTCCGAATGTTTCGTTTATTTTGGATTATTAATGTAATTATGAGCAGATCAACGTTTAATTTGCTGCAATATGTCGCCTCATTCGGCTGCAATCCAGGTTCGATTACAAATGTGGCAGAATTTCAAAATACGTATTTTCCAGTACCCGTGCTTTCCTTGTGCACCCTACCGGTAGTTTCATGCTTAACGTGTTATATACATCACCTGTAATCATTTAGAACCGGAATTTCAACAAAAAAAAGTTTTCAATTTTTTGCGAAAATGCCTGATGGTTAGCCTTACTTATTTTGAACCGATAAAATTTATTGTCACAGATTCCGAATGTTTCGTTTATTTTGGATTATTAATGTAATTATGAGCAGATCAACGTTTAATTTGCTGCAATATGTCGCCTCATTCGGCTGCAATCCAGGTTCGATTACAAATGTGGCAGAATTTCAAAATACGTATTTTCCAGTACCCGTGCTTTCCTTGTGCACCCTACCGGTAGTTTCATGCTTAACGTGTTATATACATCACCTGTAATCATTTAGAACCGGAATTTCAACAAAAAAAGTTTTCAATTTTTTGCGAAAATGCCTGATGGTTAGCCTTACTTATTTTGAACCGATAAAATTTATTGTCACAGATTCCGAATGTTTCGTTTATTTTGGATTATTAATGTAATTATGAGCAGATCAACGTTTAATTTGCTGCAATATGTCGCCTCATTCGGCTGCAATCCAGGTTCGATTACAAATGTGGCAGAATTTCAAAATACGTATTTTCCAGTACCCGTGCTTTCCTTGTGCACCCTACCGGTAGTTTCATGCTTAACGTGTTATATACATCACCTGTAATCATTTAGAACCGGAATTTCAACAAAAAAAAGTTTTCAATTTTTTGCGAAAATGCCTGATGGTTAGCCTTACTTATTTTGAACCGATAAAATTTATTGTCACAGATTCCGAATGTTTCGTTTATTTTGGATTATTAATGTAATTATGAGCAGATCAACGTTTAATTTGCTGCAATATATCGCCTCATTCGCCTGCAATCCAGGTTCGATTACAAATGTGGCAGAATTTCAAAATACGTATTTTCCAGTACCCGTGCTTTCCTTGTGCACCCTACCGGTAGTTTCATGCTTAACGTGTTATATACATCACCTGTAATCATTTAGAACCGGAATTTCAACAAAAAAAGTTTTCAATTTTTTGCGAAAATGCCTGATGGTTAGCCTTACTTATTTTGAACCGATAAAATTTATTGTCACAGATTCCGAATGTTTCGTTTATTTTGGATTATTAATGTAATTATGAGCAGATCAACGTTTAATTTGCTGCAATATATCGCCTCATTCGCCTGCAATCCAGGTTCGATTACAAATGTGGCAGAATTTCAAAATACGTATTTTCCAGTACCCGTGCTTTCCTTGTGCACCCTACCGGTAGTTTCATGCTTAACGTGTTATATACATCACCTGTAATCATTTAGAACCGGAATTTCAACAAAAAAAAGTTTTCAATTTTTTGCGAAAATGCCTGATGGTTAGCCTTACTTATTTTGAACCGATAAAATTTATTGTCACAGATTCCGAATGTTTCGTTTATTTTGGATTATTAATGTAATTATGAGCAGATCAACGTTTAATTTGCTGCAATATATCGCCTCATTCGCCTGCAATCCAGGTTCGATTACAAATGTGGCAGAATTTCAAAATACGTATTTTCCAGTACCCGTGCTTTCCTTGTGCACCCTACCGGTAGTTTCATGCTTAACGTGTTATATACATCACCTGTAATCATTTAGAACCGGAATTTCAACAAAAAAAGTTTTCAATTTTTTGCGAAAATGCCTGATGGTTAGCCTTACTTATTTTGAACCGATAAAATTTATTGTCACAGATTCCGAATGTTTCGTTTATTTTGGATTATTAATGTAATTATGAGCAGATCAACGTTTAATTTGCTGCAATATATCGCCTCATTCGGCTGCAATCCAGGTTCGATTACAAATGTGGCAGAATTTCAAAATACGTATTTTCCAGTACCCGTGCTTTCCTTGTGCACCCTACCGGTAGTTTCATGCTTAACGTGTTATATACATCACCTGTAATCATTTAGAACCGGAATTTCAACAAAAAAAAGTTTTCAATTTTTTGCGAAAATGCCTGATGGTTGTTAGCCTTACTTATTTTGAACCGATAAAATTTATTGTCACAGATTCCGAATGTTTCGTTTATTTTGGATTATTAATATAATTATGAGCAGATCAACGTTTAATTTGCTGCAATATATCGCCTCATTCGCCTGCAATCCAGGTTCGATTACAAATGTGGCAGAATTTCAAAATACGTATTTTCCAGTACCCGTGCTTTCCTTGTGCACCCTACCGGTAGTTTCATGCTTAACGTGTTATATACATCACCTGTAATCATTTAGAACCGGAATTTCAACAAAAAAAAGTTTTCAATTTTTTGCGAAAATGCCTGATGGTTGTTAGCCTTACTTATTTTGAACCGATAAAATTTATTGTCACAGATTCCGAATGTTTCGTTTATTTTGGATTATTAATGTAATTATGAGCAGATCAACGTTTAATTTGCTGCAATATATCGCCTCATTCGCCTGCAATCCAGGTTCGATTACAAATGTGGCAGAATTTCAAAATACGTATTTTCCAGTACCCGTGCTTTCCTTGTGCACCCTACCGGTAGTTTCATGCTTAACGTGTTATATACATCACCTGTAATCATTTAGAACCGGAATTTCAACAAAAAAAGTTTTCAATTTTTTGCGAAAATGCCTGATGGTTAGCCTTACTTATTTTGAACCGATAAAATTTATTGTCACAGATTCCGAATGTTTCGTTTATTTTGGATTATTAATGTAATTATGAGCAGATCAACGTTTAATTTGCTGCAATATGTCGCCTCATTCGCCTGCAATCCAGGTTCGATTACAAATGTGGCAGAATTTCAAAATACGTATTTTCCAGTACCCGTGCTTTCCTTGTGCACCCTACCGGTAGTTTCATGCTTAACGTGTTATATACATCACCTGTAATCATTTAGAACCGGAATTTCAACAAAAAAAAGTTTTCAATTTTTTGCGAAAATGCCTGATGGTTAGCCTTACTTATTTTGAACCGATAAAATTTATTGTCACAGATTCCGAATGTTTCGTTTATTTTGGATTATTAATGTAATTATGAGCAGATCAACGTTTAATTTGCTGCAATATATCGCCTCATTCGCCTGCAATCCAGGTTCGATTACAAATGTGGCAGAATTTCAAAATACGTATTTTCCAGTACCCGTGCTTTCCTTGTGCACCCTACCGGTAGTTTCATGCTTAACGTGTTATATACATCACCTGTAATCATTTAGAACCGGAATTTCAACAAAAAAAGTTTTCAATTTTTTGCGAAAATGCCTGATGGTTAGCCTTACTTATTTTGAACCGATAAAATTTATTGTCACAGATTCCGAATGTTTCGTTTATTTTGGATTATTAATGTAATTATGAGCAGATCAACGTTTAATTTGCTGCAATATATCGCCTCATTCGGCTGCAATCCAGGTTCGATTACAAATGTGGCAGAATTTCAAAATACGTATTTTCCAGTACCCGTGCTTTCCTTGTGCACCCTACCGGTAGTTTCATGCTTAACGTGTTATATACATCACCTGTAATCATTTAGAACCGGAATTTCAACAAAAAAAAGTTTTCAATTTTTTGCGAAAATGCCTGATGGTTGTTAGCCTTACTTATTTTGAACCGATAAAATTTATTGTCACAGATTCCGAATGTTTCGTTTATTTTGGATTATTAATATAATTATGAGCAGATCAACGTTTAATTTGCTGCAATATATCGCCTCATTCGGCTGCAATCCAGGTTCGATTACAAATGTGGCAGAATTTCAAAATACGTATTTTCCAGTACCCGTGCTTTCCTTGTGCACCCTACCGGTAGTTTCATGCTTAACGTGTTATATACATCACCTGTAATCATTTAGAACCGGAATTTCAACAAAAAAAAGTTTTCAATTTTTTGCGAAAATGCCTGATGGTTGTTAGCCTTACTTATTTTGAACCGATAAAATTTATTGTCACAGATTCCGAATGTTTCGTTTATTTTGGATTATTAATGTAATTATGAGCAGATCAACGTTTAATTTGCTGCAATATATCGCCTCATTCGCCTGCAATCCAGGTTCGATTACAAATGTGGCAGAATTTCAAAATACGTATTTTCCAGTACCCGTGCTTTCCTTGTGCACCCTACCGGTAGTTTCATGCTTAACGTGTTATATACATCACCTGTAATCATTTAGAACCGGAATTTCAACAAAAAAAGTTTTCAATTTTTTGCGAAAATGCCTGATGGTTAGCCTTACTTATTTTGAACCGATAAAATTTATTGTCACAGATTCCGAATGTTTCGTTTATTTTGGATTATTAATGTAATTATGAGCAGATCAACGTTTAATTTGCTGCAATATGTCGCCTCATTCGCCTGCAATCCAGGTTCGATTACAAATGTGGCAGAATTTCAAAATACGTATTTTCCAGTACCCGTGCTTTCCTTGTGCACCCTACCGGTAGTTTCATGCTTAACGTGTTATATACATCACCTGTAATCATTTAGAACCGGAATTTCAACAAAAAAAAGTTTTCAATTTTTTGCGAAAATGCCTGATGGTTAGCCTTACTTATTTTGAACCGATAAAATTTATTGTCACAGATTCCGAATGTTTCGTTTATTTTGGATTATTAATGTAATTATGAGCAGATCAACGTTTAATTTGCTGCAATATATCGCCTCATTCGCCTGCAATCCAGGTTCGATTACAAATGTGGCAGAATTTCAAAATACGTATTTTCCAGTACCCGTGCTTTCCTTGTGCACCCTACCGGTAGTTTCATGCTTAACGTGTTATATACATCACCTATAATCATTTAGAACCGGAATTTCAACAAAAAAAGTTTTCAATTTTTTGCGAAAATGCCTGATGGTTGTTAGCCTTACTTATTTTGAACCGATAAAATTTATTGTCACAGATTCCGAATGTTTCGATTATTTTGGATTATTAATGTAATTATGAGCAGATCAACGTTTAATTTGCTGCAATATATCGCCTCATTCGCCTGCAATCCAGGTTCGATTACAAATGTGGCAGAATTTCAAAATACGTATTTTCCAGTACCCGTGCTTTCCTTGTGCACCCTACCGGTAGTTTCATGCTTAACGTGTTATATACATCACCTGTAATCATTTAGAACCGGAATTTCAACAAAAAAAAGTTTTCAATTTTTTGCGAAAATGCCTGATGGTTAGCCTTACTTATTTTGAACCGATAAAATTTATTGTCACAGATTCCGAATGTTTCGTTTATTTTGGATTATTAATGTAATTATGAGCAGATCAACGTTTAATTTGCTGCAATATATCGCCTCATTCGCCTGCAATCCAGGTTCGATTACAAATGTGGCAGAATTTCAAAATACGTATTTTCCAGTACCCGTGCTTTCCTTGTGCACCCTACCGGTAGTTTCATGCTTAACGTGTTATATACATCACCTGTAATCATTTAGAACCGGAATTTCAACAAAAAAAAGTTTTCAATTTTTTGCGAAAATGCCTGATGGTTAAGCCTTACTTATTTTGAACCGATAAAATTTATTGTCACAGATTCCGAATGTTTCGTTTATTTTGGATTATTAATGTAATTATGAGCAGATCAACGTTTAATTTGCTGCAATATGTCGCCTCATTCGCCTGCAATCCAGGTTCGATTACAAATGTGGCAGAATTTCAAAATACGTATTTTCCAGTACCCGTGCTTTCCTTGTGCACCCTACCGGTAGTTTCATGCTTAACGTGTTATATACATCACCTGTAATCATTTAGAACCGGAATTTCAACAAAAAAAAGTTTTCAATTTTTTGCGAAAATGCCTGATGGTTGTTAGCCTTACTTATTTTGAACCGATAAAATTTATTGTCACAGATTCCGAATGTTTCGTTTATTTTGGATTATTAATATAATTATGAGCAGATCAACGTTTAATTTGCTGCAATATATCGCCTCATTCGGCTGCAATCCAGGTTCGATTACAAATGTGGCAGAATTTCAAAATACGTATTTTCCAGTACCCGTGCTTTCCTTGTGCACCCTACCGGTAGTTTCATGCTTAACGTGTTATATACATCACCTGTAATCATTTAGAACCGGAATTTCAACAAAAAAAAGTTTTCAATTTTTTGCGAAAATGCCTGATGGTTAGCCTTACTTATTTTGAACCGATAAAATTTATTGTCACAGATTCCGAATGTTTCGTTTATTTTGGATTATTAATGTATTTATGAGCAGATCAACGTTTAATTTGCTGCAATATATCGCCTCATTCGGCTGCAATCCAGGTTCGATTACAAATGTGGCAGAATTTCAAAATACGTATTTTCCAGTACCCGTGCTTTCCTTGTGCACCCTACCGGTAGTTTCATGCTTAACGTGTTATATACATCACCTGTAATCATTTAGAACCGGAATTTCAACAAAAAAAAGTTTTCAATTTTTTGCGAAAATGCCTGATGGTTAGCCTTACTTATTTTGAACCGATAAAATTTATTGTCACAGATTCCGAATGTTTCGTTTATTTTGGATTATTAATGTAATTATGAGCAGATCAACGTTTAATTTGCTGCAATATATCGCCTCATTCGCCTGCAATCCAGGTTCGATTACAAATGTGGCAGAATTTCAAAATACGTATTTTCCAGTATCCGTGCTTTCCTTGTGCACCCTACCGGTAGTTTCATGCTTAACGTGTTATATACATCACCTGTAATCATTTAGAACCGGAATTTCAACAAAAAAAGTTTTCAATTTTTTGCGAAAATGCCTGATGGTTAGCCTTACTTATTTTGAACCGATAAAATTTATTGTCACAGATTCCGAATGTTTCGTTTATTTTGGATTATTAATGTAATTATGAGCAGATCAACGTTTAATTTGCTGCAATATATCGCCTCATTCGCCTGCAATCCAGGTTCGATTACAAATGTGGCAGAATTTCAAAATACGTATTTTCCAGTATCCGTGCTTTCCTTGTGCACCCTACCGGTAGTTTCATGCTTAACGTGTTATATACATCACCTGTAATCATTTAGAACCGGAATTTCAACAAAAAAAGTTTTCAATTTTTTGCGAAAATGCCTGATGGTTAGCCTTACTTATTTTGAACCGATAAAATTTATTGTCACAGATTCCGAATGTTTCGTTTATTTTGGATTATTAATGTAATTATGAGCAGATCAACGTTTAATTTGCTGCAATATGTCGCCTCATTCGCCTGCAATCCAGGTTCGATTACAAATGTGGCAGAATTTCAAAATACGTATTTTCCAGTATCCGTGCTTTCCTTGTGCACCCTACCGGTAGTTTCATGCTTAACGTGTTATATACATCACCTGTAATCATTTAGAACCGGAATTTCAACAAAAAAAAGTTTTCAATTTTTTGCGAAAATGCCTGATGGTTAGCCTTACTTATTTTGAACCGATAAAATTTATTGTCACAGATTCCGAATGTTTCGTTTATTTTGGATTATTAATGTAATTATGAGCAGATCAACGTTTAATTTGCTGCAATATATCGCCTCATTCGCCTGCAATCCAGGTTCGATTACAAATGTGGCAGAATTTCAAAATACGTATTTTCCAGTATCCGTGCTTTCCTTGTGCACCCTACCGGTAGTTTCATGCTTAACGTGTTATATACATCACCTGTAATCATTTAGAACCGGAATTTCAACAAAAAAAGTTTTCAATTTTTTGCGAAAATGCCTGATGGTTAGCCTTACTTATTTTGAACCGATAAAATTTATTGTCACAGATTCCGAATGTTTCGTTTATTTTGGATTATTAATGTAATTATGAGCAGATCAACGTTTAATTTGCTGCAATATGTCGCCTCATTCGCCTGCAATCCAGGTTCGATTACAAATGTGGCAGAATTTCAAAATACGTATTTTCCAGTACCCGTGCTTTCCTTGTGCACCCTACCGGTAGTTTCATGCTTAACGTGTTATATACATCACCTTTAATCATTTAGAACCGGAATTTCAACAAAAAAAGTTTTCAATTTTTTGCGAAAATGCCTGATGGTTGTTAGCCTTACTTATTTTGAACCGATAAAATTTATTGTCACAGATTCCGAATGTTTCGTTTATTTTGGATTATTAATGTAATTATGAGCAGATCAACGTTTAATTTGCTGCAATATATCGCCTCATTCGGCTGCAATCCAGGTTCGATTACAAATGTGGCAGAATTTCAAAATACGTATTTTCCAGTACCCGTGCTTTCCTTGTGCACCCTACCGGTAGTTTCATGCTTAACGTGTTATATACATCACCTGTAATCATTTAGAACCGGAATTTCAACAAAAAAAAGTTTTCAATTTTTTGCGAAAATGCCTGATGGTTGTTAGCCTTACTTATTTTGAACCGATAAAATTTATTGTCACAGATTCCGAATGTTTCGTTTATTTTGGATTATTAATGTAATTATGAGCAGATCAACGTTTAATTTGCTGCAATATATCGCCTCATTCGGCTGCAATCCAGGTTCGATTACAAATGTGGCAGAATTTCAAAATACGTATTTTCCAGTACCCGTGCTTTCCTTGTGCACCCTACCGGTAGTTTCATGCTTAACGTGTTATATACATCACCTGTAATCATTTAGAACCGGAATTTCAACAAAAAAAAGTTTTCAATTTTTTGCGAAAATGCCTGATGGTTAGCCTTACTTATTTTGAACCGATAAAATTTATTGTCACAGATTCCGAATGTTTCGTTTATTTTGGATTATTAATGTAATTATGAGCAGATCAACGTTTAATTTGCTGCAATATATCGCCTCATTCGGCTGCAATCCAGGTTCGATTACAAATGTGGCAGAATTTCAAAATACGTATTTTCCAGTACCCGTGCTTTCCTTGTGCACCCTACCGGTAGTTTCATGCTTAACGTGTTATATACATCACCTGTAATCATTTAGAACCGGAATTTCAACAAAAAAAGTTTTCAATTTTTTGCGAAAATGCCTGATGGTTAGCCTTACTTATTTTGAACCGATAAAATTTATTGTCACAGATTCCGAATGTTTCGTTTATTTTGGATTATTAATGTATTTATGAGCAGATCAACGTTTAATTTGCTGCAATATATCGCCTCATTCGGCTGCAATCCAGGTTCGATTACAAATGTGGCAGAATTTCAAAATACGTATTTTCCAGTATCCGTGCTTTCCTTGTGCACCCTACCGGTACTTTCATGCTTAACGTGTTATATACATCACCTGTAATCATTTAGAACCGGAATTTCAACAAAAAAAAGTTTTCAATTTTTTGCGAAAATGCCTGATGGTTAGCCTTACTTATTTTGAACCGATAAAATTTATTGTCACAGATTCCGAATGTTTCGTTTATTTTGGAGTATTAATGTAATTATGAGCAGATCAACGTTTAATTTGCTGCAATATATCGCCTCATTCGCCTGCAATCCAGGTTCGATTACAAATGTGGCAGAATTTCAAAATACGTATTTTCCAGTACCCGTGCTTTCCTTGTGCACCCTACCGGTAGTTTCATGCTTAACGTGTTATATACATCACCTGTAATCATTTAGAACCGGAATTTCAACAAAAAAAAGTTTTCAATTTTTTGCGAAAATGCCTGATGGTTAGCCTTACTTATTTTGAACCGATAAAATTTATTGTCACAGATTCCGAATGTTTCGTTTATTTTGGATTATTAATGTATATGAGCAGATCAACGTTTAATTTGCTGCAATATATCGCCTCATTCGGCTGCAATCCAGGTTCGATTACAAATGTGGCAGAATTTCAAAATACGTATTTTCCAGTACCCGTGCTTTCCTTGTGCACCCTACCGGTAGTTTTCATGCTTAACGTGTTATATACGAGGGTATATCAAAAAGTCTTGCAATATCATATGAAAAAAACGAGTGAGTGAGACAACAATATATTTTTCAAAACCATTTTTTGTCACGATGAAACTTCTAGAAGAACATTTCGATGTAAATTTTACGGTTCGTTTGTTTTTGTCAATTTAGTAACATGTGTTTTGAATTTTTCTTAAAATGAATGAAATTGAATATCGCGCCGTTACTAAATTTTTCTATAAAGATGGACGAAATGCAATTTATATATTCAACTATATATCAAAAGTTTACGGCGAATCTGCACCATCATATGCCACAGTAACAAAGTGGGTAAAATTATTCAAAAGTGGTTGGGAGTCATTATAAGACGATAACCGCTCGGGTCGGCCAGCAGATGCTAATAGCCATGAAAACGTAATTTGGCTGATTCTATTGTATTGGAGGACCGGCGTATTTCTGTTCCGCGGTTAGCGTGGAGACTTTCTCTTTTATACGGTACCACATATACTATATTACATGACCACCTTCACATGTCGAAAGTAAGTGCGCGATGGGTTCCCCGTTTGTTGAATGCTGAACAAAAAAAATGCGTGTTTAAACTTCAAAGGCGATTTTAGATATGTACAAAGCAGATCCAGAAAATTTCTTGGGTAACATAATAACAGGAGATGAAACATGGCTTCATCACTGGGATCTGGAATCCAAACAAGAATCGATGCAATGGATTAAACGTAGTGAACCACCACCAAGAAATTCAAACTCAACCGTCTGCTGGTAAGGTTTTGGCAACAATTTTTTGGGATGCTGAAGGAATTTTGATAATCGATTATATGCCACCGAAAACCACAATCACAGGCATATATTACGCAGAGGTTTTGCGAAAATTGAAAAAAGCGATCCGGGAAAAACGGCCAAGGAAAGTTAGGAAAAAAATCTTGCTTCTTCACGACAATACACCAGTGCGCAAGGCTAATATTGCTCAAGCTGCATTAAAGGACTGCGGCTTCGTGGAAATTCCGCATCCACCGTACAGTCTAGACTTGGCACCAGTGACTACTTCTCTTTCCCAATTTGAAAAAACACTAAGGGGCCGGAAATTTTCCAGTGACTATGAAGTACAGTCTGTTGTAAATGAATATTTTATGGAGCAAAAGAAATCTTTTTTTTTAGAGGGTTTAGGTAAGTTAATTGATCGATGTGACAAATGTATAAACCTTAAAGGAGATTATGTCGAAAAATAAAATATTGCTGTCTCTCTCACTCTTTTTTTTCATATGATATTGCAAGACTTTTTGATTTGCCCTCGTACATCACCTGTAATCATTTAGAATCGGAATTTCAACAAAAAAAAAGTTTTCAATTTTTTGCGAAAATGCCTGATGGTTAGCCTTACTTATTTTGAACCGATAAAATTTATTGTCACAGATTCGAATGTTTCGTTTATTTTGGATTATTAATGTAATTATGAGCAGATCAACGTTTAATTTGCTGCAATATATCGCCTCATTCGCCTGCAATCCAGGTTCGATTACAAATGTGGCAGAATTTCAAAATACGTATTTTCCAGTACCCGTGCTTTCCTTGTGCACCCTACCGGTAGTTTCATGCTTAACGTGTTATATACATCACCTGTAATCATTTAGAACCGGAATTTCAACAAAAAAAAGTTTTCAATTTTTTGCGAAAATGCCTGATGGTTAGCCTTACTTATTTTGAACCGATAAAATTTATTGTCACAGATTCCGAATGTTTCGTTTATTTTGGATTATTAATGTAATTATGAGCAGATCAACGTTTAATTTGCTGCAATATATCGCCTCATTCGCCTGCAATCCAGGTTCGATTACAAATGTGGCAGAATTTCAAAATACGTATTTTCCAGTATCCGTGCTTTCCTTGTGCACCCTACCGGTACTTTCATGCTTAACGTGTTATATACATCACCTGTAATCATTTAGAACCGGAATTTCAACAAAAAAAAGTTTTCAATTTTTTGCGAAAATGCCTGATGGTTAGCCTTACTTATTTTGAACCGATAAAATTTATTGTCACAGATTCCGAATGTTTCGTTTATTTTGGATTATTAATGTAATTATGAGCAGATCAACGTTTAATTTGCTGCAATATGTCGCCTCATTCGGCTGCAATCCAGGTTCGATTACAAATGTGGCAGAATTTCAAAATACGTATTTTCCAGTACCCGTGCTTTCCTTGTGCACCCTACCGGTAGTTTCATGCTTAACGTGTTATATACATCACCTGTAATCATTTAGAACCGGAATTTCAACAAAAAAAAGTTTTCAATTTTTTGCGAAAATGCCTGATGGTTAGCCTTACTTATTTTGAACCGATAAAATTTATTGTCACAGATTCCGAATGTCGAATGTTTCGTTTATTTTGGAGTATTAATGTAATTATGAGCAGATCAACGTTTAATTTGCTGCAATATATCGCCTCATTCGCCTGCAATCCAGGTTCGATTACAAATGTGGCAGAATTTCAAAATACGTATTTTCCAGTACCCGTGCTTTCCTTGTGCACCCTACCGGTAGTTTCATGCTTAACGTGTTATATACATCACCTGTAATCATTTAGAACCGGAATTTCAACAAAAAAAAGTTTTCAATTTTTTGCGAAAATGCCTGATGGTTAGCCTTACTTATTTTGAACCGATAAAATTTATTGTCACAGATTCCGAATGTTTCGTTTATTTTGGATTATTAATGTAATTATGAGCAGATCAACGTTTAATTTGCTGCAATATGTCGCCTCATTCGGCTGCAATCCAGGTTCGATTACAAATGTGGCAGAATTTCAAAATACGTATTTTCCAGTACCCGTGCTTTCCTTGTGCACCCTACCGGTAGTTTCATGCTTAACGTGTTATATACATCACCTGTAATCATTTAGAACCGGAATTTCAACAAAAAAAAGTTTTCAATTTTTTGCGAAAATGCCTGATGGTTAGCCTTACTTATTTTGAACCGATAAAATTTATTGTCACAGATTCCGAATGTTTCGTTTATTTTGGATTATTAATGTAATTATGAGCAGATCAACGTTTAATTTGCTGCAATATATCGCCTCATTCGCCTGCAATCCAGGTTCGATTACAAATGTGGCAGAATTTCAAAATACGTATTTTCCAGTACCCGTGCTTTCCTTGTGCACCCTACCGGTAGTTTCATGCTTAACGTGTTATATACATCACCTGTAATCATTTAGAACCGGAATTTCAACAAAAAAAAGTTTTCAATTTTTTGCGAAAATGCCTGATGGTTAGCCTTACTTATTTTGAACCGATAAAATTTATTGTCACAGATTCCGAATGTTTCGTTTATTTTGGATTATTAATGTAATTATGAGCAGATCAACGTTTAATTTGCTGCAATATATCGCCTCATTCGCCTGCAATCCAGGTTCGATTACAAATGTGGCAGAATTTCAAAATACGTATTTTCCAGTATCCGTGCTTTCCTTGTGCACCCTACCGGTACTTTCATGCTTAACGTGTTATATACATCACCTGTAATCATTTAGAACCGGAATTTCAACAAAAAAAAGTTTTCAATTTTTTGCGAAAATGCCTGATGGTTAGCCTTACTTATTTTGAACCGATAAAATTTATTGTCACAGATTCCGAATGTTTCGTTTATTTTGGATTATTAATGTAATTATGAGCAGATCAACGTTTAATTTGCTGCAATATGTCGCCTCATTCGGCTGCAATCCAGGTTCGATTACAAATGTGGCAGAATTTCAAAATACGTATTTTCCAGTACCCGTGCTTTCCTTGTGCACCCTACCGGTAGTTTCATGCTTAACGTGTTATATACATCACCTGTAATCATTTAGAACCGGAATTTCAACAAAAAAAAGTTTTCAATTTTTTGCGAAAATGCCTGATGGTTAGCCTTACTTATTTTGAACCGATAAAATTTATTGTCACAGATTCCGAATGTTTCGTTTATTTTGGATTATTAATGTAATTATGAGCAGATCAACGTTTAATTTGCTGCAATATATCGCCTCATTCGGCTGCAATCCAGGTTCGATTACAAATGTGGCAGAATTTCAAAATACGTATTTTCCAGTACCCGTGCTTTCCTTGTGCACCCTACCGGTAGTTTCATGCTTGTGATGTGTTATATACATCACCTGTAATCATTTAGAACCGGAATTTCAACAAAAAAAAGTTTTCAATTTTTTGCGAAAATGCCTGATGGTTGATAGCCTTACTTATTTTGAACCGATAAAATTTATTGTCACAGATTCCGAATGTTTCGTTTATTTTGGATTATTAATGTAATTATGAGCAGATCAACGTTTAATTTGCTGCAATATATCGCCTCATTCGCCTACAATCCAGGTTCGATTACAAATGTGGCAGAATTTCAAAATACGTATTTTCCAGTACCCGTGCTTTCCTTGTGCACCCTACCGGTAGTTTCATGCTTGTGATGTGTTATATACATCACCTGTAATCATTTAGAACCGGAATTTCAACAAAAAAAAGTTTTCAATTTTTTGCGAAAATGCCTGATGGTTAGCCTTACTTATTTTGAACCGATAAAATTTATTGTCACAGATTCCGAATGTTTCGTTTATTTTGGATTATTAATGTAATTATGAGCAGATCAACGTTTAATTTGCTGCAATATATCGCCTCATTCGCCTACAATCCAGGTTCGATTACAAATGTGGCAGAATTTCAAAATACGTATTTTCCAGTACCCGTGCTTTCCTTGTGCACCCTACCGGTAGTTTCATGCTTAACGTGTTATATACATCACCTGTAATCATTTAGAACCGGAATTTCAACAAAAAAAAGTTTTCAATTTTTTGCGAAAATGCCTGATGGTTAGCCTTACTTATTTTGAACCGATAAAATTTATTGTCACAGATTCCGAATGTTTCGTTTATTTTGGATTATTAATGTAATTATGAGCAGATCAACGTTTAATTTGCTGCAATATATCGCCTCATTCGGCTGCAATCCAGGTTCGATTACAAATGTGGCAGAATTTCAAAATACGTATTTTCCAGTACCCGTGCTTTCCTTGTGCACCCTACCGGTAGTTTCATGCTTAACGTGTTATATACATCACCTGTAATCATTTTGAACCGGAATTTCAACAAAAAAAAGTTTTCAATTTTTTGCGAAAATGCCTGATGTTAGCCTTACTTATTTTGAACCGATAAAATTTATTGTCACAGATTCCGAATGTTTCGTTTATTTTGGATTATTAATGTAATTATGAGCAGATCAACGTTTAATTTGCTGCAATATATCGCCTCATTCGCCTACAATCCAGGTTCGATTACAAATGTGGCAGAATTTCAAAATACGTATTTTCCAGTACCCGTGCTTTCCTTGTGCACCCTACCGGTAGTTTCATGCTTAACGTGTTATATACATCACCTATAATCATTTTGAACCGGAATTTCAACAAAAAAAAGTTTTCAATTTTTTGCGAAAATGCCTGATGTTAGCCTTACTTATTTTGAACCGATAAAATTTATTGTCACAGATTCCGAATGTTTCGTTTATTTTGGATTATTAATGTAATTATGAGCAGATCAACGTTTAATTTGCTGCAATATATCGCCTCATTCGCCTACAATCCAGGTTCGATTACAAATGTGGCAGAATTTCAAAATACGTATTTTCCAGTACCCGTGCTTTCCTTGTGCACCCTACCGGTAGTTTCATGCTTGTGATGTGTTATATACATCACCTGTAATCATTTAGAACCGGAATTTCAACAAAAAAAAGTTTTCAATTTTTTGCGAAAATGCCTGATGGTTAGCCTTACTTATTTTGAACCGATAAAATTTATTGTCACAGATTCCGAATGTTTCGTTTATTTTGGATTATTAATGTAATTATGAGCAGATCAACGTTTAATTTGCTGCAATATATCGCCTCATTCGCCTACAATCCAGGTTCGATTACAAATGTGGCAGAATTTCAAAATACGTATTTTCCAGTACCCGTGCTTTCCTTGTGCACCCTACCGGTAGTTTCATGCTTAACGTGTTATATACATCACCTGTAATCATTTTGAACCGGAATTTCAACAAAAAAAAGTTTTCAATTTTTTGCGAAAATGCCTGATGGTTAGCCTTACTTATTTTGAACCGATAAAATTTATTGTCACAGATTCCGAATGTTTCGTTTATTTTGGATTATTAATGTAATTATGAGCAGATCAACGTTTAATTTGCTGCAATATATCGCCTCATTCGGCTGCAATCCAGGTTCGATTACAAATGTGGCAGAATTTCAAAATACGTATTTTCCAGTACCCGTGCTTTCCTTGTGCACCCTACCGGTAGTTTCATGCTTAACGTGTTATATACATCACCTGTAATCATTTTGAACCGGAATTTCAACAAAAAAAAGTTTTCAATTTTTTGCGAAAATGCCTGATGTTAGCCTTACTTATTTTGAACCGATAAAATTTATTGTCACAGATTCCGAATGTTTCGTTTATTTTGGATTATTAATGTAATTATGAGCAGATCAACGTTTAATTTGCTGCAATATATCGCCTCATTCGCCTACAATCCAGGTTCGATTACAAATGTGGCAGAATTTCAAAATACGTATTTTCCAGTACCCGTGCTTTCCTTGTGCACCCTACCGGTAGTTTCATGCTTAACGTGTTATATACATCACCTATAATCATTTTGAACCGGAATTTCAACAAAAAAAAGTTTTCAATTTTTTGCGAAAATGCCTGATGTTAGCCTTACTTATTTTGAACCGATAAAATTTATTGTCACAGATTCCGAATGTTTCGTTTATTTTGGATTATTAATGTAATTATGAGCAGATCAACGTTTAATTTGCTGCAATATATCGCCTCATTCGCCTACAATCCAGGTTCGATTACAAATGTGGCAGAATTTCAAAATACGTATTTTCCAGTACCCGTGCTTTCCTTGTGCACCCTACCGGTAGTTTCATGCTTAACGTGTTATATACATCACCTGTAATCATTTTGAACCGGAATTTCAACAAAAAAAAGTTTTCAATTTTTTGCGAAAATGCCTGATGTTAGCCTTACTTATTTTGAACCGATAAAATTTATTGTCACAGATTCCGAATGTTTCGTTTATTTTGGATTATTAATGTAATTATGAGCAGATCAAAGTTTAATTTGCTGCAATATATCGCCTCATTCGCCTGCAATCCAGGTTCGATTACAAATGTGGCAGAATTTCAAAATACGTATTTTCCATTACCCGTGCTTTCCTTGTGCACCCTACCGGTAGTTTCATGCTTAACGTGTTATATACATCACCTGTAATCATTTAGAACCGGAATTTCAACAAAAAAAAGTTTTCAATTTTTTGCGAAAATGCCTGATGGCTAGCCTTACTTATTTTGAACCGATAAAATTTATTGTCACAGATTCCGAATGTTTCGTTTATTTTGGATTATTAATGTAATTATGAGCAGATCAACGTTTAATTTGCTGCAATATATCGCCTCATTCGCCTACAATCCAGGTTCGATTACAAATGTGGCAGAATTTCAAAATACGTATTTTCCAGTACCCGTGCTTTCCTTGTGCACCCTACCGGTAGTTTCATGCTTAACGTGTTATATACATCACCTATAATCATTTTGAACCGGAATTTCAACAAAAAAAAGTTTTCAATTTTTTGCGAAAATGCCTGATGTTAGCCTTACTTATTTTGAACCGATAAAATTTATTGTCACAGATTCCGAATGTTTCGTTTATTTTGGATTATTAATGTAATTATGAGCAGATCAACGTTTAATTTGCTGCAATCTATCGCCTCATTCGCCTACAATCCAGGTTCGATTACAAATGTGGCAGAATTTCAAAATACGTATTTTCCAGTACCCGTGCTTTCCTTGTGCACCCTACCGGTAGTTTCATGCTTAACGTGTTATATACATCACCTGTAATCATTTTGAACCGGAATTTCAACAAAAAAAAGTTTTCAATTTTTTGCGAAAATGCCTGATGTTAGCCTTACTTATTTTGAACCGATAAAATTTATTGTCACAGATTCCGAATGTTTCGTTTATTTTGGATTATTAATGTAATTATGAGCAGATCAACGTTTAATTTGCTGCAATATATCGCCTCATTCGCCTACAATCCAGGTTCGATTACAAATGTGGCAGAATTTCAAAATACGTATTTTCCAGTACCCGTGCTTTCCTTGTGCACCCTACCGGTAGTTTCATGCTTAACGTGTTATATACATCACCTGTAATCATTTAGAACCGGAATTTCAACAAAAAAAAGTTTTCAATTTTTTGCGAAAATGCCTGATGTTAGTTACTTATTTTGAACCGATAAAATTTATTGTCACAGATTCCGAATGTTTCGTTTATTTTGGATTATTAATGTAATTATGAGCAGATCAAAGTTTAATTTGCTGCAATATATCGCCTCATTCGCCTGCAATCCAGGTTCGATTACAAATGTGGCAGAATTTCAAAATACGTATTTTCCAGTACCCGTGCTTTCCTTGTGCACCCTACCGGTAGTTTCATGCTTAACGTGTTATATACATCACCTGTAATCATTTAGAACCGGAATTTCAACAAAAAAAAGTTTTCAATTTTTTGCGAAAATGCCTGATGGTTAGCCTTACTTATTTTGAACCGATAAAATTTATTGTCACAGATTCCGAATGTTTCGTTTATTTTGGATTATTAATGTAATTATGAGCAGATCAAAGTTTAATTTGCTGCAATATATCGCCTCATTCGCCTGCAATCCAGGTTCGATTACAAATGTGGCAGAATTTCAAAATACGTATTTTCCAGTACCCGTGCTTTCCTTGTGCACCCTACCGGTAGTTTCATGCTTAACGTGTTATATACATCACCTGTAATCATTTAGAACCGGAATTTCAACAAAAAAAAGTTTTCAATTTTTTGCGAAAATGCCTGATGGTTAGCCTTACTTATTTTGAACCGATAAAATTTATTGTCACAGATTCCGAATGTTTCGTTTATTTTGGATTATTAATGTAATTATGAGCAGATCAACGTTTAATTTGCTGCAATCTATCGCCTCATTCGCCTACAATCCAGGTTCGATTACAAATGTGGCAGAATTTCAAAATACGTATTTTCCAGTACCCGTGCTTTCCTTGTGCACCCTACCGGTAGTTTCATGCTTAACGTGTTATATACATCACCTGTAATCATTTAGAACCGGAATTTCAACAAAAAAAAGTTTTCAATTTTTTGCGAAAATGCCTGATGGTTAGCCTTACTTATTTTGAACCGATAAAATTTATTGTCACAGATTCCGAATGTTTCGTTTATTTTGGATTATTAATGTAATTATGAGCAGATCAAAGTTTAATTTGCTGCAATATATCGCCTCATTCGCCTGCAATCCAGGTTCGATTACAAATGTGGCAGAATTTCAAAATACGTATTTTCCAGTACCCGTGCTTTCCTTGTGCACCCTACCGGTAGTTTCATGCTTAACGTGTTATATACATCACCTGTAATCATTTTGAACCGGAATTTCAACAAAAAAAAGTTTTCAATTTTTTGCGAAAATGCCTGATGTTAGCCTTACTTATTTTGAACCGATAAAATTTATTGTCACAGATTCCGAATGTTTCGTTTATTTTGGATTATTAATGTAATTATGAGCAGATCAACGTTTAATTTGCTGCAATATATCGCCTCATTCGCCTACAATCCAGGTTCGATTACAAATGTGGCAGAATTTCAAAATACGTATTTTCCAGTACCCGTGCTTTCCTTGTGCACCCTACCGGTAGTTTCATGCTTAACGTGTTATATACATCACCTGTAATCATTTAGAACCGGAATTTCAACAAAAAAAAGTTTTCAATTTTTTGCGAAAATGCCTGATGGTTAGCCTTACTTATTTTGAACCGATAAAATTTATTGTCACAGATTCCGAATGTTTCGTTTATTTTGGATTATTAATGTAATTATGAGCAGATCAACGTTTAATTTGCTGCAATATATCGCCTCATTCGCCTACAATCCAGGTTCGATTACAAATGTGGCAGAATTTCAAAATACGTATTTTCCAGTACCCGTGCTTTCCTTGTGCACCCTACCGGTAGTTTCATGCTTGTGATGTGTTATATACATCACCTGTAATCATTTAGAACCGGAATTTCAACAAAAAAAAGTTTTCAATTTTTTGCGAAAATGCCTGATGGTTAGCCTTACTTATTTTGAACCGATAAAATTTATTGTCACAGATTCCGAATGTTTCGTTTATTTTGGATTATTAATGTAATTATGAGCAGATCAACGTTTAATTTGCTGCAATATATCGCCTCATTCGCCTACAATCCAGGTTCGATTACAAATGTGGCAGAATTTCAAAATACGTATTTTCCAGTACCCGTGCTTTCCTTGTGCACCCTACCGGTAGTTTCATGCTTAACGTGTTATATACATCACCTGTAATCATTTAGAACCGGAATTTCAACAAAAAAAAGTTTTCAATTTTTTGCGAAAATGCCTGATGGTTAGCCTTACTTATTTTGAACCGATAAAATTTATTGTCACATAGATTCCGAATGTTTCGTTTATTTTGGATTATTAATGTAATTATGAGCAGATCAACGTTTAATTTGCTGCAATATATCGCCTCATTCGCCTACAATCCAGGTTCGATTACAAATGTGGCAGAATTTCAAAATACGTATTTTCCAGTACCCGTGCTTTCCTTGTGCACCCTACCGGTAGTTTCATGCTTGTGATGTGTTATATACATCACCTGTAATCATTTAGAACCGGAATTTCAACAAAAAAAAGTTTTCAATTTTTTGCGAAAATGCCTGATGGTTAGCCTTACTTATTTTGAACCGATAAAATTTATTGTCACAGATTCCGAATGTTTCGTTTATTTTGGATTATTAATGTAATTATGAGCAGATCAACGTTTAATTTGCTGCAATATATCGCCTCATTCGCCTACAATCCAGGTTCGATTACAAATGTGGCAGAATTTCAAAATACGTATTTTCCAGTACCCGTGCTTTCCTTGTGCACCCTACCGGTAGTTTCATGCTTAACGTGTTATATACATCACCTGTAATCATTTAGAACCGGAATTTCAACAAAAAAAAGTTTTCAATTTTTTGCGAAAATGCCTGATGGTTAGCCTTACTTATTTTGAACCGATAAAATTTATTGTCACAGATTCCGAATGTTTCGTTTATTTTGGATTATTAATGTAATTATGAGCAGATCAACGTTTAATTTGCTGCAATATATCGCCTCATTCGGCTGCAATCCAGGTTCGATTACAAATGTGGCAGAATTTCAAAATACGTATTTTCCAGTACCCGTGCTTTCCTTGTGCACCCTACCGGTAGTTTCATGCTTAACGTGTTATATACATCACCTGTAATCATTTTGAACCGGAATTTCAACAAAAAAAAGTTTTCAATTTTTTGCGAAAATGCCTGATGTTAGCCTTACTTATTTTGAACCGATAAAATTTATTGTCACAGATTCCGAATATTTCGTTTATTTTGGATTATTAATGTAATTATGAGCAGATCAACGTTTAATTTGCTGCAATATATCGCCTCATTCGCCTACAATCCAGGTTCGATTACAAATGTGGCAGAATTTCAAAATACGTATTTTCCAGTACCCGTGCTTTCCTTGTGCACCCTACCGGTAGTTTCATGCTTAACGTGTTATATACATCACCTGTAATCATTTAGAACCGGAATTTCAACAAAAAAAAGTTTTCAATTTTTTGCGAAAATGCCTGATGGTTAGCCTTACTTATTTTGAACCGATAAAATTTATTGTCACAGATTCCGAATGTTTCGTTTATTTTGGATTATTAATGTAATTATGAGCAGATCAACGTTTAATTTGCTGCAATATATCGCCTCATTCGCCTACAATCCAGGTTCGATTACAAATGTGGCAGAATTTCAAAATACGTATTTTCCAGTACCCGTGCTTTCCTTGTGCACCCTACCGGTAGTTTCATGCTTGTGATGTGTTATATACATCACCTGTAATCATTTAGAACCGGAATTTCAACAAAAAAAAGTTTTCAATTTTTTGCGAAAATGCCTGATGGTTAGCCTTACTTATTTTGAACCGATAAAATTTATTGTCACAGATTCCGAATGTTTCGTTTATTTTGGATTATTAATGTAATTATGAGCAGATCAACGTTTAATTTGCTGCAATATATCGCCTCATTCGCCTACAATCCAGGTTCGATTACAAATGTGGCAGAATTTCAAAATACGTATTTTCCAGTACCCGTGCTTTCCTTGTGCACCCTACCGGTAGTTTCATGCTTAACGTGTTATATACATCACCTGTAATCATTTAGAACCGGAATTTCAACAAAAAAAAGTTTTCAATTTTTTGCGAAAATGCCTGATGGTTAGCCTTACTTATTTTGAACCGATAAAATTTATTGTCACAGATTCCGAATGTTTCGTTTATTTTGGATTATTAATGTAATTATGAGCAGATCAACGTTTAATTTGCTGCAATCTATCGCCTCATTCGCCTACAATCCAGGTTCGATTACAAATGTGGCAGAATTTCAAAATACGTATTTTCCAGTACCCGTGCTTTCCTTGTGCACCCTACCGGTAGTTTCAAGCTTGTGATGTGTTATATACATCACCTGTAATCATTTAGAACCGAAATTTCAACAAAAAAAAGTTTTCAATTTTTTGCGAAAATGCCTGATGGTTAGCCTTACTTATTTTGAACCGATAAAATTTATTGTCACAGATTCCGAATGTTTCGTTTATTTTGGATTATTAATGTAATTATGAGCAGATCAACGTTTAATTTGCTGCAATCTATCGCCTCATTCGCCTACAATCCAGGTTCGATTACAAATGTGGCAGAATTTCAAAATACGTATTTTCCAGTACCCGTGCTTTCCTTGTGCACCCTACCGGTAGTTTCAAGCTTGTGATGTGTTATATACATCACCTGTAATCATTTAGAACCGAAATTTCAACAAAAAAAAGTTTTCAATTTTTTGCGAAAATGCCTGATGGTTAGCCTTACTTATTTTGAACCGATAAAATTTATTGTCACAGATTCCGAATGTTTCGTTTATTTTGGATTATTAATGTAATTATGAGCAGATCAACGTTTAATTTGCTGCAATATGTCGCCTCATTCGCCTGCAATCCAGGTTCGATTACAAATGTGGCAGAATTTCAAAATACGTATTTTCCAGTACCCGTGCTTTCCTTGTGCACCCTACCGGTAGTTTCAAGCTTGTGATGTGTTATATACATCACCTGTAATCATTTAGAACCGAAATTTCAACAAAAAAAAGTTTTCAATTTTTTGCGAAAATGCCTGATGGTTAGCCTTACTTATTTTGAACCGATAAAATTTATTGTCACAGATTCCGAATGTTTCGTTTATTTTGGATTATTAATGTAATTATGAGCAGATCAACGTTTAATTTGCTGCAATCTATCGCCTCATTCGCCTACAATCCAGGTTCGATTACAAATGTGGCAGAATTTCAAAATACGTATTTTCCAGTACCCGTGCTTTCCTTGTGCACCCTACCGGTAGTTTCAAGCTTGTGATGTGTTATATACATCACCTGTAATCATTTAGAACCGAAATTTCAACAAAAAAAAGTTTTCAATTTTTTGCGAAAATGCCTGATGGTTAGCCTTACTTATTTTGAACCGATAAAATTTATTGTCACAGATTCCGAATGTTTCGTTTATTTTGGATTATTAATGTAATTATGAGCAGATCAACGTTTAATTTGCTGCAATCTATCGCCTCATTCGCCTACAATCCAGGTTCGATTACAAATGTGGCAGAATTTCAAAATACGTATTTTCCAGTACCCGTGCTTTCCTTGTGCACCCTACCGGTAGTTTCATGCTTAACGTGTTATATACATCACCTATAATCATTTTGAACCGGAATTTCAACAAAAAAAAGTTTTCAATTTTTTGCGAAAATGCCTGATGGTTAGCCTTACTTATTTTGAACCGATAAAATTTATTGTCACAGATTCCGAATGTTTCGTTTATTTTGGATTATTAATGTAATTATGAGCAGATCAACGTTTAATTTGCTGCAATATATCGCCTCATTCGGCTGCAATCCAGGTTCGATTACAAATGTGGCAGAATTTCAAAATACGTATTTTCCAGTACCCGTGCTTTCCTTGTGCACCCTACCGGTAGTTTCATGCTTAACGTGTTATATACATCACCTGTAATCATTTTGAACCGGAATTTCAACAAAAAAAAGTTTTCAATTTTTTGCGAAAATGCCTGATGGTTAGCCTTACTTATTTTGAACCGATAAAATTTATTGTCACAGATTCCGAATGTTTCGTTTATTTTGGATTATTAATGTAATTATGAGCAGATCAACGTTTAATTTGCTGCAATATGTCGCCTCATTCGCCTGCAATCCAGGTTCGATTACAAATGTGGCAGAATTTCAAAATACGTATTTTCCAGTACCCGTGCTTTCCTTGTGCACCCTACCGGTAGTTTCATGCTTAACGTGTTATATACATCACCTATAATCATTTTGAACCGGAATTTCAACAAAAAAAAGTTTTCAATTTTTTGCGAAAATGCCTGATGGTTAGCCTTACTTATTTTGAACCGATAAAATTTATTGTCACAGATTCCGAATGTTTCGTTTATTTTGGATTATTAATGTAATTATGAGCAGATCAACGTTTAATTTGCTGCAATATATCGCCTCATTCGGCTGCAATCCAGGTTCGATTACAAATGTGGCAGAATTTCAAAATACGTATTTTCCAGTACCCGTGCTTTCCTTGTGCACCCTACCGGTAGTTTCATGCTTAACGTGTTATATACATCACCTGTAATCATTTTGAACCGGAATTTCAACAAAAAAAAGTTTTCAATTTTTTGCGAAAATGCCTGATGTTAGCCTTACTTATTTTGAACCGATAAAATTTATTGTCACAGATTCCGAATGTTTCGTTTATTTTGGATTATTAATGTAATTATGAGCAGATCAACGTTTAATTTGCTGCAATATGTCGCCTCATTCGCCTGCAATCCAGGTTCGATTACAAATGTGGCAGAATTTCAAAATACGTATTTTCCAGTACCCGTGCTTTCCTTGTGCACCCTACCGGTAGTTTCATGCTTAACGTGTTATATACATCACCTGTAATCATTTTGAACCGGAATTTCAACAAAAAAAAGTTTTCAATTTTTTGCGAAAATGCCTGATGGTTAGCCTTACTTATTTTGAACCGATAAAATTTATTGTCACAGATTCCGAATGTTTCGTTTATTTTGGATTATTAATGTAATTATGAGCAGATCAACGTTTAATTTGCTGCAATATGTCGCCTCATTCGCCTGCAATCCAGGTTCGATTACAAATGTGGCAGAATTTCAAAATACGTATTTTCCAGTACCCGTGCTTTCCTTGTGCACCCTACCGGTAGTTTCATGCTTAACGTCTTATATACATCACCTATAATCATTTTGAACCGGAATTTCAACAAAAAAAAGTTTTCAATTTTTTGCGAAAATGCCTGATTAGCCTTACTTATTTTGAACCGATAAAATTTATTGTCACAGATTCCGAATGTTTCGTTTATTTTGGATTATTAATGTAATTATGAGCAGATCAACGTTTAATTTGCTGCAATATATCGCCTCATTCGGCTGCAATCCAGGTTCGATTACAAATGTGGCAGAATTTCAAAATACGTATTTTCCAGTACCCGTGCTTTCCTTGTGCACCCTACCGGTAGTTTCATGCTTAACGTGTTATATACATCACCTATAATCATTTTGAACCGGAATTTCAACAAAAAAAAGTTTTCAATTTTTTGCGAAAATGCCTGATGGTTAGCCTTACTTATTTTGAACCGATAAAATTTATTGTCACAGATTCCGAATGTTTCGTTTATTTTGGATTATTAATGTAATTATGAGCAGATCAACGTTTAATTTGCTGCAATATGTCGCCTCATTCGCCTGCAATCCAGGTTCGATTACAAATGTGGCAGAATTTCAAAATACGTATTTTCCAGTACCCGTGCTTTCCTTGTGCACCCTACCGGTAGTTTCATGCTTAACGTGTTATATACATCACCTGTAATCATTTAGAACCGGAATTTCAACAAAAAAAAGTTTTCAATTTTTTGCGAAAATGCCTGATGGTTAGCCTTACTTATTTTGAACCGATAAAATTTATTGTCACAGATTCCGAATGTTTCGTTTATTTTGGATTATTAATGTAATTATGAGCAGATCAACGTTTAATTTGCTGCAATATATCGCCTCATTCGGCTGCAATCCAGGTTCGATTACAAATGTGGCAGAATTTCAAAATACGTATTTTCCAGTACCCGTGCTTTCCTTGTGCACCCTACCGGTAGTTTCATGCTTAACGTGTTATATACATCACCTGTAATCATTTAGAACCGGAATTTCAACAAAAAAAGTTTTCAATTTTTTGCGAAAATGCCTGATGGTTAGCCTTACTTATTTTGAACCGATAAAATTTATTGTCACAGATTCCGAATGTTTCGTTTATTTTGGATTATTAATGTAATTATGAGCAGATCAACGTTTAATTTGCTGCAATATGTCGCCTCATTCGCCTGCAATCCAGGTTCGATTACAAATGTGGCAGAATTTCAAAATACGTATTTTCCAGTACCCGTGCTTTCCTTGTGCACCCTACCGGTAGTTTCATGCTTAACGTGTTATATACATCACCTGTAATCATTTAGAACCGGAATTTCAACAAAAAAAAGTTTTCAATTTTTTGCGAAAATGCCTGATGGTTAGCCTTACTTATTTTGAACCGATAAAATTTATTGTCACAGATTCCGAATGTTTCGTTTATTTTGGATTATTAATGTAATTATGAGCAGATCAACGTTTAATTTGCTGCAATATGTCGCCTCATTCGCCTGCAATCCAGGTTCGATTACAAATGTGGCAGAATTTCAAAATACGTATTTTCCAGTACCCGTGCTTTCCTTGTGCACCCTACCGGTAGTTTCATGCTTAACGTGTTATATACATCACCTATAATCATTTTGAACCGGAATTTCAACAAAAATTTTTTTTTCAATTTTTTGCGAAAATGCCTGATGGTTAGCCTTACTTATTTTGAACCGATACAATTTATTGTCACAGATTCCGAATGTTTCGTTTATTTTGGATTATTAATGTAATTATGAGCAGTTCAACGTTTAACTTGCTGCAATATGTCGCCTCATTCGCCTGCAATCCAGGTTCGATTACAAATGTGGCAGAATTTCAAAATACGTATTTTCCAGTACCCGTGCTTTCCTTGTGCATTCTACCGGTAGTTTCATGCTTAACGTGTTATATACATCACCTATAATCATTTTGAACCGGAATTTCAACAAAATTTTTTTTTCAATTTTTTGCGAAAATGCCTGATGGCTAGCTAGCCTTACTTATTTTGAACCGATAAAATTGATTGTCACAGATTCCGAATGTTTCGTTTATTTTGGATTATTAATGTAATTATGAGCAGATCAACGTTTAATTTGCTGCAATATGTCGCCTCATTCGCCTGCAATCCAGGTTCGATTACAAATGTGGCAGAATTTCAAAATACGTATTTTCCAGTAACCGTGCTTTCTTTATATTTTCTTTTTAAGTTCCGGTTATTTTGAGTTAGTCAGGGATTTTTTAACAGAACGGCATATAATTTGTTGCAATATGTGGTTTCATATTGGTCATATTATTAAAATTCAAATCGTAAAACTGTGCTGTGGAATGTTATCGTGAATCAATTGACTTTTTATTTTGCCATCTATATTACAACAGCGGAAGCTTTAAATTTAGTTTAGTTGGGGCACATTCTTCGGATTTGTTTCAAAATGGGTTTTTATTTAATTTTTTTTTGTAATTTTATTTCAACATAAAAATTAATAATCATAATTTAATTAATATTACGGTAATTATTTTTATTTCTATGAAAATTAATAGTCTCACAAAACCAAATTAAAATTTAATGTGTAAAAATTATTTTTCTTACACTATCGAAATAAATCTATTATTTTATTAATTATTTAACGTTCACTAAATTGAATTAATGGTAAATTAATTAAACAAAAAATTAAAAGCATTTTTTTGGCACGGAAAATAATTAAAAAATTAAAAATCTTAACAAGTACATAATTAATTTTTATTTTTACTAATATATATTTTTTTTTAATAAAATCTAATATTTATTTATCAATATAATATTTATATGGAACAAATAAAACCTAATAAATTTTTATTTTTAATAATTTAATGTTAATTATAATTATTATAATTATTATTATTTTTTAATTTCTACTAGATTTGTTAAATTATTTTGTTATAAATCATATTGTAAGCATTTAATATTTATTTATTGTGTTTTTTAAATGTGTGTTCTTATGTGTGTTTGTGTGCAAAAATATTTTTTAATTTTTATAATTCTTTTTATATTTAATTTAATTAATTATATATTTATATTGTTATAATAAAATAAATATTAATTTTTTTATATTATTTTATTGAGATTTGGTATCATGTGCTTTTTGAAAATATATATATATTTTTAATATGTTTATAACATTAAACATTTTTTTAAAAATTTAATTAGTTAATTTAATTAATTACAATTAACCACAACATAATTTTTAAACTATATATTATTACAGTTAATTTATCGTTGTAATTCGTTTAATTTTTAATTTGTAGAACAAGATTGGCTATAATGTGTACAACAAATAAAGTGAGGTTATAATGGTGGCAAACCAGTGGCATTGATGGTGGCAGATTGAAGTCAAATTAATGTTGAAATAATGCCCAGGTAAGGGCTGACGTTTAGGTGATATCGTTTTAGCGAATGCAATCGGATTTCTCATTTTGACCCCTAAATGATAACAGACATCGTTATCGAATGCCGATTGAAATATACGACATCGGAGCATCTGTGTTGACATTACAAGGGTCTACAACTATAGGGCAATAATCTGTTACATTACAATGATGAAACTTCCTCCGCAGAGAAGTTCATGAATCCTCTGGACTCTTTCAACTATTACAGTGGCCTTCTGATCTCTTAAGGCTTACATGTGATAGAACCGTGTCAATTAAATATTTGGGAACGCATTGCATACGATGAGTAGCGGCAATTCCAGGGGTGCACAAAATTTGTTAAAAAGGCCAAGTTTCTCGAAATAAGTTGATGATATCATCGAATGAAATCTGAATCGTGCCCGATTCGATCGAATTACCCTTTAAGAAAATGAAGAGGAACACAAATCAGTTATACCCAAGAATTTTGGTGCGATGTTCGTCCAAAATTTACAAGGTTGTCAATTTTTTTACCCTTGAATGTGACTGAAATGATGAAGGCCAAATCAATTTGAAAATTCGGGATCATAGAATTCGTTCTTGGTTTCATGCGTTAATCTTTTTTAAATCGACTATAGAAATAATCTGGCTCATTTGGGATTTCTGCTTTTTCGAGCGTTTGTGATTCTATCTGGACGAAGTTTGATAAACGCAGTGTTCCGTTTTGTAACAAGTGACAAGTGTAAGACATATCATGGATGTACATTTTAATAAGGCGCTTTTTAATAAGGCGCAAACAATCAAGAGAAACTAAATAGTTTACGTTTCATTTCATGTTCCCTGTTTGTGATAAACTCATCGATCTTATTCTTATTTATACGGTGTTAACATTTTGTATAAAATATATTATTTCACACATGCTAACATACATACATAAATCTCAGATTTATCTTTAACTTTTCACATTCGACTCGTCAAAGACATGTCATAAACGATTCATCTCAGACTTATCACAAATGAAAATTACTCCACTTTGCTGGTAATTGTCCATATACGTATCATGTTTGACTATAGTCAACGACTTGGGTTCCAATAAATTTCGCAAACCTACTTACGAATTCAGAAACGAATCCAAAAATGACCTACTGATGAATCGAGAACCCAAAGTCTGCTTCTACAGTAAGAAGATTAAATAAGCATTTAACTCTTCTAAATGGATATGCTACAAATTGTCGATAACGAAGCGCGGGCAAACATTTTTCTGCAAGCGTCGCATAGCTTTTGGATTAATGCCTATATAGGTTTGTAACTAAACGAAGTCGGAACTCTTTTACCAAACACTGCATCTAAAGCTACTGGGTATAGTGGAAGACCCCGATCGTACATTACGGACAAACGGAAATTTTTGATTTTTTTGACTCTGGAATAATTTTAAACAATGAAAGCACAAGAAGTATATGCTGGCTACGTTAGACCAGTGCAAAAAATTTCCTACAGCACGTCATTTTATATAGGCGGTTCCAATTGTTGACCATAGATGGCAGTATAGCTAAAATGTGTAAAAGAAACCTATAGTCAAAATTATCTGACTTCGTTGCCTTTGTACTGAAATTCTTTCGAATTGATACTTCCGAAACCATGATATTCTGTTAGGGATAATATATTTAACGTGTTGTAGGAAATGGTTGAGAAACCTGCGGGATTTAACCAATAGATTTTTTTATCAATTCATCAGTTACTTTAATTCAATCAAATAATAGTTGATTGTTTCACAGTTTAAAAAGTTTTAAATCTTAGAATATTGAGTTTCTGTGTTGTATGCCGGAGAGCACAGTCCGTGCATTTACACATGAGCGGGCTATTATTCAATAACTTTTTTAAAAATGCATATTTTCTCATGATTCAAAGTTCACTTGGAAGAAGAAAACTACCGCTATATACCCTGTGACTTGATTCACGTTTTGACTCTTTGGCCATATTGGAAAAACGGATCAAACTTTCTGCTCCCGCGCAATTAGGACCTCACCAGGAATTTGTTTCTATTTTTTTTTGTATTGCACTAATTTGCTCCAAATTTTCTTGATTATGGGTCCTCAGAAGGTACTTTGTCATCTTTGAAATTTGTATAATCTAAATTTCTTCATTTTGATTAAAACTTTGTTTGTTGAATCCCAATTGTTTGCTGTTTTTGGAGTGCGGGGAAATTTTTTAAACAACCACCCAATTAAAAATTCATACATGATCGGATTGGTCTCTATGACATATCATTTGAAAGCTGAGAACGTCTCCTTTTCGGCTGTGCAATTATTTTTTTTCACAAAATCGGCCATTTTCCAATAAATTTGGAAAGGTGGAAATCTCACCTTTCCATCAATGTATATAAAGTCATCTCGTTGATACGTGGGGGAGTCCTAAACGTAATGCTATATAATTTCATTACTTTCATTTCTTCCGTCATTCGTTGCGCGTGTGCTCTATTTGTCGTTTCATTCAGTATTTGAAGGGTGTTCTGGGAGAGAATGGCATTTCCATTAGACAAGCAGTAGACGATCCAGACTCGTTGTTCGTACATACGGCGTTGCAGATATATGCTGGCAACGGCTCGCCAGTTGAAGTAGTGGCAGAGGATTTTGACATCCTTGTACTGATAACAGCCCTGACCCTAAAAGATTAAACAATTTATTTCTTGAAGCCTGGACAGGGAAAAAACCCCCAGCAAATGTTTTCCTCCAAGAGCTTGGATGCGCGGTCCTTTGTTAGAGACAATATTTTATTTCTTCATGCGATTTCCGGAAGCGATACAACTTCCGCTTTTTTGGGAAAGTAAAAACGTCAATAGTCACCAAATTAGAGGGAAAGGTTACGAAGAACAGAGACATGGGACTGGAAGCGGTCATTGAAAGTTTTAAAAACCATAATCTTCCCTACGAGACGGTATTTCAAGACGGGCAAACTGTCATTGCGTCGATGTACAGTGATGATGATATACAAACCCTGACAAAAATTAGATACGAGATCTTCAAGCGATTCACCAGAGACAGAAACAGAAACCAAACCGCGCTCAAACTAGCAACCTTGCCACCCACACGTGAAGCTGCAAGGCGACACCTTTATTGGGTATATCTGCAAGTATAGAAATGGCTCGGAAACGAACTTTCACCAGAAAAATTGCAATGGAAACGTGTAGGGGGTATACTTATGCCGGTCCAAACCACTAAAGAGCCAGCGGCTCCGGAACTGTTAAAGATGATATTTTGTCGATGTAAGAAAGAATCTAAGGGAACATGTTCATGCAAAAAAACAAGGCTACCATGCTCATCTATTTGTGGTTCATGTGAGTCTCGCCAGTGCTCAAATTATACAAACAGCCAAGATACGTTATCCGAAAAGGTAGAGCTAGAGGAAACTTTAGAACCAGAAGGAATTGTTGGTGAGGGCGACGTTGATGACCAAGAATTATTATTGGAGTCTTGTGACGGGGACTGGTGATTAACAGATTTATGTCATAATTTCAATGTATTTTACTTATCCAAGCAAGGAGCCCATTATTTTATCAAATGTAATAATCTATGCTGAAGCAAGTTGTGTTATATAGACTTCTCCAGTGGCCTGAAATATAACTATACTGAGTGTTATAAAGTCACGACGAACGGTAAAATATTTCAAAGGGCTTGAGTGTTGGTTAACCCTTTGCCTTAAAACAACGTATGGGAGACGTGATCGTACTGCTGTGCCTAAAATGAGAACCTCGTATCACACACGTGAAAATTCTTTCTGGCCAAAAGTGAAAAGCTCACTGGTCTCCACTTGCATATTTTTCTCTTGACAAAAAATAAATGGCTTCGGCTCATGACATTATTAGTATAGTATACTTACTACTACACTATTAAAAACTATAGACATATTTTCTCTGTTTTGATTACGTAGAAAAAAAATGATTTGGTCTTGTCATTTTAGATTAGTGGGATTATTTTGCTACAAAATAAATTGAGATTTTCATTAGTGCCTGTGTAATAATTTACATAAATTATTAATAATAATTATTATTATTGTTATTAATTAATATTCATTTATTAGTTTCATTTCGTAGTGATTATTCTAACAAACAAGAACATGCACGATTTTTTAATTAAAAATGTCAAAATAATATAATGTGCGCTCAAAATTGAGCATAAGAACACAAATGATGCTCAATTGACACAACGTCATGGCAAAAATAGTGAATATGTATTCTGATTTTCCCCTCTCTCGACAACATTTTAAGGCGCATTCTTAAAACCATTTTTGCGTATGTATTTTGGAAAATGTACTAAAAAAATGTCATGAGAAAAAAAATGGACTAGATTTTTTTCCGTCAAGTTGGATTCACGGAACGAGATAAAAAAAATCTGGGGCGGTATCATGAAATCCGGTCGAAAAAACCGGTCGTTCATAAAATGTCATCGCTAGAAATACCGACCGGTAACGAAACCGTATCATGAAATTCGATCGGAAAAATATTGAGAAACTTTCCAGTTCAGTGGCAGTTTGCTATATTTTCTTGTCAAAATAGAAACTTGTATGGGGCATTATCAGATGCATTTTTTTTAATTTCGTGTGACAGAAAACGAATAAAAATGTGTATGTGTTATTATAACAAAAAGTAAAAAATGTGTTATAATTAAAAGTAAAACCGCAAACTATACTACATACTACAATATAACAAATGATCGTTTACGTATACATTAAAACTGTAGACATTTGAAGCGCCATTAGAATTGAACTGTTGCCAAAAATGTTCCTAAAATGCTGCCCCATGCTAGCTTCGAATTTAACAATCCCTCTCGCCAAATTTGAGTGGCTTTCCATACCAACTGTTTTTATGTTGGGTTGATTGTTTGTTTGCCTTTCCCGGCAACATTGAGGACTGAGGTTTTGAAACAAAAAAAAAATTACGCATTTTGCACGATTTACATGTTCCAATTTTTTTTCCAGTAAAAAATGAAAGGTTAAGTATATTACGATTTTCGTTTGCGAGAGGAGCACGAAACAATTGGACAACATTGGATTTTTTCTTTTTAATTTGAGCAAATGTTGGCATAAAACTGGGAATGTTGCCATAAAATATAGTTTCTACGAGTATTTTTATAGCGTAAAATAAAAAAAAATTCAAAAAAGTTTCAAATAAACATCAAGCAGCCATAAACATCATTCAAATAAAACGAGCAAACATGAGCGGTAATTAAATAGTTTATTTTTACTTGCAATTCGATGTTGTTCGTTATCTAATTTAAAGGCAAGCTGCTCGAACTGTCAAAATTTATGGAACATACAAAAAAATTATAGCATTGCCTTATTTGTTTATATTGCTGACTCTTTTTAACTAGTAACTTTTTTTTATATGCGTGCAGCTCTATTTTTCAGTAAATAATTTGTTGGGAAAAAGAATTGGAACATGTAAATCGTGCATTATAATAATGAATTTTCATTTTGTCATATGTGAATTAATCCCATCAAATACAAAAAATATTTTTTTAAGTAATTAATTTGCTTTTTTAAAGTTTCAATCAAATTTAATGTTTGCTCGACAACTACATTGTTATCGAGCAATTTTTGACGGTAAATTACCGGTTAAACGGCGTTCATGATACCGTTTTGACGGTAAATTATTGATTTCCGTCAAAGTTTAACCGGTCATGGATTTCACGATACCGCCCCTGGCTTTTTTCTACCAACTTTTGCTCAAAAAATTTGTCTACGGTTGGTATGTAAGTCATATCGCACATCTTCTAAAAAATGTCATAACACAAAAAAACAGTTTTGAGATAAATGCATTTTAAATTGCTAACGCTACTGTGATACTGAGATTATTTATTTTATAAAGCTAATAATGAATAATCTCAGCATCACAATAGCGTTAGCAATTTAAAAAAAATTAAAATGCATTTATCTCAAAACTGTTTTTTTGTGTTGACAGTTTTTAAAAGGATGTGCGATATGTTTTCTGTTGTTTTGTATTTTTTGTTCAAAATTTATGCTTTGTTTACGATTAGTTGGGGCTTTATTTTAATTTAATCGAATGAACGTATGTCTGGCGATTACAAATACACAATATTCAATTTTATACACAGCAAAATAAAATTGTTGGTTCTCATCCTAATTGTTTTACATAAATGCATCTCGCATATTTATTCCATTTATTTTATATATTAACTTTAAATTAAATTATTTAAGTCGAAATTCAATCCAAAAATGTCATAAATAAACAACAACAACAAACAGTTGAGCAAAAATGTTGCTCATACTTCCGGTTATTTTTGTTACTATGTTGGTACGATTTAGATTAATTGCTCATAAGATGGAAATATTTCAACCAAACCGAGATCAAAATGGGCGGGACTTAGTTGAATATAAAGATTTGATTGGCTAAAAAGTTGGATAAAAAATAATCCCGTTCCGTGAATTCAACATCAAGAGAAAAATATTTGACTGGAGACCAGCCATCAGACACGTGATTGTTTTTACGCGTAATGTTTTTGTTTTTGCGTTATTGTTTGTTACAGTTGCAATCGTTTCTTCCACAAAATCGTCGCTCGATTCATAAGGCAAGGGGTTAAAATGATATATTCAAACATTGTAAGATTTAAAAAAACCCCTTATAAGGCGATATCTGTATGAACTTGAAAGGACATGCAGATTTCCTTGATTTTTAATTTGTGACACTTACTTTACGAAATCGCATTTGAATTTTATTGTTGCTGCTGCTGGTGCGATAAAAAACCCGTACTAACGGTAAACTACCCATTATCTTGGTAATTTTCTTGTCAAGCGATGAAATTACTATATAGTTTATTTACATCGAAGCTCATCCCCTTCCAGAATATTTTCACACAATTTCCACAAACTATCTATACATATTTTCGGAGGTTAATGGCAACCAAAAATAAACACGCACCTTAATTGAAAATAAAAATATTATTTTATGTTATGGCAACGAATCACCCTTATCGTACGACTGTAGTATGTTGACTGAATCTAAAAAGTAAAAATTATTGAAAGGCGAGCGCGAGATAAAACATTTGTTTTCTTCTTCATCGTGTATTCGTTCGTAGATATTTTTGTTTTTAAGTTTTATCTGTTGGTACCATGTTTACTTTGTTTGGTATGTGGTTGAAAGGGATGAGTTGAATTGTGTATTCATTCCCTTTGAAATATTTGAACGTCACTGATTATTTCGAATTAGATAAATAAATAACTATAATTTCTTAATATTATAACCTCATTCTTAAAACAAATTGCTTAATTTATGTAATAAGGTTCACTCAATCTTAGGGTATAATTGCGGTCGCAGGTTTGGTACGGTAACTTTGGTAATCTCATTGCGATATTCCAAGATAATACTGATAACACCAACATTCAAATCAGGTAAATGCTATTTATCTGTCTATCTACTTTGAAAGTGTTTGTGCCTCGGCTTTTCAGTAAATTTGTTAAATATTTTAAAAAATAAGCTGCAATCCCACAAACACATCACGTGATTACTTAAACGTTTTATGTTTCTATCAATTAAGTTACGTTAGTCAAGAAAGCGGCGCAAAGGTCGTCGGTTTACGTAATTGGGTTAAAGCAATGGCTGTCAGTTGTGAATTTGGATCAGAGTTAAATTTTGTTGTGAAAGAGTGTTTCATTTGTGAATTTTTAAAAGGATCTGAGGCAGCGAAAAGATCGGAAATTCATCATTTCGAAGTGAAGACTGCTGACCGAAAGAGATCGGGTGCACAGCCTGCGCGTATATAAAGTTTTAAGTTTCACAAGTTTAGAAGGCAGAAACAAATTTTACAAGGAAATTTCGCCGAAACAATTTTTTGGATAATGCGGGTAGTTCGGATCACATGCCACAGGAACAAAAATGCGCGGAGTTAAATTCTCCGACAAAATTCAACATTAACGAGGATATTAATTTATTTTTTTTGAGTTAGGAAGATATACAGGTCTCGAAATTTCGACAAAGATAAAAAATTGCCAACCCGTATTTAAAAAAGCACGATTCTTAACAAAGTTATGACGCACCTGACGTTGCAGAAGTTAAAAGATACGGAGGAGGATTTGTAAGTGCAATTGGAAGTGACAACTGTTCAATGGAAATAGATGACGTTCGTCTAGAGAATGGGGTTATTTTTATCGTACCGGATAAAGAGCAATTAATCGACTTGATGGTCGGACACCAATTCACCGAGAGAAGTTATATCCGAATTATTAGTAATAGCAGTGGCCTGATGATTTCAAAAATGGACAACGACGTCATGACACCAATCTGCCAGCTGAAGAATGAGTAAGTTTGCATAAAAGGCAGCATTAGAAAAAGTGATAAAGTTATTCCTTCGATGCTACCAATTTTGAATTTGTCGGAGGGTGATATGAGACTTAAAGAAAATGAATCGATCGCAAGGGGTGCGATTTGTAGTCCGAGCGAGGAGCGGTTGGGGCTAATCGAGAAGAATGAGGATCCGATTCGAATAGACGAGATTCAAATGCAATTACAGAGTTTTAGGATTGAATGACAAGAACTTAAAGAAGGGAGGCTAGACCATTAACTTGCGAGGGAAACTAGACAATTAACTACCATATTTATGCCTAATGGGCATTATCAATTTAAGTGAATGACGTTTGGCTTTAGCAGCAGTCTGGCGGTTTTTAAATCAGTAGCTGAAGGTTTTACAAATTTAATGGTTTTACAATAATTGGGAGCGATCGGGGTTGACATCGAACCTGAGCATGTGTAGAGTTTTCTTTAGGAAAACCGAGACCTAGGGTTTGAGATTTCAATCAATTCAATTGAACCGAGTATTTCAAAAAGTTTTTTTCGCTACATTCGAAAAGTAGGTAGTTTACTTCTACTTCCGAACCGCATAGACATCGACAATGGTTTATTATTTTAAATCGCTGCAGGTAGGCCTTGAACTTACCATGCCCAAAGATGACTTGGCTAATCGAGCTTGTTAGTTGCAGTTTAATTTTTAGACGATCTTTTACGTCTGGAATGAATGCAAATGTATGCCTTCCATTTGCTAATTCATGCCATTTTATTTGCTAGAGGTCAATCGTCATTTCCTCTGTTTCGTTTTTGCTGTTAAATTGAATTTGTCTACTACCTGCGTCATGTATATGATCACCTGTTCCATTTATGGCACTTCTTCTTAGGTGATATATGAGCGCTCGCTTTTTGATTAGAATTTCCACCGGGAGCATGCCGGCCAGAACCACAACAGCGTCTTTAGATACTGTTCGGTAGGCCTTTGTTACTCCTAGCAGAATATTCCTCGATGCACTTTCCAATGGTCTGATGTGGTGACAGTTTAACCTGTCATACCAACCAGCTGCGACATACGTGAACAGCGCCTCCGCCACACCTTTGTAAATTATTACAAGTGTTTTGGTTTTCAGTCCCCATCCCTCTCTTGACACTCTCGCCAATGAGTGGAATAGTTTCTTAGCGTTTTCACAGACTCTAAGAACGTGAGATGTTACGCCCATTCCATCTAGGTCAACTTCTAGATATCCAACGTACTTGATCATTTTCATGTTTCGACCGTTTAGTGATATTGTTGGAGATCCACTAGAGTCAAATTTGCCTTTTAGGTTATTCAGGTTATTCACCATCAGATTAGGGGACCTAGGATTGAAACCTGAGGACATCCTTTTGTAATTTGTTTTGTTACTGAACCATTTTTGTCTCTGATTTCTGCGGTTCGGTTGCTGAAGTAACTTTTAAAAACATTGATGATTTCCAGGGAGATTGTAAACTGATACACTTGCGATGACACTAGGCCACGTTAAGTTATCAAATGCTCCAGCAATGTCCAAGAATATACGCATAACATATTTTGAACTTTGTGTTTTGACAGTGTTTGTTAGGCGGACTATCGCGTCCTCAGTAGACATGCTACGTTGGATTGCCAAATTGTTTGTCCGAGAACAGTCCGCTCTGTTCGATTCTTGTAGAGATACTAACTGGTAGTAACCTTTCTAGGAGTTTCCCCATGACAGGTAGCAATATGATTGGTCTATAAGACTTTGGAGAAAATGGATCTCTATCCCCAGGTTTCCTAATTATAATCATTTCACCCTTTCTCTACACCTTCGGGAAGTAGCCAAATTTTAAGCAGCTGTTTAATAATTTTACTATGGAAGTCCCTATTATGGGCCAAGTCAGTTGAATTATTTCAGCGTTCAAGTTGTCAAGTCCAGGAGACTTGTTACGCTTAAAGCAAGGAAGAGCACTGGTGACCTCTTTCCACATGAATGGGGGTCTTCACCATGAGATGAGGCCCAGTAACGTCAGGTGTTTAGTCTGGCAGAAGCGAGTTTAGTAACTCCAAGCGTGTGCCACGTATCAGTGACGACTCCATTTGTCTTCCTGATGGTGTTTAAGACTTCAGGTGGTCTTGCTTTGCCACCGGCAAATTTGTATACAAGTCCCCATGGGTCATTATTGCCATGTTCCGTGACGTACCTTTGGTAACTACTTTGCTTAGCTATAAATACTTCTTGGAAGTATATCAACTCTTTTGCTATTTGGTTCCTCTCCTTCTGGTATGCTCTCCTGAGCTTGTGTATAGAGGATCTAAGTTTCCTTAGATTAGAGTTCCACCAACTGTTACGTCTGTTTGCCACTCTCTTCTTAGGAATTGAGGTGTTGCAGACACTGGTTAACTGAGTTGTGATCAGCTCCACACGATCATCAATTTCGTCAATCGAGGTAATTTCAGGAAGTGCTTCTACACTGTCCCAAGAGCCGACCAGGTGTCTAGCAAATAAACCCTAATCAGCTATCTTTATGGCGAATGTCGGAGTTTTGCAACTTGCAAGAGGACCATTCTGTGGCGCGTTTATAGCTCAAACGTGATGACACTATGGTCACTATATGTCCAATTTCTCTTACACACCACCCATCTATCGAACCCAGCAAGGCTCCGTTGACTATTGTTAAGTCAATATTGGAGTTCCTATTAGACGAAAACGTCGTTGGGTGTCCCTGCAAGTGCATTATGAGAAGGTCATTCCTAGACACGAAGTCCTCATTTTTTCTTCCGTTTTCATCGGTTAAACGGTCATGCCACATTTTACTTCTATCACTGAAGTCTCTGACGATCATTACCTTTTTTTTGTTGACCCAACAGAGAGCCTAGGATCGTTTCGATTTTGCACAGATGGTACTCGATCGGTTCACTATATTGCGCGTATATTGAAAGTGGATAGAATGAACCAACTTCCGATGGTATTTCAACACATGTGCAGTGGCAATCACAAACCTGAGTCAGCTTCATCATGTTCATGCCGACACTATGAATACTAATTGCAGTCTTGGGATTCTCAGAGCATCCTGATGCTACTCTGGATGTAGAAGGCATGCCGCTGATTTGACCATTGACCGAGTGTGATTTTTTCATACACAGAATATCTATATGTCGTGGGTTTGAAATGCTTTCACATATCTCTGATCTGACAATTTTAGCACCCTGCATGTTGAGGTGGGCGATTCGTAGGTTGCTGTTGCAATTTCTTTGATTGTGACTAATCATCATGGTCATTTGGTTTTTGCATTTCCTTGCAGCTTGCGCAGCTGGCAGGTTTGTCTTTATTCGGACATTTCTTGAAGCCATGGCCATGATGAGCAAAGTGAGAGCAGGTCTCTGTGCGCGCCCTACAATTCTTTGCAATGTGACCGTATCGCTAGCACCTAAAGCACCTAGTTGGAGTCACATATTCTCTAACATGGCATCGAACCCAGTCCACGTGCAGTCTTTAACACTTTACATGTTTCTGGTTGCTGGTTCTACTTTTACCCAGTGCGCGGTCTCCTTGTTCTTCGCATTAGTTCAGTTTTGTTTTATAAGACAGTTAATTACAGTGTCTCCATCAAGATCAGAGCTGACATCAAAGATAATTACCTTCGGTAATTTCTTTTTAGGAACTGGTTCGGTGGCTAGACCCACGTCTTCTAGACCTTAGTTTTCCGTGAAAAATTTCAAATCAGAGGAAGCATCGACAGTAACCGCGACACCTTTTGTGCCGGCGTTCGTTACATAGTGAATCTTTACATTCGATTCGCTATCTCGGTGGTCGAAAGGCTGGACTCATTATCCATTGCTGAAATAATTATCCGTTTTGTTGTCTGTTTTTGCCAACGTATTCTGTTTCTGCGTGGGGGGAAATGAACAGGAGACACTGGTGGTGCCAGCGTCTTCAGGGTCAGATAATTGAATTTCTAAAGCCTATTTGTTATTATTGAAAGCCAGTACTCCGCCATCGAACTCGAAGCATTAGCGATCGTTGTACGAATCGAAAATTCCGTGTATACCTACAGGAAAACAATTTGCAATCAAAACTGACTGTAACAGTCTCAAACTTCTGGCAAATATTGCAGAGTTTGATTATAAAATCGAATACGTGTTCAAGGAAAAATCAATTAGCAGCTGATGTTCTTAGCAGGATTCTGAGTAATGAACAAGGAGAGCTAGATCTAGATGAGTCTGTTTTGGGAATAAAAGATGCAACTGACTGAGTACCTGCAATGCAATGAGGTGATCATTTTTTTTTAAATATTCGCAAAGAATTAGAAAAGGGTAATCCTGGGGACCATGAATGATTTACTATGTATAAATTCCGAATCCGTTTGTCATATGCTATTAGACAAAATATTGTTAAAACTAAAAGAAATTACTGTAACTGATGACATAATTCTAGTGCATGTGCACGGGCTAATGCCCAAGTAGAACGAGTAAATCAAATAATGATAACTAGTTTGGCAATATTGTCCGAAGAGGAAAACTGGAGTTGGGACAACAAATTGGTTGAAGTACAATATGCCATTAACAATGCAGAGCATCGTATCACGAAAACAACGCCGTTAAGGGTAATATTCAGGTATGAAGGGAGACACTTAAATATGGCGTCGTAAATTGGTTTCCTATGAATAAATATATACATGTGACTTAATAAATATATACAAAACTGTGCTGTTCTGAATTATAAAAAAGTTAACGTCACAGAAATATTACAATTTGATTCTTGTGGCTGATATTCATACTTTTCAAGAAAGTAATTGACAGCTCGTGAACGAAACGAGAATCGCAGTTTGCTATAATGTAAGGTAATCAAAACTATCCTCTTCAATTGAAATCGCAAATAATTATTACAAAATTTGGCAGGAAACAAGAAATGTCACATATTTAATTAAATACTAGTTTGAAATCAATGCATTTGGCAGATGCTCAATTTTTCATTTTTTGCAAGTTGGTACATGTAAATCGCTCAAAAGTTAAAATTTGACTTCAATTATATCTTTTTTACAAAACTAGACTAGGCACAATATTCTTAATTGGTTGTATTTTGATAAATTCAGCTTGTTCCATTTTTAGATGTCTAGCGCTGCCCAATCGTGTAAAAAACGAAACATCTAGTGTCACGAGAAATAAGATGGCGGCAAAAATAATCTTCTTGATTTGACTTACAATCGTTGACATTTAATTATTAGGTTTCCCGCCATCTTGATAATTCGTCATAGTAACTATATTATACATCTTCAATCTGAAATAGCCTTAAATTTTAAATATGATGTAAATCCACCATTTTGAATCGTGTACACACAAATTAAATAAATAATATATTTTTTTTTAATTTTACTAATAGAGAATTGTGCTCTTATTTAAAATTAAAGGCTTCTGGTTATTTTAATTTATTATTTAATATATATATAAATATAATTATGTAATTATTTTAAAGAGTCGTGGATTTTAACTTTATTTATTTAATTTAAATATTATTATATATAGAAAGAAATTTTTTTGGATTTATCTCTTATAATTTTTAATTAATTGGGTTCGTATAAAAAATTGACGATTTCAATAATTAATAAAATAATTTCTTTTTTCTTGTTCAGTCATGACGTGTCGAAAATGGGATATATCTCGATATAGAGAACAGTAAATATGGGTTGGGAGGGTGTATAAATATTATGGATCGTATATATCCGCGACAAAATCTGTCAAAACGACATTATACAAGAATACTTTTCATTCATAAATTATTATGGTAATATCGATTTAATCTGCGCATTATTATTTTACATTTTTATAATTGGCATCTTCATTTAAAAAAAAAAAATAAAAATTAAATTACAAAAACAAAGTATGATTGATTAGGATCTGTTTTAAATCTTAATTTAATCTGATTTTGGTATATATAGTAAGAATGGAGGAAAATATTTTTATTTTCTAATCCTTGTCATATTTTCATCAATCATATTCTTGGTTTTATGTTCGGTTTGTTGTTGTTTTCCCTTCAAAATATTAAATAATTAGAAAAATAGAAAATTAAATAAATAAATTTGTGTTAATTACGACGTTTAATTAAATTTTAACCTAGAATTTTTTTAATCATCGATTGCGTTTCCGGTTTTGTTAGCGACCGATGACGATTCGGACGATACGGTTGATAATTTTCCACATTTGAGAATTTATTCTCGTACTTTTCGTGATCGGTCATATTTAAATGGTCGCTATTATGTTGCTCGTCACTGTGCTGCTGCTCATTATTGATACTGTTGTAGTTTATATCGATCGGTGGTGGTGTACCACTTTGCGATATAATCTCGTTCGATTTTAGTTGATGATGTTGATTTGTTGTGACGACGACCGTACTCGAAATTCTTTCGAACGGTGATGATGTTGATGTAAATGTTTTTTCGGTTGAAATTTCCTCGGTACTCGAAGGTGTGTGCGTTGTTACAATATCTGCCTCTGTTGAGCTAACCAATAATATACTGCCCGCTGTGGTAGTTTGTTCAACAGTTTGATTTGACTTCTCGCTTAATTCCACTACATCGACCACCGATCCATTTTCGACCACTGAATATGATTTTTCATTTACTATCACCTCGGTTGGTTCGGATCCATTTATCAATTCACCTGATGTAATAGATGCAACACTCGTACTCGACGCCTCATTAGTGGTCGCCTCTGAATTTACGGGGACTACTGTGGTGGCAACGTCATGCGATTTAGTAGATGTAAATTGTGCTTTAACGAGCAGCATAGGCGGAATAAAATGTTCTTCGTTTAAATCGCGTCGCTGTGTTGGTTTCGGAATTGGATGACTAGTCGACGATGCGAATGGTGATGAGGTGGTTAGTAAATCATTTTTAATCAATATACTTTTTGGAATGTGAATTGGATGGCCACTACCAAATCGACCATCTTCATGCACATTTGGTTTTTGCGTTTTTGTGGTCATCGGTGGTAATGCTGTTGATGTAGTTTGTGTTTCGGTAGTGGTACTCGACACTTCTAATTCACTAATATGCTCGATACCATCGGGCGAAGTTTCTTGTGTAGCCTCTGTAGTAGTTGATGGGCCTCCTGAATTTTCTGTACTCGAATCTGATTCAACAGTGGTTGTATCGAGTTCTACCTCACTTCGCCGTCTTTGTCGCTGATCCTGTGTTGTGCTAATCATTGTCGTAGTCGATGTGATATACGCAGTTTGCTTACTAGACGCATCAATCTCGGTATCAATTTCGTACTTATCCGAGGTAGGTACAAATGTCGATTGCGAAACAATCGTTGTGTCTGCAGTCATTGGTTCTATAATCTCACTCGTCTCAGTTGCAATCGCTACTGTGGTGCTTGGTTTTTTTATGTCTTCGGGCATTCTTAAATCTTGAGGTAACATTTTTTTCTCGTGTGGTAAAATTTCAAACTCGGACGATTCTGGTTGTATATCAGCCGAAACCTCTTCAACATTAGGTAAATGATGTATAGGCTGGTCTCCCATCATCATTTCTTCACTGTCCTTAGATTTTTTCTCAGTTTTATCTTTCTTTTTATAAATATTTGTCGATTTCTTTGTATTTGGCTCAACCTTCTTTTTTACCTCACTCTCGCCCGTATCTTCTTCAGATTTAAATGGTTGATCACCTTGCATGGTATCGTATATTTTATTAGTATTCAACATGGTTAAGTCGATACGATTATTTTCCTGACTTAAATGGATGTGGTTATCATCCACCTCACTTAGTGGCGTTAGTAATTCGGCAGGCAATTTTCGCCCACCATCTGTGGTTGTTTCTAGTACGCTATTCTCGGAAACCGCTGTTTCTTTGCTTTCATCAAGGCAAACCAATTCTTTTAGAATCATATTCCGATCTTGCTTTCCTTTACATAAAATATGTCGTGTACCTTCTTCTCCGCAATCGCGCGACAACTGTATTGTTCCACTGTCGCTCATATATTGAACCGTCAACGATGGTAACGAGCTTATGGTACATTCCTGTGCCCAGTCAGGTAAATTCATTTCACATAAAAATGCGGCTGTTTCAGGTCCGCCGCATCGGAGCGCATGCCAACGGAAATCACGTACTGGATCGATTACAGAACATAGGGGTGATTCTAAAACGGGTATTGATTCGGCCCAGTACCCAGACGATGTGTCCAACGGTTTTGTGTTTCTGTAAAGATAAAAAAAATATTTTATTAATCATTTTTATCTGGTAGCAACACGATATATACGATATACAACATAGGATATGATTGCGTGCCCGTAATTGGCACACACAAATTACAAAACATATATTATTGTGGTTTAGCGTGAGTAGTAGGTGTTTCTGGTGTTGTATTAATTTATACTGGATTATAACAAGATAGGTTAACATAATTTACTATCATTTTTATTATATGGATTTACAACAATGGTAGAGAAATATCGTTTCGGGGTCGAAATTATGACCTTTAGTTAAACAATTCTACATATTTTATCAATCAACCTGGTTTTTTAAAGTTGCAATCAAAGCCCAGCCTTAAATAGTTTTTCATATTTTAACAAATTTAGAGCTTGTGTTGAAGTATTTTTATTTCTCAATTCTAACTTTAAGCTAAAACTTTTCACCAAATTATGTTGTCAATAAAGCTTCTAAATTTAAACTATTAATCAGACAAATTAGAAGAATTTAAACGCTTTTTTAGCACAGTTGAGTACGGTTTAAAATTAAATCCGATTAAGGTATAAGAGCGGCGAGCTTTCCGTATTAAATTTTGGATTTTATATAAAAAAAAGTTTGACGTTTATATTTCTTTCCTACTAAACAATTTATTTTACTGATACATGCCAATGAAAGTTCTGTAAAACCAAGCTTCCTTCTACCTTTGTAAATTTGTAAATGAATAAAATGAGAAGAAGTTTAAAGCTTTATTATTATTATTATTTTTTTTTTTAATTTTCATAGTTTTATTTTATAAAGTCCCATAGAATACATTCATTGTGAACAGAAAATAGTACAGCATAAAAATAAAACTAGATAGTGAGCTCCTGATTTAACATGTCACGGAGTCACGATTCTTATATGTAAAAATAATAAAAAAAGAAAATATATACAAATTAGAAAAAAAAGTAAAACTAAAATTAAAAATAAGTCTAAAATTAAAAGTAAAAAATATAATTTTTGCAATATTTGCGCATGGTTTGAATAATCGATACAAATTTGTCAACTAACTTTCATTCGTTATAAATAAAAGTAGCTTATGTTTAAAAAATTTAAGATAATGTTCTAAACAAAATTTCAATGTCATTTTTAGAGAATAACTATTCTTTCAACAGTTTTATTAATAATCTAAAAGTGCCAGCAGATGCAATAGAAGTTTGTAAAAGCAAATATAATATTGCCGATCTCATATACATTTTTTCGCCAAATTTTTTTTTAAAAGATGGAACCAATGCACACTAACCCACCATACGGACACTTTTTTCATTAAAAAGTTTAGCTAAGACAACAATTTTTGTGAGACATCTAACGTTACATGAACAAAATTTTACGAACTTTAAATTTTTTTATCGATGTTTATTTTCGACGATTTGCACATGCTGGATGCACATGTTGAAGTATGTGCATATACTTGTTGAATAAAAACGTAAACAAGAAGCAAGATCAAGTTTAATTTCTTCAATGGTTTTTGCTTTTTGTAAAATATTTTTTTTTGTTTTGTGTCCTTTTAAAACAAAATTATGTTTTGTGTCCTATATTACCTACGAGTATGTACCTTCCCAATATGCAATGCCAACGGAATTCCATTTACATTCGCGTTCTAAAACCACACTGCTTCTATGGAAAGAACCATGTGTATCACGCGGAAATTCGTACTCCCCGCCAAAGAAAAGTGTCACAAAAATTCCGGTGTCGGTGTGAATCCCAACTAAAAAGAGAGAAAAAACCACAGAAACAAAAAGCACGTGTTTGTATATATTTTCCTATTGGAATTAAATAATAATTCTTATTTGAAATAAAACAAAATTTTCCATTTATAATAAAATAAATATTAATTTTTTATTAGCACAAAAATACACAATTAAATTTTATAACACAAATTTTATAAATTAAATTTTAAGCACGTTCACCATAAGTCTTGTTTGTTCACCATACGCGCATCCAATTGAACATCCCAAGCACAACCGATCTTGAAAAGAAAAAAATGCTTTGAAAATTTACAACGTAAATGTATTTTGCGACGACGCCATTGTGAGACAGATTTCTATTACCTTTTTAGTCCAAATTTGTACATCGCGATCACTAAATAACTTAATAATTATTATTTTATACTTAAATTTAAAACTATTTACTTTAACAAATAGAAAACATTATAATGAAACACAAAAAGAAAAAAAATTTAATTATGTAGTGCAACCGTGCACGTCGACTTGTCAGAAGAAACTGAAAATAAAAGATACAATCGAAACTTATAAAACGAAAATAATGGTGTCGATTCCTCGTAGATCTTCTATTTTTCTTTTCTTCTATTCTTCTATTATTTCAAAGCCACTCGATATTTATTTCAAATTTTTTATTTAAATTTATAACTTGCTATCTTAAATGCATCGAGTTTTCCTAGTAAAAATAGCAGCATAGAAAAAAAGAAAAATAGAAGGTTCACTTTGAATCGACACAAATATTACCGCGAAATAGAAAGAGAAAAACAATTATTTTTCTCCAAAATCAATATTTTTGTGTATTTGATATTTTGTAGTACGGAATTTTGTACGACATTTGAGCAGTTTTTTCCACACAGTGGAATAATTGCATACTGGGTTATGAATGAACTGTGAAAATATTTTATGATACGAGAGACTCCATTAAAAAGAAGTTATTGTAAATAAGACTTATTATTATTGTAAATGCAACATTGTTATTCATATTATTAAGCGATAATTTGTTAATCCGTAGATAATTGATAGTAGGGATAATAAATATGTAGATTATATTTTTTTAATATTAAATCTAAGGAAGCGTGCACGTGTTAATTTTATCTTGTCTTTATGAGTGTGTATTTTAAAAACGCATATGAACAAAATCGACCTTGAACTAGTGTATGAACTAGACATTTTTGTTTTATAAACTTATTCTTAGTGGGGAATACCGCCGATGAGGTAAACTAGTTCAGCGTTGCACTTTTTTATTTATTTATTCTTGCATCGATTGGTTTTGATATCGAAAAAATCTGAGAATGATAAAATTTTATAAAAGGGCCCCAATTTATAAATATAGTCTAGGAAATAAGAATATTATTAAATTATAGGAGCCTATTATAATGTAAAATATTATTTCGTTAAAGAAACAACAGCAGATAATTTTTTTTTATGAAATCTGGGATTTTTCTATCACAGATTTTTGTTTTTAATTTTTTTCAACTTTTTTGTATGAAAAGAGGCGTGTCTGTTGTATAACTTACGTGATGTAATTGGTTTAAACGGTGGGATAGAAAAATCCGAGATTTTTATCCTTCGTATGAACTCGCTGTGAAGGAAGACGAACAAATATGAATATTTGTACAAAATATTTTTTTTTATTTTTTCCTGTGATGTATGTGCAATAAACTTTTATTTAAAAAAGTCGAATATTATAAATGTATTGTTTCTCCAAAATTATTTTTCCGAGGAATTAAATTATATTTCCTTTAAATATTATAAATAGAAAAACGAAATTATTTAAATTCCTATTTTGTTTCTTCTTATTTTTTACGTTGATCGTGTACTCTCGACTGCAATTTATTCTAATGCTAATATATAAACGATAGTTATTAATATAACATACAAATTACAAGATGTAATATACATTAATAATATTAAAAAGTAGGTAGCCATTTTTTTTAACGATTTAAGTATGAAATATGTACAAATTAAATAAACCTTAAATTTTTTAATATTTCTTAGCGGTTGAACAGATGATTGACTTATGTAATGATATCTGGATATTTTTTATTTTTTTATTTATTTATATTACGACTGAGTCTTGTACCCATTTAGTAATTTACATTGCATAATAAAGTATTTTGATAACTCGGCGTAATCAAGTGATTATCCCCAGTTTCGTGTAACTCCTCCTCAGATTTTTTGCCAAAGTAAGTCTACTGACCTCCTGGCCGCGAAAAGTCCAGTGGTTTGGTAAAAATAAAAATTAAAATTATTGCTGATTACGAAAAATTTATCGAATGAGTAATTTCAACTAGTTGGGATTGTTTCACTTATTTAAGCGATTTCCTGGAACATGGAAATAGTTCACTAATATTAATTCAAAATGAAAAATCTAATTTGATTGGCAGGAAATAGAATCAGATTTTAGATCTAGATTTCTATATAACGGGTGATTTTATAAGAGCTTGAGAACTTTTTTTTTAAAAAAAACGCATAAAATTTGCAAAATCTCATCGGTTCTTTATTTGAAACGTTAGATTGGTCTATGACATTTACTTTTTGAAGATAATTTCATTTAAATGTTGACCGCGGCTGCGTCTTAGGTGGTCCATTCGGAAAGTCCAATTTCGGGCAACTTTTTCGAGCATTTCGGCCGGAATAGCCCGAATTTCTTCGGAAATGTTGTCTTCCAAAACTGGAATAGTTGCTGGCTTATTTCTGTAGACTTTAGACTTGACGTAGCCCCACAAAAAATAGTCTAAAGGCGTCAAATCGCATGATCTTGGTGGCCAACTTACCGGGCCATTTCTTGAGATGAATTGTTCTCCGAAGTTTTCCCTCAAAATGGCCATAGAATCGCGAGCTGTGTGGCATGTAGCGCCATCTTGTTGAAACCACATGTCAACTAAGTTCAGTTCTTCCATTTTTGGCAACAAAAAGTTTGTTAGCATCGAACGATAGCGATCGCCATTCACCGTAACGTTGCGTCCAACAGCATCTTTGAAAAAATACGGTCCAATGATTCCACCAGCGTACAAACCACACCAAACAGTGCATTTTTCGGGATGCATGGGCAGTTCTTGAACGGCTTCTGGTTGCTCTTCACTCCAAATGCGGCAATTTTGCTTATTTACGTAGCCATTCAACCAGAAATGAGCCTCATCGCTGAACAAAATTTGTCGATAAAAAAGCGGATTTTCTGCCAACTTTTCTAGGGCCCATTCACTGAAAATTCGACGTTGTGGCAGATCGTTCTTCTTCAGTTCTTGCAGGAGCTGTATTTTATACGGTTTTACACCAAGATCTTTGCGTAAAATCTTCCATGTTGTCGAATAACACAAACCCAATTGCTGCGAACGGCGACGAATCGACATTTCACGGTCTTCAGCAACACTCTCAGAAACAGACGCAATATTCTCTTCTGTACGCACTGTACGCATTCGTGTGGTTGGTTTAATGTCCAATAAAGTAAACTGAGTGCGAAACTTGGTTACAATCGCATTAATTGTTTGCTCACTTGGTCGATTATGTAGACCATAAATCGGACGTAAATCGCGAAACACTTTTCGAACCGAACACTGATTTTTGTAATATAATTCAATTATTTGCAAGCGTTGCTCGTTAGTAAGTCTATTCATTATGAAATGTCAAAGCATACTGAGCATCTTTCTCTTTGACACCTTGTCTGAAATCCCGCGTGATCTGTCAAATACTAATGCATGAAAATCCTAACCACAAAAAAATCACCCTTTATATATATAGATTTTTTGTTTTAAAATAATAAGTTGGAACTGGTTGCATAACCAAATTTAATAAATGATTACATTTGGATTTTTTAACGATTGTTATTTAACTTTTTAAAATATCGTCACACAATTAAATGTAAATCAATTTTATGAATTTTTAAAATTCGAGCAATAAAAGAAGCATGGGGATGAAAATTAAAATTTATTATTTTATTTCCAGTAAAATTCCATAGTACAAGTTACTTATAGTATCATGTTACTAACCATTACGAGTATATTATATAAAGGAAACTTTTGTTGACATTTTTTGTAAACATTACGCATGAACGCCAGCATCTCCGTGGCAAATATTATTGGCACAAAGTGCATTGATGCAGAAAAACTTGTAAACAATTGGATTGGTGAATATGTTGTGGCCAACACCACACTTTCTTTTACCACGAATGTATACATAGATCTCGAATACATCAAACTTGATTTCTAAAGCGAAAAATTAAAGTTACTTGTCTTTTGGTAAAACTGTTTTGCACAATCAAAAATCATAATTCCCGCGTAAACTTCAGAAAACCAACAAAATCAACCCTTGTTGTAAATTTAATCTTTAAATTTATTTAAAACTTTAATCTTTAAATCTATAACTTTTTAACATCAGTGAAAAAATTGAAAAAGCTTCCGTGGAAGCTGCCACTTCTGGAACACAGATTCCCACTAAATCTCGCAAGAATCTCGCAATTAATACAAATTGATACAGATTAGTCAATCCGACTGGGCTATATAGATGTCGAACTATTGTGACATAAAGTTTTATTTTAGAAAAAGTCATCATTTCCGATAAAAATTAAAAATTAACCAAACTAATGTATTTGGAAAATATTTTATGAGTAAATAATAGTAAATATAAGGTTTTTTTGGTATATGGCTCAGATTTTAAATTTATAATAATTAATTTCTAAGCTTTCGATGTCAATTTAACATCATTATCAAAGCTAAACTTCAAACTAATGTGTTTGAAATTAAATTTACGAGGATGCTCGATTTTTAATTGTAAATAAAACATGTTGTGTGAAATTTTTTGTTTGTAATAATATTTTATGGTATTTACGCTTGGAATATAACGTCATTCAAATGTCCGTTGGGGTTTTGCTTGGTGGGACGTATTGGGGAGGTACAATTTTCAATGAATCGAATAAATCTCGCTGAATTTGCTGGATGGCGTTCGTTATGTTTACTTTGAGGGCATCAATTGTTTGCGATTTACTCGCATAGATCTGCAATTTAAGGTAGCCCCAAAGGAAGAAGTCGATAAAGATGATTTTTTAGCGAAATTTGGGTTAACTTCTAACTGCTCCAGAGTTAAACCAGCTAGCTTACGGCGTTGTCTATGGTCGTTTACCTTAAGTTCTTAGGTCAGTTGGATTTTATACGAGTGCAGACCCAAGCCTCTACACTAAATTTGCCAAGCTGAAGTCGCGGGGCAAGATCTTGTGAATGACGAGAAATTTAACTGCCAAGGAGTTTCCCGTACACTCTCGCAGCTCGCACAGCAGCGATGTTTTCATCAGACCTTGCTTTTCTGTGAGAAAATAACAAAAATCGCAAGATCAACATGTTTCATGGTTACTTTACTTTATTTTTATACGTAAAATAAATTAAAATGATCTGAACAAAATTTTGTTTCAAATTTAATTTACAATCTTTTGGTTTTTAATGGTTTTTTCGTGAATGTTATATAAAAGTATGTATATAATATTGCTGCCACTTCTAAAATTAACGCGGTCTCTTTATTTATAGTAAAGTCTGGCTGTACAAAGCCTGAATTTTGTTGATAAACAGTTTTCTGTTAAAATTACCATTTCCATTGAAACACTGATTTTAGCCAATATTATTGTGAATTTAATTTAGAATCTTTTAGTTCATAATGTTTTTTCTAATTATAATAATACACTTTGCAAAATATTTGCACAAACCGAAAAGGCTCCTACGCCACTTCCGGACTTTCGGCTAAAAATAACTGGGATCTCATAATTTATGAGAAAAGCTTAAGTATGAAGTTTCACTCCAATACAATGTAACAACTTCAAAAACAATTAATTTTAGAATCCAATTCCCGCATATCATAGCAAATTTCATTTAATCTCTTTAAGCAATATTCAAGTTTCTGGTTAATTTGGAATCGTATTCCAGAACTTAAAAAATACAAGAAACTCAAACTCAAAATTTATTAAGAAATATTAAAAATTTAAGTAAATAAATCTTAAATTTTTATTATTCAAATATTTGCCCATATTTATATTAATTATCATCTATACATACAGGGTGTTCCTAAAGTAGCTAACACGAATGGTACCGTTAGATTCCTTGATCAAAACGAAGGTAAGGTTACTTCTGTCACTTTGCACGTTGAAGCCCCCCTTTCAAGTTATACATGTTTAAAGAGCAGCCTTCCAACGCAGCACCTTGTATTAAAGAAACTTCAATATCTTGAGAAATAACTATTTTTATTTCCAAGTATTAATTTCTTTAAAAAGCTGATACTATTCTCTTTTAAATAAGGTATAATAATTATTAATATTTAGTTAAAAAGTATTTCAAATTTAAACAAAACTTTTAGAATTCTATTTTTTAAAGAAATTATTTTCTTTCTGTATCATTTAACTCTTAACATTACTTTACGTCAGTAAATATTTTTTGATGAAAATTTCAGAATCTCAGAAAAGCTAATTGTTAATCATATTTGCTATTTTATGTTACCTAAAAAATTAGAAGTTCACAATGAAAATGTTGTAGTTTCTTTATTAGACACTGCTGCGCAAAACCAAAAATGTAACAGTAAAATTTAAAAAAAAATTCACCACCTCATTCTTTGTCGAGTGTAAGGATTTCAGTGTGACACAAGCTGAAACTCTCGTAGTGACCTTATTGCGAAGTTTGCCTTTGATCTCGTAGGTTTTAATCGCTGCATACCTTCCTCGGTAATGAATAACGCTTGAGATCCCAAGTCCAGCAACATTCTGCATATATTTGTAGATTTCCAGATTGGAACTCGAACTACTGCTGTTGGTAATAATGATTGGAAACTTGATATGGTTGCTGCATTTGACAACGACGTGAGTCATAGCCTCTTCTATGTTTTTTCTAGTAGCCGTGTTCGCTGTTGGCCTGACTGCATCTTCGGTGTGTAGCATAAGATGGTGTTTTCTGTGGCATTTACCGCATGTATAACTCGAGCTGCATACGATTGACTGATGGCTTGGAGTGAAACAGTTTAAGCACAGCTTTCTCTCAGGCACAAAACCTACCTGTCTATCATTAACGCTTAGGGAAAGAAACTGGTCACATTTACTGAGGTAATGGCCTTGGGAGCATTTAAGGCACAAAGGCTCTGCACTTGATTGGAAGGATTTAACTCGATTGCTGGTCGACATTTTATTGACTTCTATAGCATCCAATAAATCACTTCGTTTGCTTAAAAATCGGAAAAATCTTCTCATCGTAGGGAAATCCTCTACAGTTATCTCATTTGCCCTTAGTCACACTATCCAATTTGTTTACCAAAATATGAATGAGCCATGGGTCCCTTTTTCCGCTTCGGCTAACACCTTCAATCATCTCAGAACTTCATCCGATACGTCAGCTATTTGATGAAGCGCCTTAGCCGAAACCTTTGATATATCTGGCTTATCAACAAACTGCTTTATGAGATTTGTCATCACGAGCCTTTTTTTATCGTATCTCTATTTAATCTTCTCCGTAGTCGCACTATGTTTGCCTCAGTTACTGCGATATGACGAACTAATGTGGCAGCTTCTCCTGTTAAAAGTTTATAATATTTAAAGGAAAAATAATTTAATTCCTCGGAAAAATAATTTTGGAGAAACAATACATTTACAATATTCGACTTTTTTAAATAAAAGTTTATTGCACATACTCGTACATCACAGGAAAAAATAAAAAAAATATTTTGTATAAATATTCATATTTGTTCGTCTTCCTTCAATTCCCATTTCTACATTTCTACTAAATAAATAACAAACCGAAATCAAACAAAATTCAAATTTATCAAGTATAAACGTGAGTTTCTTCTAGTTCCTATCGAATATCAGCTTTCATAAAAAAAAAATTATCTGCTGCTGTTTCTTTAACGAAAAAATATTTTACATTATAATAGGCTCCTATAATTTAATAATATTCTTACTTCCTAGACTATATTTATAAATTGGGGCCCTTTTATAAAATTTTATCATTCTCAGATTTTTTCGATATCAAAACCAATCGATGCAAGAATAAATAAATAAAAAAGTGCAACGCTGAACTAGTTTACCTCATCGGCGGTATTCCCCACTAAGAATAAGTTTATAAAACAAAAATGTCTAGTTCATACACTAGTTCAAGGTCGATTTTGTTCATATGCGTTTTTAAAATACACACTCATAAAGACAAGATAAAATTAACACGTGCACGCTTCCTTAGATTTAATATTAAAAAAATATAATCTACATATTTATTATCCCTACTATCAATTATCCACGGATTAACAAATTATCGCTTAATAATATGAATAACAATGTTGCATTTACAATAATAATAAGTCTTATTTACAATAACTTCTTTTTAATGGAGTCTCTCGTATCATAAAATATTTTCACAGTTCATTCATAAGGTACATACTCGTAGGTAAGATAGGACACAAAACATAATTTTGTTTTAAAAGGACACAAAACAAAAAAAAAATATTTTACGAAAAACAAAAACCATTGAGAAATTCCAAATTGATCTTGCCTTGCTTCTTGTTTACGTTTTTATTCAACAAGTATATGCCCAGTATGCAATTTTTCCACTGTGTGGAAAAACCTGCTCAAATTTCGTACTAAATTCCGTACTACAAAATATCAAAGACACAAAAATATCGTTTTTGGAGAAAAATAATTGTCTTTCTCTTTCTGTTTCGCGGTAATATTATTTTTGTTTTATAAGTTTCGATTGTATCTTTTATTTTCAGTTTATTCTGACAAGTCGACGTGCACGGTTGCACTACATAATTAGATTTTTTTTCTTTAGTGTTGTGTTTCTGTTTTTTTATTTGTTAAAGTAAATAATTTTAAATTTAAGTATATAATAATAATTATTAACTTGTTTAGTGATCGCGATGTACAAATTTGGACTAAAAAGGTAATAGAGATCGGTCTCACAATAGCGTCGTCGCAAAATACATTTACGTAGTAAATTTTCAATGATTTTTTTTCAAGATCTCAATATGCTGGCGGATGCAATACAACGTGGCGGATGCAATACAACGTGGCGGATGCAATACAAAACTCAATTTATGAAATTTAAATATGTAAATAAATTTTCTATGTTTTTTTGTACATAAATAAAAAATAATGTGAATAAAAAATTAATATTTATTTTATTATTAATGGAAAATTTTGTTTTATTTCAAATAAGAATTATTATTTATTCCAATTGGAAAATATATACAAACACGTGCTTTTTGTTTCTGTGGTTTTTTCTCTTTTTAGTTGGGATTCACACCGACACCGGAATTTTTGTGACACTTTTCTTTGGCGGGGAGTACGAATTTCCGCGTGATACACATGGTTCTTTCCATAGAAGCAGTGTGGTTTTAGAACGCGAATGTAAATGGAATTCCGTCGGCATTGCATATTGGGTGCACATACTTCAACATGTGCATCCAGCATGTGCAAATCGTCGAAAATAAAGATCGATAAAAAAATTTAAAGTTCGTAAAATTTTGTTCATGTAACGTTAGATGTCTCACAAAAATTGTTGTCTTAGCTAAACTTTTTAATGAAAAAAGTGTCCGTATGGTGGGTTAGTGTGCATTGGTTCCATCTTTTAAAAAAAAAATTGGCGAAAAAATGTATATGAGATCGGCAATATTATATTTGGTAGAAGGCTATAAAACTTTGGTGTAGTGTAAGAAAAGAAATTCTTGAAATGCTCTTTAAATGGTTGCGGAATACTAATTCTATTTCTATTACGAAACAAGTATGGTTCACTATATATATTCATTAAACGATTCCCGCTTATTAAATAATACATTTTTAAAACTTTAAATACATATAGATATCGCAATGGTAATATTTTATAACTTAAAAATAAAGGGAAAGATGGTGTAGTTCTTGGTAGATGGTTCATAATTCTAAGCACACTTTTTTGTATTGTCAATATTGGTTTGATGTTTGACCAATAAATTCCACCCCAACATGTTAACCCGTACTGAAGATGAGAATCGATCAATGCGTAATAGAGACATTTTAAGAATTCGGAGCTGCAGATATTACGCAAATGGAAAAATGATCTTAAAGCACGACAGAGTTTTTGTTTTGAAATAATCATGTGATTCTTAAAGTTAAGCTGTGAGTCAAGATTTAAACCTAAGTATTTGAACGAACTAACTGCTTCAATTGGTACACAGAGATTGTTGCAATTATAGTCATTGCACGACAATGAGTGATAAGTCACTGAACCAGGAATAGTGACAGGACTACTCAAATTAAAGTTCATAATTTTAGACTTGCAGCTAAGAACCATGAAATGAACATAGAACCATTTTTTTAGTAATTTCAGGTCACACTTAATGTCATAATTTAACGAATCCATATTAGAATTGGAATATTGCAACGCGACATCATCGGCAAAAGCGACAATATTACCGCGCAAATCAAGATCAAAAACAGAATTACAATAAATCAAAAAAATTAGAGGTCCCAGCACAGATCCTTGAGGAACCCCAACATTAACCATTTTTTCATCGCTACGGACATGATTTATACATACACTCTGAACCCGATTGCATAAATAGGATTCAAATAGAGAAAGTGCCACACCCCTAATACCTATATGCGATAATTTTTCCAATAACACTTCATGATTAACGGTATCGAAAGCTTTTGCAACATCTATAAATAGAGCACAAACCTTAAGGTTAATATTCAAATTGTCGTGAACGGGCCTTATAAATGAAACAAGAGCCAGTTCCGTTGATGAATTTTTAATAAAACCATATTGACGTTTATCGAGAAAATTGTTTTTATCTAGAAAACTCAATAATCTGGATTTAATAATTTTTTCAAAAATTTTTGAGAATGTGTTCAATAAGGTGATAGGACGGTAATTGTTGAGGTCCGAACGTGAACCTTTCTTAAAAAGTGGTTTCACGATACCTACTTTTAATTTATCAGGAAACACACCTTTACCAAGGCACAAATTGAAAACAAACGCTAAGACAGGTGCTATACTAAAAATTACTTTTTTAACCACTACATTAGAAATTTCATCAATACCGCACGAGTTTGTATTTTTGAGTTCATATACGGCTGAAACAATTTCCAAATCATTGATTGGACAGAAAAATAAATTGGAGCTATTAAACCGAGTCAAAACCATATTATTGCGAACAGTATTTTCGACAGTCGTATTTTCTTGTGTTTCGTTAAGAATGACGCTTGGTATATTAATAAAATGATCATTTAGCACATTAGCAATTTCATTATGATCCGTAGTGAAATTATTCTCACCAAATTCTAAAGAAGTAATAGTTTCTGAAACGGGAACATCGTTCAATACACTATTTACAACTTTGAACTCCATTTTGATTTCATATCTGAAGCTGAAGACATCTTATGTTTAAAGTAAGTTTCTTTAGTTTTCGGTATCAAGGTTTTAATTCTGGAGTTTAGCGTATCCACTTTTTTCTTTAAAGAGCAGTTGTTACGATCATTAATTAGCTTCTTAGATAATCTGTTCCGGAGATTAATCAAATTTAATAAGGTGTCATATATCCAAGGCTTAAGTTTCCAGTTTCTACGTTTAATTTTAAACACCGATTTATGTTTATTTAAAATTGAAGTGAATATTTCAACAAAGTTAGAATATGCTATATTCGGATCATCAGAATTCCAAACTGAACACCAATCATATGTACTTAAGGATATCGCTAACTCAGTAAAATCTACCTTCGTTTTAAATAGCTTTTTATATTTACGAATATTCTTAACTTTGTTGATCATTTTCAAATTCAAAATAATTGTGTTATGATCAGTTATGAATAATTGAAGATTTCTAAGTTCAATAGTAAACTTTTGGTGATCGGTTACTGCAAAAACGTGATCAATACAAGTATTAGAACATGGTCGTGTTACATCATTTACAAGTGATTGCATACCAAAAGAGGCACATAATAATAAATAATTATCTTTTAACTGAGAATCTTTCATTAAATCAAAATTAATATCACCAAGCAGTATTTTATGTTTTGAAGAATCGGAGTTTAAGAAGTCGTTCAACTCTCTCAAAAATTCTCCAAATCTGTAGGAATGCAACCTATAAACCAATACGAAGCAGTATTTAACTTTACCAAAAGTAATGACAATTTTCAAAACATCGGCAGATAAAAATGCTAACGAAAATACTTGACAATCCAGCGTAGACTTTACAAGTGCCGCCACACCACCAGACCTATGTTGATCATTACAATTCGCATAGAAAGTATAGCCATCCAAATTATAATCTAAAATTTCTGAACTGGAGATCCATGTTTCAGTCAAAAAAATGACAACAAACTTTAAATTAAGAGCATTTATATTACTCAAGAATATGTCGAAATTTTTCCGTAAGCTCCGAATATTCTGTAAGATAAAATTAAAGCTACTATTGTTATTATTCATAAAATTCATCAGAAAAAATATTGAAATAAAATGAATTAATGCAGCAAATATTCAAACCAGTCTGCTTTGTTAAATACATAAAGAAATATTTCATTAATAAAAAGAAATATAACAGCTGATATAAAAATAAAATTTGAAATTGGAGATACATCATGATCATACTAAGAATATTAAATAAAATGAAAATGGAAAATGACGAAACAAAATAGTACAGTGAATACGTAAACGTAAAAAAAATGTTAATGAATGTGTAATGATAATAATCAAAAAAAGCAAAATTTATATGAAATCTAACAACGCCAAATGTTATTGTGAAGTTAAGTATAAAATATGTAGCACAAAAATATGCACCATAAGTATAAATAATATTCAAAATAAAAGGCTCACATCGTGATAAGAGCTTTAATATTTGTAAAAGCTCAAATATGATTCTCGTGCAACCTTGGAGAATTAAATTTTTTTGATACATTTTTTCAGAAAAGCATAAGAAAAAGCTTCTAAGCTCATGAAGAGAAACTGCGAGCTTTCCGTAATAAATCTATATCTATAAAAATGGTGTAAAAAATGTATATGCGCGCTCAGTTGAGAATGGCTGAATCGATTTGGCTCAATCTTTTTTGTTGTGTTCGTTCGATCGGTCATTTGTTCGACCAATCATCTTTTGTACAAAAATCCAGAATCGTCATTTTTGTGCAATATGATTGGTGGAAAAAATTGTCAGAATGAACGAACAAACGCAACCATAAAGGCGGCATAATGTATTGAAAAGTGAATAAAAGTTCGATTCTAACTAAAGCATCATAAAGGATACCATACGTCCAAATTGGTTTAATTATTGTTTCGTAGATCAGGCGTTTACAGTACAGGCTAAGCTTAGAATGTCTTCCTATTAGCCAGTACATCTCACGTTGTTTCATTTTCATTTGCTCTGCTTTTTGTCTAACGTGATGTTTCCAGTTCAATCTTGAATCGAGATGCAATCCGAGATATTTTGCAGATTCAGCTTGGGGAATTTGTACCCCATTGAGAAATGTATGGATGTTGCTATTTTTGTGCCGCAACGTGTATGTTACATGGACTGATTTCAGCTCGTTAAGCTTTATTTTCCAATCCCTGGTCCATTGGCTGATTTTATCGAGTGCGTGCTGTAAGTATTCTACTGCTTGGTTCTGCGATTCGCTTGATGCCAATGCTGCGGTATCATCAGCAAAAGTTCCAATGAAGGTTGTTTCCATTGTCGGTATATCAGAAGTGTAAAGTAGATATAGGATGGGTCCTAATACGCTACCCTGGGGGACTCCTGCTACGGCTGGGTAAAAGTTGGAGTATGTTACTTCATGTGATACTCTAAATATTCGTTTGGAGAGATACGACTCGAGCAATTGGCAGTAATTTTTTGACACTAATTTACTTATCTTGTAGATAAGACCCCCATGCCACACTCTATCGAAAGCCTGTGATACATCTAGAAATACGGCAGGGCAATATTTCTTCTCTTCAAGTGCTTGTTCTATCTTTGCAGTCACGCGATGAACTTGATCAATTGTCGAATGTTTATTCCTGAATCCAAACTGGAAGTCAGGTATAATGATCATTGGTCTTAGTTGTTTCAATAACAACTTCTCAAACAATTTTGAAATAGTAGGTAACAAAGAGATCGGCCTGTATGAGCCCATTTGCTCGGCTGGTTTGTCTGGTTTTTTTATCATGATGATTTGTGCAACCTTAAAACACTCAGGCACATATGTAAGTCGAAAGCAAGCATTATATATATATGTTAACATAGTCACTGCTCTCTTTGATAACTCCTTAAACATCCTTGGCGAAATGTCATCAATTCCAGGTGACTTTTTGGGATTCAGATTCATGTCAATTTCTTGTGCAATTTCAAGTGGGGTGACACTTCTGATATTTGATGGAGATCTATAGACTGGTTTAGGATCAATCCTAGATTGTATGTCGTGTGGTTGAAATACTGATGCCAAATGTTGTGCAAATAGTTCTGCTTTTTCTTCGTTACGTCGCACCCATTCTCCATTTATGTTCCTTATAGGTGGCACTTGGATTATTGGTCTCTTGAATCTTTTAGTAGCTTTCCAAAGAGAATAATTTTTGTCAGCTTCAGGACCCAGTCCTTTCAAATAATATTCAGTACAAGCTTCTTTATGTTCTTTAATTAATCGGTTAACTTTATTACTTACCCGATTAAATTCTCTTTTGTCATTAATGTTTCTAGTTCTATGCCATACGCGCCTTTTCCTACGCCTTTCTTTTATCAGTTCCCGAATCGCCAGGGGGTAGTTGATCTCTTGTACGACTTTCTCACCTAATACGGGTGTAGCCTCTTTAGCTGCATCACGCATGGAGTTAATAAAATGTTTAGTTTGTAATTCAAGTTCTTGTTTAGTTTTAAGACTAACTTTTAACTCAATTAGAGTATCCAGTTTCTCTCTAAATAATTCCCAATCAGTAAATTTATTAGTAAGGTTAAGTTTGGTTTTCTTTCTTATGACTAATGTACTCAGAGTCATTAAGACCGGTGTATGATCGGAAGTAAGGTCGTCAATGCCTTCAACTTCAATGTAATTTGAGGCTATTCCTTTCGAGATATAAAAGTCAATCAAATCAGGAATTTTGCTTATGTCTGTAGGCCAATAGGTAGGTTTACGCGATGAGTGATATTCACATCCTGATATTTCTATTGCACTTAGGAGTTCTTTTCCTTTTCCTGGTGTTATGAGACGAGATCCCCACGCAGTATGTTTCACGTTGTAGTCACCTCCTATAATAAACCTTGGTCCAAGTTTATTAAAAATGTTGACATATTGATTTCTTACGATATTATGTCTTTGTGGGCAGTAGATCGCCCCTAAACTTAGTTCAGCACCACCATGGTTAATCGTTATTACGGTTGCTTGCATAAATGGTTCCTTAATTTCTTCTTGTTGGAAATGTAGGATATTTTGTTTGATTAAGATTGCTGTCCCTCCTCGAGCACGACCACTAGGATGCAATGTCCAATAGGCTCTATATCCTGTAATTTTGATAAAGTTTTTCTCCGTAAAGTGCGTCTCTGATATTAAAGCTACATCTATGTTGTTGGTTCTTAGAAATACTTCTAGTTCTTGAGCTCTTGCATTAAGCCCGTTAGCATTCCAGGTAATTATACGTAGGAATGTTACAGTCATTTACTTTTTATGTTTTAGCGGTTTGTTTGGTGGTTTGGAATTATCTTCCAGTTTATCCACCCTGTTAGTAAGCTGGCTGAAATTTTGTCTCATTTCTGCCTGAAATTCGGTGAGCATTTTCATTATATTACTAATGGTTGGCTCGTTTGGCACAGGCTTCTGCCTGCTTACTTGATTTGAATTGTTATTTGAGGTTTTGGTCACCTGGGCGTAGTAAACCCCCTCTCTAATTGTATCATATTGTTGGTTTGGCTTTTGCTGTAGGCGCTCTGCTACTGTAATTTTTCTCGGTAGCTGAGCATTTAGTTTTTTCTGATACACCAGGCATCCTTTATAGCTAGCCGGATGACCTTTTTCTCCGCACAGTGCACAAGTTGGTATAACATTTCGCGGCTTTTGACATTGTTTTGTTTGATGATTCTCAGCACATTTGACACATTTGGCTTGCCTATTGCAGAAGTTCTTCGTGTGTCCTAACTGTTGGCAATTTGTACACTGAGGTATACCTATTACCTTTTTAGGTGGTTCAATAGACACCTTGCAATGTAGCAGGTTCTTAATTTCGTATATGTCCTTATTGTTTTCCCCCTGTAACAGGTCTACATAAAACAATGGGAAGTGTCTAATAATTTTCTCACTATTAATTGTCAACTTTTTATGAACGTTAATAATGTTGGTTACTTTATGACCATGGTCCTCGATTGCCGCTTTGATCTCTTCGCGATTGGTAGATGACGGTAAACCTCGTATTACGATTCTATACCATTTTTCACTTTTTAGCTGATAAGTATGGTATTCCATCTTATATAGTGTACTATCCTTGTTATTGGATTCAGTGTCTTTTATATCGCTAAGTAGTTTTTTAATTTTACGGTAGTCATTTTCAGACTGCGTTGTTATTTTGATGTCGTTATTGGATATTGCTTTAAACTGAGCAGGTTTCTCTGTCACTGCCAATACTTGAGCTCTGAGTATATTAAAATCTCTAACGTTGCTGACATTGATTGGTGGTGGTAAGGGCTCCTTTTTGTGTGCTTGTTGTGGTTGTTTTGGTATTTCGTTATCTTGCGGTAGAGTTACCCTTGGTGATGGCGTTTTGGAGAGTCTCCTCTTTTTATGTACATTTAGTTTATTTTGTCTAGGTTGGGTTTCTTTCTCAAGTTCCTCTTCATCCGTAAAGTAGTCATTGGTTAGACTTTGTAGGCTCTGACTTCTACCATTAGTAGACGTAGAAGGTTTATTTTGCCTTTCTAGTGATTCGATTCTGTTTTGTAAGTTTACCAAAATATCTTGGTATTTATTACATTGTAACTCATATTGCTGGCATTTTGTCCTTAGTTCATTATTCTGGCGCTCAAGCGAGGCTAATTTTGATGTCATTTCATTGCCGTCTTGAAGCATACGGTGTCTTTTCGTTAATGTTGGAGAATGCATGAGTTCTAATGGAGAAATGGGGCTTATACTTCTATCTGCTCCAGTAGCTAAGCTTGCCACTACTAAAGCATTGCGGTCGCTGGATATCGACGACTGGAAGCCCGCTCGCTCACTTTCCGAAGTCGCCGGTACTGGGCATCCTAATCCCTGCACCGTAGCATTAATCTTCTTCTGATCTGCCATGGTTGGTTTATTGTTCGGGGTTCCTTCCCCTAGCCAGTTTTGGTCCGCGGATGGTATTTTATTTCCCACCTACCCTCCGGCAAGCCGGTTAAAGAGCATTCCCCTATCCGCCACCTGGGGACGCGCCACGATGGAAGTTTGGCATCTCCACACGGGGTATGCCAAATGAAACGTTATTTAATAATTAATTACATTGTAATAAAAAATTAAAAAAAAAAAAATTACATGAGTTTTATAATCTAGGAAACATAACTAAAATAATTTTTTCATGAGCACAAATATTAATGCAACACATAGTATATAGAAGATAAGATTGCAAAAATTCTATACACAACTTATATTTATAGTAGTCTGCAACCAACGCCATCTATTGAAAATAATCCGAAGTGGCTATTTAAATGAATGATCATTGTCGAAATACAATTTTCATCGGTGGTGTTAAGTGTATTTCCATACAAAATTCCTCTACAAAACGCAATTCTCGATTATCCGATTTTTTTTTGATTTTTCAGTTTTCCTTTGGGTTTCGATTTTTTCGAGTTTACGGATTTTCCTGTGAGTTTTTCCAAATTTTCTTTTTTCTAAGCCGTTACTGTATTGCGACGGACAATGCACAAAAAGAATCATTCAAATTGGTCGTGTCTTTCTCGAGTTTTTGCGAGACTAAAGCACGGCAATTGATTTTTATTTAGATAGATAGATAGATAAAATAAATAGATTGGATAAAAAAACAAAGTAGAAGTTTGGATGTAGCCTTCGGTGGGATTCGAATCCAGTATCTTCCAACCCAGGTGCCTAAGCTCAAAAAATGACGATTCTGGATTTTTCTACAAAATAAGATTGGTCAAACAAATGACTGATCGAACGAACGCAACTATAAACCTACCTTTAGTGTTGAATTCACGTCAATGAAAGTTCTGTAAAATCAAGTTCTCTTCTTACTTTTTTCAATTTGTAAATCAATAAGATGTTAAGAAGTTTAAAGCTTTATATAATCATAACCATAGTTTACCATAACTATAAATAATGGGTGACGGTCTCTTTATCGTAAACAATTTATCGTGTTTCAATTTAACGTGAACATTTAACCGTAGAACAGATTATCGTGGACACAATTTACCGTGGACACAATTTATCGTGGGACAATTTATCGTAGAACAGTTTTTCGTGGACAATTTATCGTAGAAAGGTTTTATGCGTGGTATCAAAAAATTTGTGGGATTCTTTAATGATTTTTGGAAGAAGTTCTGGAATATTGCCATGTGGGACGGAACTCGGTTGTTTCTTAACCGATTATGATGGGATTGGGTATGTTAGATGGAAATGGGATTATTGAATGATTTTTGGAAGAAGTTCTGGAATATGGCCATGTGGGACGGAACTCGGTAGTTTCTTAACCGATTATGATGGGATTGGGTATGTTAGATGGAAATGGGATTATTGAATGATTTTTGGAAGAAGTTCTGGAATATGGCCATGTGGGACGAAACTCGGTAGTTTCTTAACCGATTATGATGGGATTGGGTATGTTGGTTGGAAATGGGATTATTGAATGATTTTTGGAAGAAGTTCTGGAATATGGCCATGTGGGACGGAACTCGGTAGTTTCTTAACCGATTATGATGGGATTGGGTATGTTAGATGGAAATGGGATTATTGAATGATTTTTGGAAGAAGTTCTGGAATATGGCCATGTGGGACGAAACTCGGTAGTTTCTTAACCGATTATGATGGGATTGGGTATGTTGGTTGGAAATGGGATTATTGAATGATTTTTGGAAGAAGTTCTGGAATATGGCCATGTGGGACGGAACTCGGTAGTTTCTTAACCGATTATGATGGGATTGGGTATGTTAGATGGAAATGGGATTATTGAATGATTTTTGGAAGAAGTTCTGGAATATGGCCATGTGGGACGGAACTCGGTAGTTTTTTGAATGATTTTTGGAAGAAGTTCTGGAATATGGCTATGTGGGACGGAACTCGGTAGTTTCTTAACCGATTATGATGGGATTGGGTATGTTAGATGGAAATGGGATTATTGAATGATTTTTGGAAGAAGTTCTGGAATATGGCCATGTGGGACGGAACTCGGTAGTTTCTTAACCGATTATGATGGGATTGGGTATGTTGGATGGAAATGAGATTATTGAATGATTTTTGGAAGAAGTTCTGGAATATGGCCATGTGGGACGAAACTCGGTAGTTTCTTAACCGATTATCATGGGATTGGGTATGTTGGTTGGAAATGGGATTATTGAATGATTTTTGGAAGAAGTTCTGGAATATGGCCATGTGGGACGGAACTCGGTAGTTTTTTAACCGATTATGATGGGATTGGGTATGTTAGATGGAAATGAGATTATTGAATGATTTTTGGAAGAAGTTCTGGAATATGGCCATGTGGGACGGAACTCGGTAGTTTCTTAACCGATTATGATGGGATTGGGTATGTTGGATGGAAATGGGATTATTGAATGGTTTTTGGAAGAAGTTCTGGAATATGGCCATGTGGGACGGAACTCGGTAGTTTCTTAACCGATTATGATGGGATTGGGTATGTTGGATGGAAATGGGATTATTGAATGATTTTTGGAAGAAGTTCTGGAATATGGCCATGTGGGACGGAACTCGGTAGTTTCTTAACCGATTATGATGGGATTGGGTATGTTGGATGGAAATGAGATTATTGAATGATTTTTGGAAGAAGTTCTGGAATATGGCCATGTGGGACTAAAAATTATATAATTAGATTTCATTGACGTGAGCAATTTTTATTCTAAAACGCTTTGGTTTCAGTTATCCATTCAGTTATTTTTTGTTTGTTGTTTTAAAAATTTTAAATGTTGTAATAATTTTTCACTGAACCTCGACGAACGTTCGAATCCCGATAGAGGCAGGATGCAAAGAGAATTTCCTTCAACAGATTACGATCTGTGATGAAATGGAACACATCTATAAACCCCGAGTTGGGACAGCCTCGGCCCCACAACAGATTGCGGGGATAATAAAAATAAAAATAATAATAATAATTATAAATAAACAATAGTACTTTCACGCCGTCTTTTAGTATTTTGCTCAAGACGATAATTATCATGATGTTGTTTGTAGAAAGTATGACTAGTTTGATCAAGTTTACCTAAACTTCAGGTTTATATATTGGCAAACGAAATATCAAAATTACGTCCATTAAACCCGAATATGCAAATACGGTATTTAATAGGCGTGACGATAATCACTAATTGTGATGCTATTATACGATGTTATTTTCAATGAACATTTTTTCCTGTATCGTTTAAATATCTAATTTGTAATAAAGCACTTGTTTAAAGAGTGGGTGGATGCTTTCCTTGCGATTGAAGTTGAGTAGAGAAAGTAGTAGTAGGTTACATTACATTTGTTTCAGTTTAAAATATTCATACTCATTTTTCACTTATTCTTCAGTATATAGCAGTATTCTATTCAATAAACTAATAAACTTTGTATTCGTTATTAAGTTTTCGTACTTTATTGAAAATGAGAATGTGTTGAATGTTTGACGTCAATCGCATAGAATTGTGCAAATCCTTTCTTTTTTGTAAAATTATAAATTTCTATAAAGTATGGGCACACAGATCTAGATTTTTACCTCTTTGCGGTGCTGGCTAAGTAACTCTAAACTAATACGGAAGTCGAGAGAAAGCGATGCAGGAGGAATTTTGCTTATGGCCTTTGACACTACATATCAGGGCGAGTCATGGGCGCCACAAATCCAATACCACATAAGCGTATGTTCTCCAGGCTAAGGATGACGGAAGTGGGCGTTTGACTTATAGCAAGGAGCTCGCTATGTACACGTATATCACTAGTCCGTAATGCACACAAGTGTCAACCCAATAAGTGGATTGAGCGGCAAGCCAACTATCTGCTCTCAGAAAAAAACCTTTTAAGGCTTCAGATCTCGAGAACTTTTCGAAGCAAGCTTAAATTCGCACTCTGGACGTAGTTATACTACAAGAGTTTAGATTGTCTGGGAGTTTGATAAGTAACACCACTGATGGTTACACATTTTACTAGAAAATTTATTAGAAAAAATTAAAATTAGAATTTAACGTTTTCGTCCAAAAGCGCGTATAGTAATTTATCATTGACTATCGTCCAATCAAAATGCGGCTAAGCATGGGCCAACATTCGTTCCAGGTGGCCACTTTTCCAGAACTTGTTATAGAAACCATTGAAGAATCTCATTTCAAAGGAACAGCCGAGTTCCGTTCCAGGTGGCCATATTCCAGAACTTCTTCCAAAAATCATTCAATAATCCCATTTCCAACCAACATACCGAATCTCATCATAATCGGTTAAAAAACTACCGAGTTCCGTCCCACATCGCCATATTCCAGAACTTTTTCCAAAAATCATTCAATAATCCCATTTCTATCCAACATACCCAGTCCCATCATAATCGGTTAAAAAACTACCGAGTTCCGTCCCACATGGCAATATTCCAGAACTTTTCCAAAAATCATTCAATAATCCCATTTCCATCAAACACAACCAATCCCATCATAATCGGTTAAGAAACAACCGAGTTCCGTCCCACATGGCAATATTCCAGAACTTCTTCCAGAAATCATTCAATAATCCCATTTCCAACCAACATACCCAATCCCATCATAATCGGTTAAGAAACTACCGAGTTCCGTCTCATATGGCCATATTCCAGAACTTCTTCCAAAAATCATACAATAATCCCATTTCCATCCAACATACCCAATCCCATCATAATCGGTTAAGAAACTACCGAGTTCCGTCCCACATGGCCATATTCCAGAACTTCTTCCAAAAATCATTCAATAATCCCATTTCCAACCAACATACCCAATCCCATCATAATCGGTTAAGAAACTACCGAGTTCCGTCCCACATGGCCATATTCCAGAACTTCTTCCAAAAATCATTCAATAATGCCATTTCCATCTAACATACCCAATCCCATCATAATCGGTTAAGAAACTACCGAGTTCCGTCCCACATGGCCATATTCCAGAACTTCTTCCAAAAATCATTCAATAATCCCATTTCCAACCAACATACCCAATCCCATCATAATCGGTTAAGAAACTACCGAGTTCCGTCCCACATGGCCATATTCCAGAACTTCTTCCAAAAATCATTCAATAATGCCATTTCCATCTAACATACCCAATCCCATCATAATCGGTTAAGAAACTACCGAGTTCCGTCCCACATGGCCATATTCCAGAACTTCTTCCAAAAATCATTCAATAATCCCATTTCCATCCAACATACCCAATCCCATCATAATCGGTTAAGAAACTACCGAGTTCCATCCCACATAGTTATATTCCAGAACTTCTGCCAAAAAACATTAAAGACTCCCTCTAAATTTTGAAATACTACGCATAAAACTGTTCTACGATAAATTATCCACGATAATCTGTTCTACGATAAATTGTCCCACGATAAACTGTTCTACGATAAATTGTTCCACGATAAATTGATTCCACGATAAATTGTTTCCACGATAAATTGTTCTACGATAAATTGTTCTACGATAAATTGCTCACGATAAATTGTTCACGATAAACTGACAGTAAATCATAAATAATATTTAAAATAAAAAGCTTACATAGTAATAAGCGCTTTACAATTTGTAAAGCTCAAATATGATTCTCGTTGAACACTTGGCCCATTAAACCTTGAACAATTTAAATTTGTTGATACATTTTTTTACAAAAGCATAAGAAAAAGCGTCTAAGCACTTTAGGTTTTGTATAAAACTCAATCATACAATTTTCATGATAAAACGCCCAATAAGACATGAAAGCTTTGAAAGTTTTACGTTTATATTCCTTTCCTACTAAATTTTTTTTATTGATTTATTTCAATGAAAGTTCTATAAAATCAAGCTTCCTTCTACCGTTTTAAATTGGTAAATTAATTAGATGAGAAGAAGCTTAAAGCTTTATTATGTACCATAACTATAAATAATATTCAAAATAAAAAGCTCACATAGTGATAAGAGCTTAACATTTGTAAAAGCTCAAATATCATTTTCGTTCAACAGTTGGCCCACTAAACCGTGAAAAATTATAACTTGTTGATATTTTTTTTTTACAAAAGCATACGAAACAGCTTATAAGCACATGAATAAGGAATAAGCTCATCACTTTTTATTTGTTTAAATCTGTAAATGAATAAAATGAGAAGAAGCTTAAAGCTTTATTATGCAGTTATACACCATAACTATAACTAATATAAAAAGCTCACATAGTTATAAGAGCTTTACAATTTGTAAAAGCTTAAATGTGATTCTCGTTCAACACTTGAACCTACTGAGTCTTGGAAAATTAAAATTATTTGATATTTTTTTACAAAAGCATAAGAAAAGCTTCTAAGCGTTTTTTGAAAAGCTTTATTAAGAAATCAAAAACGAAAACCATTTGAAAGCATTCAAATTAAAAAAAAGTTTGGTTAGTTTCTCCTTTTTAAGCTTTGATACAAACAAAACAATAATTGAGTCAAAAGAGAGGAAACATTTAAGTCTCGTTTTAGTAAAGCTTTATAGGATAGAAAGACTGCGATTTAACAAATCTGATTTAGAATTGTTTCAAATTTTTCGTTTATATTGATTTGGTATTCCAATTAAGAGATATACGATCTGTCTTGTACTGTGATATATAGACTATATGGTCCCCATTTTATGAAACGATCATAGTAAAAACGGGCAAAGCTTTGAACGCAAATCAAAATAGTTTCTCGTCCACACCTCATTCGACATCCTTAATTAAAACATTTTAATTACTTATATAATAGAAAGCTCAATAAATTCAAGGAACTATATTAAAAAGAAATGTTGATGAAAAGGAGCTTTTCATTGTATCATCAATATTATATTATAATAATTTTGTACTAAGAGCGAAATTTCATGGAAATTTTGGGCGCACAAAAAATTGAAAGCTGGAAAATTGAAAATTTAAATAGTTTAACTGGGGGTTTTTCAACAGCATATTCAATAGCATTTTCCTTTTAAAATTAGTCGTGTTTGATACTCTTGAAATAAGAGAGCTCAGTATGTTCAAGCTCTCTTTCAAACAAATTTATGAATCAGAGAAGAATTGTAAAATTTTAAACTTAGATGGAGATTTCATAGATATTCCAGGTAACAAAGTATCATTCATAAGAAAACCACAGAAGGAGAATGAAAGCTTTCAAATTTAAAACACTTTTTAAAAGTTTCTGTGGTACTCGTATAATAGAAATATATACAATACGAGTAAAAACAGGAACAACAATTGTACTCCTGACAAACCTGGCAAGGCGACTGAATTAAATACATTCCAATTCAGCTCCCTTCTTCAAAACAATAAAATGTCAATGATCCATCAGAAACGAACGGTGTAGTTACCACTTTTCTAGCAATTCCTCTGAAGCGTGACGAACGGTATCCCTAATCAAGATTACGGTATGCTTGTGAAATACATACCAAAAATAATACCAAAAATTTACACTGTTAAATTTAAAAATATTCCAATTGGATTTGTTTTGTGGTGAAATTGAAACATTTTTAGATAATCTTTAACATTTATATTAGAGAAGTCCCTAATAGTGACGCTGTAAAGATCAAACAATTGTCTAACGATTTGAAATAAACACGAGAAAATCGTAAATCAATTTACTAAACTTGTTTTAATTCTAAAGAAGGCTATTTTAGACAATGTTTCTACTTTTATATCTCCGATCCTAGAGATGTTCACGGGGTCTCAACTATATGACCAAATAGGTAAATCAAAACCCTACTTGTGCAGTGAACAAGATTTAATTATGATGAATTTTAACTAGTCCCGCGTATTTTTAAACAACTACGGTTTTTCATTTCAACCTATTTTCTAATTTTTTTTATTACCGCTCCTAGAGACGTTCACAATTTTTAAAATGTATTTTAGGGTAGCGTAGACAAAGTTCTAACAATGAAATGAACGTGGACAGTTTATGATGATATATACAGTGCCATATACACGATACTTAGAAATTTCATGAACTTATATAAATCTTCAAATTTCATTTCACAGTTCCTAGAGATGTTCACGGGGTCTCACCTACATGACGAAATAGATCAGACAAAACCCTATGAGTGTGGTGAATGGTATATAATTATGATGATTTTTAAGTTGCCCAGAGACATTTTTACGTTTACGGTTATTACTAGAAATGTTCACGGGATCTCTTTCATATATTCGAGTAGGTCAGAAAATTATCTATCAATATTGTGAAAACGAGACACTAATGATCATTTTCACCTTTTATTCAAAATTTAAATCTTTTCATTTTCAAATTGTTTCTCAAAATTTTGGTATTTTCTCCTATAGGATTTTTACCTTATTGACATTCCCAAACAAGCGACGAACCCGATTTATTGTAATATGTATTAATCAAATAACAGAAATCCTAGAGATATTCAAGGGATCACGTTTATACTTTTGGATAGTTCAAAGATTCGACTTTCGATAGTCCTGGACAGGGTTCGTTTCTGATGATATTTACTATACCATACACGACTTAGAAGTTTCATGGGGTCTCACATACATGGTCAGATAGATCAGTCATAGCCCTATGAGTGTATTATGTTATGATAAATAGTTTAAAGTTCTGACAATCTTGCTGGCTCTTGTACGGTCTATTAGGACGATTATACTAATTTAGTTTGCATTTAGAAAATTTTTCAATTTTTCTTTAATTTTAAATTTGTTACCGGGCGCAGAGATATTCACAAATTCTCTGAGGAATTTTGGTATATTGGTCTGTATCATATTCATACCTTTAGAATTTATTTCCCTTCGTTGTTTTGGGATCAATTTTCTTACTTTTCGATTTTTAGACCGAAGTTCTGATTACCTCATACTGATTCAAAACAATGAATAAAATAATAATTTCCTGTGTTGATTGAACACTGTTTTTTGATGGAAAAAAATACCGTTCAAGGAAAGCAGTGGCTTGATACGTGCTATCCGAACTCTGCACCAGGAAAACCAACCATCATTGGCTGTTATGCTGAATTGAAACGTGGTCGTTTATTGACGGTCGAATTAACACGTGGTAACCACCAATGATGCACCACCACGGTCTAGACGCCCAAATGCTGACATGAGAGATAGCAGACATTGAAAAGATATCAGTGAGAGGTGTTGGCCATATTTAGTACGAACATTTGTCAAAAACAAAAACGACAAAGCGTCGATGATACCGTGCGCTAGGAAAGAGTTTTGACTCCAATGAAGGAGTGATTGCTGAAACTGAAACTTATTTTAAAGACAAAGAAAAATTGTTCTACAAAATGGCATCTAAATGATAGAGAGGCGTTTGACTGATTGTATCACTCTAGGAGGAAATTATGATGAATACAATGTATTTTTCCCAAAAAAGTTAACAAGAATTTTATTGTATATTGTTACGACTGTGTGGTCGCAACGACGATTTTTGTGTTATTTTATCCACCCCGGTTGTTGTTTTCGCTTTCGTCCATCTTCTCTTATTTTTTTATTCACCTCAGATGTGTTATGAACGCACTTTCGACGTTTTGTTTTGTGCCCCATCACGTGGTGGCGTAGAGGTGAGAAAGAATAGGAGAGAGAGAGAGAGAACAATGCGCATCGAGTGTGTGCAAACTAAAACGTTTTGGAAAAAATGTTTTTCTTATATGTCTCTCTCTTTTATATCAACGAAAATTTGATATAAAGGAGAGACAGAGAAGAGAGATTAATTTCTTCTAAAACGTTTTACGAGTTGTGCGGTGCTCGAATTTTTTTTTGTATGATGACATTCGAGTTGTGAATTTTGATAATTTTATGCAATGGATCAGTTTTTTATTTGACTGTGGCATTGGGTTTTGATTAAAATTAAAAGATAAAAAACTTAAAATTTTTTGGGTGGATGTTAAAATAACACGTTTATTAATGATATATGCATAATAAAATAATAATTAATTCTATTTGTAAGTGGACATTTTGAGTTTTTGTTTTTTTGTTTTTTGGGGTTGTGAATGACATGACCGCGTATGTTTTACGGAGAGTGTGTTGGCGAGAAAATCCATAAATATTGTTGGTGAATTTAATACAAAAGGCGGGCATAATTTTGGAAATATTTTATGGTGATTTTGACCTAATTCTCAACGGGGGTCACATTTTTACGAGTGCTACGAAGTTCTACGGGTAGCCACCACGAGGCCATTCATATTCTACGTTTAATAACGGCAAAAGTGATGTATCCAGTACAACCGCTCGAACGCGTATACCGTCCGGCGAGACAACACCCACCTCATTTTACCGGCATCGCAAGGCCGCAACCCGTTGTTTGATTTTTGGTATCGGGGAAAGGCCCCGCAACGTACGGGTGGCCAACCGGCCTCTCGTGTTTTGTTTATATAATTTTGTGGTATCGGGGAGAGGCCCCGCCACATTCGGGTAGCCAACCGGTTGCCCGTGTTTTTTTGTTATCGGTGGTCTGCCGCAACGAACGGGTAGCCGACCAACCGGTTGCCCGACTTTTATAATTGATATCGGGGAGAGGCCCCGCAACGGATGACCGCCCAAGGTCGCATCAACACCAGAGTGGTATCGGCACATAAAGCCGCAACGGTCCGGGTGGGGCAAGGCCACCTGTGGCATGACGGCCGCTCAAGGCCGCAACAATTTGTTTTATTTGTAATTAAGGTACCATTTTTTATTTTTATTTTTACTTTTTTATTTTTTTTATTTTTTTTTATACTTTTATATATTATATTAAATTTTACGTTTTGTAATCGAGCGCTGCACAGCGGGTGCACGCTCGGTACACATTGGTCTCTCTCTCTCTCTCTCTCGTTCTCTTATCGTGGTACGGGTGGAGGGGGGAAGTTGTTTGAATTACTAAATTTTCGGTTGAGTATGATGGGAGCGGAGACTCCCTCTGTGTCGGCATAGTGTTTGCGGTCCCTTGGTGCCCGCATCCAATTCCGTAACCAGGGCTCGACCCCGTTTGAATTCGGATGGATGCGCGCACCAAGGCACCTCTTCCGTTATCATTTTTTTTATTTATTTATTATTTTGATTATCTGCTGTTCGTTCCTCAGGTTCCGGCCGACGAGTTTCGGCGGAACATCCGGGTGTTTTATTATTATTTGCGTTCCCCTAACTTTCTGTAATCATCACGGTGTAAGCCAGGAGCCCTGTATGCCTCAAACCCCACGACCTTAGCACTTCTCCCTGAGAACGTAGCCGGCAAAATATCACCAGCCAGCCTGTAACAATATCTTAATAACTTCAAATTAAAATTAGAAACTAAATTTTAAATTCAATATACATAAAAATTCATAATAATTATGATCTTAGTTTCAATATTAGGTGCTACGTACATTTCAAAATTTCCCATAAATAATTAGTGTTGGGTTCACCCTTGTACTGTTTGGAATCATTCGGACTATTGTGCGCAGATCATCGTGTTCTTCCCATAAGCCGCTACGTCGTACGATGTAGCTTTTATAATGCTTAATTGTATTATCATAATGTATGATGCCTTTTAAAAATATTATTTCTCCTGATAAGCGAAGATTCGCTTGTATTTTGCTAATTTCAATGTCAGAAATGTCTTCAAAATTTAGCGGTTTAACATCGACAACCAAAAACCCATTGATAGTATTAATTTTCACATTTTTGCAACTTTTTATACACATAGGGCATTTTATAAATCCAATATCGCTTCTCTTTTCAATATCCTGCAAATCGTATTCGAAAAAGGTGTCTAAATTTATGGGTAAAGTGCGAAACTCTTTTGTAAATGAGTTATAATTTAATGTAACTTTGACAGTTTCGCTAATTAGATATGTCCAAAGGTGCATTACGTTGGTCGTAGCATCGATTTCAACTTCATTTTGTAAACGGACGTTGATCCGCAAATAGTCCAAGATTATGTAACTTCGTTCTACATAAATTATAGCGTTTAAATAATATTGTTTAATATAATTATTAATAAAACGAAAAAACATATTTGATGCTAAATGGGACAAATATGCGAGTTTAATATAATGTGAATCAATTCCAAAAATGTAAAATATTTGTGCAATTGCATCAAATGCGCATAAATTAAACACCGTAATGAGTTTATCGTCACCTCCTCTAAATCAATAGCGACTTTGCAATATACTGACTGGTATTTTTGAAATTGAAGCTAAAATTGCTGGCTCTTTGGATGTCTCGTTTTTTCAAAACATTTCTCTGAATATACCTTTTCAGAACTCTCTGACCCATTTGCCGCGGTGTACTAGGCAACTTCATTTTCTTCCTCCACATTTACTCGTTGGTTATATCATCTGGATCGGATTCTGCATTGACACTTTTTCGATTTAATTTTTTCTTTTCCAAATTTTTCGAAGTTTTATTTTTTTTAATATTTTGGAGGTTTTTGCAATTTTTGGTCGATATACTGATGTTTTACTAACCGGAACCAGTTTTCGACGTTCGCGTTAGAAACGCGACCTTCGAACGCTGCGTCAGGGATTGCCAAATGTACCCAAAGAGGAAGGTAAGCGAAATAACGTTTAATGCAAAATTTAGCAAATTCTGGATTAAAATACTCGTTTTTCGATTTTCTTATTTTTTCTTCTTCTATTTCAATTTCCATCGATTTTTCCAAATACATTTTGTTAAATCTCTCATAAAATGTGCACGAATTTGTATTTTTTTTTCGTAAAAATCATAATTTTCACATATTATATCTTTTCCAATTGCATGTTCCTCAACTAATTGGTTTGAATAATAAATTTGAGGTATTTGCAATTTAAATATTGTAATTCAAACGAATGAGTAAAATGTTTATTTTTGAATTTTGAACAAAATAAATTAACAAAAATTTTGAAAAAACAAAGCCCAGCTAAAATCTACAACAAAATATTTCGGTATTTTTACTCCTCTCAAACACTTCATTGCAGTTTTGAAATTTAGCAAAAATTCGGAAATTGCTTCGATGTCATGTTGCAACGAAACCATTTCAGCAATTGGGATAATTATATCGTCATTTTTAATTACACAGGCGTAGCATAAAGTGCGATGATACATGTGTGAATGGCAATTTGGGATCTTTACTACACCTCCAGTTGCATAAAAATAAATAATTTATATCATATGAGGATAAAAGCTCCAGTTGTGTGTTGCGAATCATAATCACTTGCAGTGGATGTGAAAACTTATATATACAGATGTGGCCAAATTATTATCACCTCATACGAAATTCATGTGAATGTGATTATTAAAGGCCGAACTGCAACCTATTGTATAGTTGGCACGTCATTATAGTAGATATCGACCAACCCAAGGAATTCGTGCAATAAAAATTTAATATACCCAGAAAATACGCCTTTTATGAGTCATTAATACCTGAGAACCCTTTTCTTTTTTTTTTAGTTTGACCTCCGAATTGTTTTGATTTTATGACAACTAGGTAGTATTTAAGAATTAGTATTTTACTGAAGTATTTCAGTCTCGTTTGTGACTTTGAAGAGTGAAAGTGAAAGTGGTTTTTGTAATATTAGTGAAATTCGTTATGGGTAAAGCAAAGGACATCAGTGCTGTAACCAGAGCCAAAATTTCGACATATTTGGAAGTAGACCAGTATACGCATGCGCAAATAGCCTAGAAAACAGGAGTGAGCCGATCGTTTGTCAGCAAATTTTCATTAAAATTAACATATCAGTCTTCAACAAGTCCCAGAAGAAGAGGAAAATGTGGCGGCAATCCTAAAATAACAGTCAGGTAGGATAGATTTTTAATGCGGAAAGCTAAAGAAGATCGAACGTTATCCAGTAAGTCTCTGAGGAGTTCAATGCGTAACGTTGGTGCGGAAATATTGGGAAAACAGTGAGACGAAGACTTTTTTAATATGGGCTATGTGCAAGACAACAGAGGATTATACTACAAAGAAAAGCATGGGCAAATGGACATTTTACATGGTTTCGAGAGGGCTGGGAAAATGTACAAACAATAAAAGTCCTTCTTTTAATAATATTTTAAAGTTACACTTTTCAATAAATGTTTCTTTCAACTTTATCTTTTTCTATTACTTGATTAGGTTGTATTCAGTGACGAGACTATGATGACTTTGACACTACCAATGTCCTGGACCGTTCGTATATCAAATGAAGAAGAATATTTACCTTCCTATGTAGAACTGCAGGTCAAACAATCAGTTAGAGACAGAGTCATGGTTTGATCTGCAATATCAGCAAAAGGACTCTTCTCACTTGTATAGTTAACGGGATAATGAACGCGAATCAATATTTAAATGTTCTGCAATCACAACTGGTACAAGGCTCCATGCCATACGGCAAAAAAGTAACCGAATATTTAAGGACTAACGGCATCCAAATCCTTGATTGGCCAGCGAATTGGCCAGATATGAATCCCATCGAAAATATCTGGGATAATCTTAAAGAAAAAGTGACCCGCGTACCCAATCAGAATTGATCGAAGCGATGAAAGAAGTCTAGGAAAATGACGCCGATCTACTCACCAAAGCCAAAAATGCAATAAGTGAAATGCCCCGTAGGATAAAATTATTAAAAAATGCTAAACGAACGTTCAACAAGTATTAATAAATATAATTATCATAAAAATTTTTAACTTTTATTTGAAAAATTTATTTTTTAAAGCAATAATCTTCCAAATATCTAAATGTGATAATAATTTGGCCACGTCTGTATATTTGTTAGATTTGTTTTTACATTTTTACTTACCAACTAAAAACTAAAGCCAAAAACTAAATATTATTTATTAATAGATATTTTTATTAACTATATTATTATTAAATATTTTGGTTAGTACTATAAAACCATATACATAATACATACATACATAACTCTAATTAAATGATTTAAATAATAAATGATTGGAACCAGCGAACAAAATGCATTTTTGATACAAATCCGCGAACTAACGGCGCCTTTATGGTTGCGTCCGTTCGTTCGTTCATTCAAATAATTTTTTTCGATCAATTCAGAAAAAATGCCTAAGTAAAATAGTCGTCATTTTGGGGCAATATCGATATTGATCATTATTGATCGACAAAAATTGTTGAATGAACGAACGAACGCAACCATAAAGGCGTCTTAAAGCAGCCGCATTTAGGATTAAAAAAAGTTTATTAAATTGAATTACGATTTTCTCGTGTTTATTTCAAATCGTTAGAAAATTATTTGATCTTTACAGCGACACTATTAGGGAGTTATTGACTTCTCTAATATAAATGTTAAAGATTATCTAAAAATGTTTCAATTTCACCACAAAATAAATCCAATTGGAATATTTTTAAATTTAACAGTGTACATTTTTGGTGTTATTTTTGGTATGTATTTCACAATCACAATTACGGTTTCTGTCGTTGACAAGAACCCGATATTTATGATTGAAAATTTAGTTATATCCGATCGAGAACTGTTCTTCTATTTCTTTGCCTGGTTCACACATTGTACTGTACGTCTTTTCTTTCTCATAGAGCGCCATAGAGAATCTTTTAATATTTTATGGTACCACTACCATATTGTATTCTTATTATCCATGTTGAAAATGTATTTGTAAATGTTGCACAACGGTCTACCTCAGGCAGAAGCTACCGAACATAACCGATAACTGGAAATTAATGTTGTGATAGAGAGTTTTAAATAAAGCATGTATCTTCCACAGGCCCATATACTTGCTTTCATATCCTTCTTATTTTTATATGTACACAGGCCGAAGAACAGATCCGGTATTACCCGCAAATCTTGGACTGCAATTGCGTGTGTGTGTATCTGTGTCTATGTTGTCTTTATACACAACTTTATCTTTTTAAATCTATGTGCCGATGATGATTCGAAAAGTCGAAATATTTACAAATACCAGTATACCGGGGTACAAGTATGAAATGCGGATTTCAAACAATAGATGGGGCACCAATGCACTTTGTGCTATACAAATTTGACACTGCGCTATTTTGTTGTGTCATCAATAATGCATTCAAATACAAAGAGCATTTTTCGGCATTTCAAAAGAGGTGAATTTGATGTTGCAGCCAAGGAACGTGGAAACCATGCAAAAAATGTGAAGATGTGTAATTGCAAGTCATGTTGGACAAAAATGATTCGCAAACACAGAAAACAGTCGGCTTCGGGATATGGAAAAAATTCAGAAGACAAATAGATGGGTATCGCATGAGTTGAAGACATGTGACGATTTTGCTTGCTCGGTACTGAAGGAAATCGTTTTTGCATCGTATAGTTACAGGGGATAAAAATGGATTTATTTTGATCATGGCTCGATGAATGGTTTGCAGCAAACGGGGAAGATTTTTACTGGCGTGGTATTCACAAATTGCCCGAAAGATGGGAAAAATGTACAACAAGCGATGGAGCATATAATGCACTTTTTATCATTCTACCAAATCTAACATGTTTTTTTAGTAAAAATCGGAAAATCATTACTTAGAGAGTTGACCAGAATTCCATCATCAATGATTATTTGAATTCGGAAGAAAAATTTTAAAATTATGTCGCGAATTATGTTGAATGTTGCCCAAGCATTCGATAAAGTTTGGCACGACGGTCTGCTTCATAAAATTAATGTTAAATTGCCAGAAATTTACCTTAAATTTAACTTATGAAGTCGTATTTGTGAAATGGCAGCTATTATGGCAAATACAATAACTCTAAATCGGGAGAGAAAAAGATTCTGGGCCCAACGTAATATTTAAATTTCACTTCAGATCTGTCAACGTCTTGTAACAGGACCGGAGGTCATGTGCATGAGAATACGAAATTATATTCTCATATCAAATGAAATCCTTAACTGTTAACAGAATTAACCGTTCGAATGTTCAGGCGGTCATCATTGGCCCGGCTAGGGCTCAGGGATTGGGGGTGGGTGTATCTGAACACTCAAACGATCCTAGATTAGACCGCGGAGATTTAGGAAAAAGGAGAGGATGGTGTTTAAAATTGAAACCAGCTAGCTACTCACCGTTAGTTAATCCACTTCACCTTGATATCATCCCGATAATAAACTATTTACGTTAAGCCATGTTAAATTTAAATCACTAATTCATCACTTATCACGAATGCACAGAAATTAATATTAAAATTTAGAGTACAAAAACCCAAGCGGAGAACGAAATCGATTAAATTAACGAAAAGTAAATTGAAACCACTGACCATTGAATTTTACAAATTTTTATGAATTTTATTAAAAATAAAAGAAAATAAAAGAAAAGAAAATATTTAGAATATGCGTAAGGCATTTAATATCTTATACTACCCATACTCCCTTAATTAAAATCGCGAGTTGCGGATCCGCTTATGATGAGTGATGAACACCATGGTGTTAATTGTTCTCCACTATTGCGTACATATGCGGTTTACGCGATGAAGGATTTTTACTTTTATTAGTTTTTATTATTATTATTATTATTATTATTATTATTAAATTATTATTAATTAGTTAGTAGTAATATTATATATAGTTTTTAATTGCTTAGATTAATCACTTAAGTAAGTTTTTTTTTGATTTTTAATTTTAAGTTTTTTTTTTTTTTTTTAATTTTACTTCGAATTGTCCGTTTAATGATTAGGCTTCACACTTACGTATATCACCGTAACTTAACAGTTCATTGCCTATTATTAATTAATACTTAATTTTACTTAAATTATTCGCACTAGTAACTGGCTTGAAAGAAAATTACACAAGGTAGCCAGCTTCACCTTTACATTGGATTTTATTGTTCATCCATATTTTTCTTTGCACAATAAAATGTCCACTCACTTTAATCGAATTTATTAACTTAATTTTTATTAATATATTATTAATAGTATTATTAAATAGTTACTCTAATTTTATAGTTATATGATATTATTATTAGGTGTTAATATTTATTTTTATTTTTTTAATTTTATTATTTACGGACGGAATAATTTTTAGATTTGCAAATTTTAATAATTTTTATATTTGCAAACGTACAACAACGATCCTTCTATCCCACGTTGTACCTTAGTCTTCAAAGAATTTTTTTTTTTTTTTATTTATTTTTCCTCTTAGTAGAGTGATCTTTCGCACCGTCCCAAAAACTAACTTGCTCCCTCCAATCCCTCGTTTTTTCGTTTTATTTCATTCTTATTGTATCCCCTCCATTACTCATATTTCCCAATATCGTTTTTTTTTCTGTTTTTTTTTTCTAGTACCACACTAATTATTGTAATAAAGAGATTTTAAAATTACCCATTATACAGTTTACATGCATCACAAATAATATTCGAAAATTACAGCTGGCAGCTAAAGTTACTATAGACAGAAATTCAGCGGTCAATCGTGCTACCTATTATTTTATTGAAATAAATTTATTTAAGGATGGAACGTCAGTAATTCCGTTACATTCGTGGGGACGTACCCATCGCACCCTGAGGTCTCATTCTGCTGGGCATTCAATCTAACTCCAACAACAACTACAAATTCGAAATATTCATAAATTTAACACTACTTTGTAACATGTGAAATTAAGATTTTACATCTTTAAAGTGGTATGTTCCTAGAATATTGCCATGATCGTCAACCACTTCGCAAGACACGTTACCAACAAGACGAAGAATCTTAGCTTTAATAAATTTAGGAGCCAATTTTGCGGAATAAAATTCAGCTGCTTTACTTTGAGCGAAATTTCTCACAAATACGCTTTGACCAACCTGAAACTTAGGGGGTCTGGATCGTAGGTTATAACGAGTATGAGCTTTAACCTGAGCAGAAGAAAAATTATTTCGAACTTTTTCTGTTAATATATATAACTCATCGGGTTTATGTTCGGGTAACATATATTTGCCCGTGGATGAGTAGACGTCGCGAAGCAGATCGTACAAAGACCCATGCATAATAGGATGTTGGCCGAATACTAATAAATGAGGTGCGAAACCAGTTGATTCGTGAATAGTTCCACGTATTGCTTGTGTGATTGCTTCGAGGTGGTTATCCCAAGTCTTGTGATCGTTGGCCACATAAGCACGTATAGAAGCCAATATTGTTCTATTTACTCGCTCAGACGAGTTACTTTGAGGGGAATACTTGGCAGTAAAAATATGAGACACTCCATATTTTTTTAATAATTTTTGGACAGTATTAGACACAAATTGCCGCCCATTATCAGTCACAATAGTTTCAGGAACCCCAAACATCAAAAATATATTATTTTCGAGGAATTTACTAACCTCCTCGGCGGTTGCGTGTCGCACAGCCCGTGTTATAACGAATTTCGAAAAATGATCGACAGCTATTAAAATTGATGTGTTTCCTTTACGGGACCTTGGATATGGTCCAAGGAAATCTAAGTACACTCTCTGCCAAGGTCGGAATGTAGCAGGGAGGGAAACAAGAGGTGGTCGTAATGTATAGTTCGGAGCTTTAATACATTTACATATATCGCATGAAGCTATAAAACGACGAATATCCTGCATCATACTAGGCCAAAAGAAATAGCGTTTCAACATGTCTAATGTTTTGTGGCTTCCTAAATGTGCGGCTGTAGGAGGAGAGTGCGCTGATTTCATTAAATTGAACCGAAGAGGTTCGGGAACTACCAACTTCCAGTCAGGTATGTCTAATGCTTCCTCAACGCGTTTAGGTCCTTTGTGTATATAGAGCTTACCATTAATTATTTTTAAATTGGATTTAGTTGAGGCAAAGTTGACGTGCTGCAGTTGTGACAGGTATTCTGCGCTTTCGAAACAAGTGGAATTTAAATCAATTTGAAACGGGTATTGGTCATCCAAAAGAGAAGTTGTTTTATTTACTTTTAATGTTTTGCTTAATTCGTCCATGAACATTCTAGATAATGCATCCGGTACACAGTTTTGGGTTCCTTTTCGATACTCAATGCCAAAATCGAAACCCTGTAACTTAAGACTCCATCGCGCTAATCTCCCTGTTAAATCCTTTTGCGACATTAACCAGGTGAGGCTAGCGTGATCTGTAATTACCGTAAAAGGGAGTCCTTCTACATAGCAACGAAACTTTTTAATGGCCAGGACAGCAGCCAAGCATTCCAGCTCTGTCACGCTGTAATGACGTTGAGCGGAGTTAAGTTTATGTGACATGTATTCAATAGGCTTGTCTTGTCCATCATCAGTTCTTTGAAACAATACAGCACCCACTCCAGTGGAGCTGGCATCGCACTGAATAAAGAAGTGTTTCTTAAAATCCGCAGTATTCAAAACAGGAGCAGTAGTGAGGGCAAGTTTAAGTTTATCAAAAGCAAGTTGAGATTGTTCGGACCAAATAAACTTTTGGTTTTTCTTAAGCATGTTCGTCAAGGGAGCAGAAAGGGACGAAAACTGATCTATAAACCGTCTGTACCAACCACAGATGCCCAAAAATCTCCTCAACTGACGGACTGTTTTTGGTACCGGGTACTCTGCAATGGCTCTTACCTTTTCCGGGTTTGGTCGCAGAGTGCCTCCACCAACTACATGACCAAGATAATCGATCTCTCTCAGTAAAAATTTACTTTTTTCCACGTTAATTGTGAGGCCCGCTGCTGCTAATCGAGATGCTACGTCGGCCAGCAGAGACAGGTGCTCATCGAATGTGGAGGATGTAATGAGCAGATCATCGAGGTATACGAAAACCCGATCATGTAGGTGATGAGGGATCACTCTGTGCATCAAACGGCATAAGGTTTGAGGCGCATTGCAGAGCCCAAATGGCATTACAGTAAAATGGTATAGCGGGCGTCCTGGCACGGTGAAAGCAGTTTTCTCCATTGACTCGGGGTCTAGAGGGATCTGCCAGAACGCGTCCTTTAAGTCGATACTGGACATAAACTGTGTTCGTTCCAGTCGACTTAGCAAACCGTCAATTAAGGGCAAGGGGTACGCGTCTTTACGGGTAACGCTATTTAGTTTACGAGCATCTAAACAGAGACGTACTTTCCCGTTCGCTTTCAAGACTCTAGTCATGGGGGAACACCATGGACTTGTGCTCTCGGTGATTACTCCTAAAGCTAACATGCGGTCTAGTTCCATATATATGTCGCGTTGGACAGCAGGCGAAACCGAAAAGAATCGTTGCTTGATTGGCGAGGCATCTTCGGTATCTATTTTATGCATTGCCAAAGATGTTCTACCAAGACCTAGTTTCTGCGAGCTCGGGAACAGTTCGACTATTTGCTGTAGTTTTGCTGTCTGATCCGAATTTAAAATGTGATGTTTAGAAGTTATAGTAGAAGGATTATCTGTAGAGTTGTTATTTGTAGAGAGCTCAATTACTTCTTCTATCATCGTGGGTTTAATTCCAAAACGTGTCCAGAAATCATAACCCAGATATAGTTCTTGATGTAATTCAGGAATGACAAACAATTGCATTTTTAGAGACTTTCCATTATAAGTTATTGGTACGTAAACGTAACCAAGGACCGATTGTTTTGCACCATTTGCTGTTTGAACCGAAGCAACTAGACGATAAAGCGAAAGGTTATGTTTCTCGACAAATTCAACGCCGTTTCTTCCTAGCGCACTAATCGTAGCGCCACTATCAAGAAGACCTGAGATATTTGTGCCCGCAATGTTAACTATGGCATATGGACGATTGTCGATAGGGTCTTCTGAGGTTAAAACAGAAGCGAACGTGGCTTTAGCTAATTTCTTATATAGTAATCTCTTGGTACGAAAATATTGAATTGATCTTGATTTATGTTTCTTTAAACTGTCAAATTTATAGTAAAAGGCAGAATTTGGGGTAACTGTACGTAATAAGTTTACTTGCGTTTGATCAGGTTGTAAAACTCGGGATCCGTGTTCGCCGCCGCGTCTTCGGTATTCCGTCTGGGAGGTATCAGAATTTGCTGATGGAAATGAGGATTCCCAGAATTTCTCATTCCCATTTGTGAGTTTTCCGTCTTCCAATAGCAATTAGGGCAATATGGCAAGTGGTGAAACAAGGGTTTACCACAATTTGAACAACGTACTGGAGGTGGCAAGCCGGGTGTATAATTAACATGTTGAGCTGGAGGAAATTTTTGATTAGCACTAGAATTTCCGTCAGTTGATGTGAAAGGTTGAAACATATTCGAACTATTTTGCGCTGATTGACTGTAGTCAACCTGAGGAGTGGGAGTGTACGACGTTGGGACTATTTCATGAATACTACGGGAGAAACCAGGCCCCATAGCAATCTCCGGATTGTAATTCATATTTTTCCACGTCTCCTCAATTGCAACGCACCTATTCACCATAGACGACACAGAGGGAAATATTTCTCCAGCCACGGCAACTCTGAGTCCAGGACGCATGTTTTTTCTTAAAATATCTATGAGTTCGAGTTCGGTTAGTGCGGTCCTTAAAGGAAGCGCTAAACTTAAAATATTATAATAAAAATCAACAAATGGCTCTTTATTTTTTTGTCTTCGATGTTCCAGAGTATTTTTAATGTCATTATCTGTTCGACCATCTTGAAAACGATGAAAGAACCCATCTTTTAATTCATTCCATGTACATCTAGGGTTACGCTCCATCAAAATCCAGTAATGTTCTCGAGCTGTCCCATGAAATAAAGATCCGATATCATGAACCAAATGGTTAGGTGAAATACCGTGAGTTACAGCCATAAGCTCAACTCTATAGAAAAACTTTTGGACTGATATACCACTAGTAGAATTATTGATCGAACCATCAAAGGATATATTCCACTTTTGGATATCTACAGGGATTGACCGAATTTGTCCCATTGTAGGGGCATAACTAGTTGAAAATGTAGTTGGCGGCTCAGGCAGATATGTATGCCTCATATTATAAAAATTATTTGGCGTGGGGCCTTTTACATTTGAAACTGGGGTCGACTCAGTTGCGTGAGTAACTTCAGGTTGATATGGAAATTGAGTTGGTTTATTCTCACTACTAAATGTCTTTGATTCTTGGGAGCTAGCCGTAAACCTCTCATTTGTCAACAATGGTGGTCTAAAAGTATATTGATCCGCTCCACATGATGGAGGTACATATGGCCCTGATTGAATAGGAGGAATATTTCGAACGGGGCCCTGAGATGCATTAGCAAAAGATGTTGCGTAATCCGACTTGAACAGAGGCGCGGTAATTGGCGGCCTACTGGAAGTGAGAACGTTTCCCGTCGATTCCATAAAATTAACCTGTTTTGGGAAAAGACTTTGCGGGATATTCTTTGGCTCGGGTACGTCACCACTGACAACATTAATGGATTCGGGCTCTTCGTCACAATCTTCAATTTGAATGGACTGCCGTTGATCGTCTTGATATTCTTCAATCTGGAGGCCATTTAAGGTTTCCAAGGATGTATCTAGTGAATTGACATCTCGGAGCTTGGGTATCAGTTCTAGAATTGCTTGACAAGATGCTGATAAATTTGTAACCGACGTTTGAACGCTTTTTGATGCGGACATTCGAGTTAATCGTAATTGTACGTGTCTTAAACGGGAAATCATTATTGTAAAAAGCTCTGCATCCGGGTCATCATTCGACTTTAAAAATTGTTGTAATTCGGAATGAAGAGACCTTAATTTAGCTGTACAAACGGAAACTTCTCTTCGGGGAGCTTTCGCAGCTCGCGAGTGTGCCCGGACTGGCAATAATTCGGGATTTTGCAATTCTTTGTCAAAACATGATTGCAGTTCTGAAATTTGTCGCAAAATTGGACCCTTTAAGTTCCTAACTTCACATTCTACATCGATTTCGTCTGACTCTAAATCTTTACTCCTAATAACGAGTTCCATTTCGACTATCAAATATTTTAGTAGTTGCTACGAAAAAAAAAAATTAATTTAAGATTGAATAAACCCACACAAGAACTAAGTGTTAAGGTTAACTAATGATTTATAATTTCTAAATAATATTATTTTGAATTTAATAATTATGTTGCTATCGCTAAAATAGTGTATAGTTAAGTTTTAGTGAAACTACTAAACACGAAAAAAAAATAATTTAATACTAGCAAGAATGATTAATAAAGATTAATAATATAAGAATTATCTGAAACAAGGTTAATATAAAATTCAAATTCAAATTATCGGGATGACACCATAGTAATGGGATTAGCGGTTAAGTTTGTAATAATAAACCTTTGGTGGAGCAGCTGGTTTCCTTTGGGTACAAAAGAAAATTAAATTGGAACTGGAATAGGTTAAATAAACAGGAATTAAAAAAAAAACAATATCTTTCAATTAACTAACAAAACAAATCAACGAAAAAAAGTTCAGAAACGTTCGCGAATGAGAGATGTTATTTTTTTTTTTTTTCCTTTTAACGTAACTGTGTCACATTTCTCACTGACATGGTGATCAACATCAAAAATGGATGACCCATGTGAAAAAATGTGAGACAAGGTTATATCATGAACGTAGGGAAAAAGTAAATGGTTTCACACTAGAATCAACATTTAGAAATAGAGCAATAGTGCAGTAAATACTTAATCAATGCGTCATGATTAATAAATAATTTAATAAAAAAAAAAAGATGATTAAATTGAAAATTAATTTAAAAATAAATGTAAATAGAAAATATTAAACAAACGTATGTTTTTACAATTGAGTCAACGGTTAAAACTAGATGCAATTGCGCATACGAAGAAAACATGAATTTAAATGTATATAAGAGAAAAAAAAAAAAATATGAACCGGTATGCTTGTGATTGGGCGCCACTGTAACAGGACCGGAGGTCATGTGCATGAGAATACGAAATTATATTCTCATATCAAATGAAATCCTTAACTGTTAACAGAATTAACCGTTCGAATGTTCAGGCGGTCATCATTGGCCCGGCTAGGGCTCAGGGATTGGGGGTGGGTGTATCTGAACACTCAAACGATCCTAGATTAGACCGCGGAGATTTAGGAAAAAGGAGAGGATGGTGTTTAAAATTGAAACCAGCTAGCTACTCACCGTTAGTTAATCCACTTCACCTTGATATCATCCCGATAATAAACTATTTACGTTAAGCCATGTTAAATTTAAATCACTAATTCATCACTTATCACGAATGCACAGAAATTAATATTAAAATTTAGAGTACAAAAACCCAAGCGGAGAACGAAATCGATTAAATTAACGAAAAGTAAATTGAAACCACTGACCATTGAATTTTACAAATTTTTATGAATTTTATTAAAAATAAAAGAAAATAAAAGAAAAGAAAATATTTAGAATATGCGTAAGGCATTTAATATCTTATACTACCCATACTCCCTTAATTAAAATCGCGAGTTGCGGATCCGCTTATGATGAGTGATGAACACCATGGTGTTAATTGTTCTCCACTATTGCGTACATATGCGGTTTACGCGATGAAGGATTTTTACTTTTATTAGTTTTTATTATTATTATTATTATTATTATTATTATTAAATTATTATTAATTAGTTAGTAGTAATATTATATATAGTTTTTAATTGCTTAGATTAATCACTTAAGTAAGTTTTTTTTTGATTTTTAATTTTAAGTTTTTTTTTTTTTTTTTAATTTTACTTCGAATTGTCCGTTTAATGATTAGGCTTCACACTTACGTATATCACCGTAACTTAACAGTTCATTGCCTATTATTAATTAATACTTAATTTTACTTAAATTATTCGCACTAGTAACTGGCTTGAAAGAAAATTACACAAGGTAGCCAGCTTCACCTTTACATTGGATTTTATTGTTCATCCATATTTTTCTTTGCACAATAAAATGTCCACTCACTTTAATCGAATTTATTAACTTAATTTTTATTAATATATTATTAATAGTATTATTAAATAGTTACTCTAATTTTATAGTTATATGATATTATTATTAGGTGTTAATATTTATTTTTATTTTTTTAATTTTATTATTTACGGACGGAATAATTTTTAGATTTGCAAATTTTAATAATTTTTATATTTGCAAACGTACAACAACGATCCTTCTATCCCACGTTGTACCTTAGTCTTCAAAGAATTTTTTTTTTTTTTTATTTATTTTTCCTCTTAGTAGAGTGATCTTTCGCACCGTCCCAAAAACTAACTTGCTCCCTCCAATCCCTCGTTTTTTCGTTTTATTTCATTCTTATTGTATCCCCTCCATTACTCATATTTCCCAATATCGTTTTTTTTTCTGTTTTTTTTTTCTAGTACCACACTAATTATTGTAATAAAGAGATTTTAAAATTACCCATTATACAGTTTACATGCATCACAAATAATATTCGAAAATTACAGCTGGCAGCTAAAGTTACTATAGACAGAAATTCAGCGGTCAATCGTGCTACCTATTATTTTATTGAAATAAATTTATTTAAGGATGGAACGTCAGTAATTCCGTTACAGTCTTTGCAAATTATGACATCTACTTTTGCAGATTATACGGCAATCGTATGAAGCCATAGGAATCCACAAACGGTGTCCGATAATCTGCACCAACGAATCAAGGTGAAGAGAAATCGACACACGTAACATTCACATTAAATAAGCTTACTTGTCCGCCTGTCACAATAAATGGAATCCTTCAATCAAATGAGCAAAATATATAGGCGTCCATCTAGATCGACGGTTAACTTGGCGAAAACATTTTTGAAATGAAACGAGATCATATCAAATTAAAAAATAATAAAATGCTCTGGTTGATGGGGAAATATTCAACCATTGACCTAGAATAGAAACGTCTCCGGTATAACACAACGATTAAACAAATTTGGTCGTATGGGTGTCAATTATGGCAATCGACCTCACATTCGAATATTGACATTATCCAATGAGCAGAGTCAAAAATTCTCAGAACGATTACAGGGGGAGTCCGATTTGAATCGTCGCGTGTATTAAATTACAAGTGAAAATTTAAAAAAAAAATTAAAGAAATAAAAAACTTTAAGTGCAGAATGTGCGGAATGTGACAATTGGTTTATTTTCTCCAAGCAAAATAAAACAACAACGATCGCGATCCACCACAAATTTAAGTGCAATAAATCGCGCAAACTCTCTAGTGCCATCGACCTCTGGCATAAATAAAAATGCAATACAAATTCAAAAAAGTGTAAGCGGTTGTGGTAGGTAACAATATTGTGCCAAGCGACATCGATATAACGGATAAAAGCAATGTACTGCATTCATTAATGCAAACAGGTATGGAGCGTTACATAACCGTAACATCCAAACAAAACCGCAATCCCAAGTCTCCATTGCAATCTGCGAAAAAGCCAAACACTTTAAAATTAGGAGCAGGAATAACAAATGGTAACCGTTTCCAACCTCTGTGTGGAAATAAAATTATAACATATATTGGTAGCCGATCTTCAAAAAGAAACAGGTGGAGAGTTTTTCATGCCTCCAATTAAACAAGGCAATATCCGTGAAACCACAATTCAAGCCTTGAGCATCGAAGCATATCGCAATATTGTTGTCATCTTAGAAGTAGTTATTAATTACTTTTACACATTTATATAGATTGAAGAGTTCGAGAGGCCTACCAGTAGTCATAAAAGGAATCTAGTCATCTGTATCGCCACAGGAGATACGTGAGGAACTTACTCAAGTCGAGTGGTTAAGATGACACCATCAAGTGTTATCAACCCATAATTTTATTGAGGCGTTTAATATTCATTAACATCATCCATGTTGTCAAATCAAACTGCTCCAATACTGATTGAGATTTCAATTTTAGAATGACGTTCTATGTGGAGGGGAATGAGAAGATAGCAAAAGCAATTGTAAAAGGGCGGCGATAATCATACTGGATAATCAACTATCCTAGCTAAGATTTATTGGAACTGTATCAGTCTCATTTAAATTCTATTCAAATATCATGTTAAACCTTTTTTAGTTTGAAGGCTTAGTAAACGGATTTAAAACACTAAATTTCATGTAAACATTAGATTTGGTGTCACCAGCGCAGTTTTCTCCGTTTCATTCTGTTGTATTTACATTCGGCAATTCTATATAAATCCTGCACAGTTCAGTGATTCACCAGTCAAAAATTTACACATTCTTTAAAATTCACAATGCATAACTAATAGGCTTGAGCGAGCCGCGTATAAAAAGGTAAAACTCTGCACAAAAACAAAATGTTTAAATATCGGAAGCACAATGCGCACATAAAACACAATCGGCAGTGAAAAGCCCCAATTAGATTTCTACCTGCGTTTTGCAATAATATTTTTACGATAAAAGCTTTATGTGCGAGTATGTACGTATGTACTCGTATATACACAACAATAGAAAATAAATTTCCAGAGGCCAGCATTTTGAAAGTATTTTTGTTGTAATGCTTATAATCTGTCTATATACCCTACCTACCGTTCTTATACTATAGGTACGAGAAATATGATAAATTTTTAACTAAAATTTTTCAATTTTTTTTTCTCTCCTCGTCCCACAAAAAACGAGATTCTCATTCCGGCGGTGGGTCTGGCGGTGAACTGAGGCTAAATAAAAATTCTAATAATAAAAAATAACAACAACAACAATAAAAATGGTTTTGTTTGTTTGAAATTTTTCCAAATCCAGCACACAAAAAAAATTTATATTTTTTCCCCGAGATTAAAATGTTACAGTGGATTAAAAATATGTTGACAGGATACTATATTTATATAGGTAGAGAAAGGTATTAGAAAATATGGGTAGACGTGATGAAAATTTATGATTTTTAGATAATATTGCTCTTTTTGATTTGATGATGTTGAGTTGGGGATGATGATGTTGACAAATATTTTTATGTTGTCTAGGTAATATTCCCTGCTACTCTTAATTAGCTGGACACTGGCTGTTATACAGTGCATTCACCTTTATAAAAATTTGGTCATTGCGCATTTTATTTCATCCCTCATTATATATATACTTTCCAGCGGTTAGTTTTGGGTCGGCTGAATATTTTTTGGGTATACAGGGTGATTTTTTTAAGATGAAACTTTCAAATGTCTCGGAAAATAAGCACTCTACGAAAAAAATGCCCATTATCAAAATTTAGTCATTGTAAGGGGGGGGGGGGGCGTACATTATTGCTTAAACTAGTACCACTCCTTCTCTTCTTGTAGGTGAGGCGGGGGTAGTTTTGAAATTAAAATAGGAACCTGTATTTTTTTGATTGCAGATTCGGATTCTACGGCTTAAAGTACGTAGGATTTATTTGAAATATTTTTTTCAATTCATGATAGATGTGGCTGTTAAGTAAGAGGCTCCTTTACAAAAATAAATTTTAATTTTGAAGCTAACCTAAATTTGAAAATACGCACATGTACAATCATACTACATTATTTTCCTAGTAGTGGTGGTTAATATGTATACTTTTGGTGTGAGTCACGTCAGAAATCCCATTTTGGAAATCCCACCATTTTCTTATTTTGTCGAGTAGTATTTGATTGTGCAATTTTGTGCGTCTAACGGTAACATTTGTGCATAATGTACTTTGGGAGATAATGTGGGATTTCTGGCGTGATTATCACACCAGAAATCCCATAGATCAGTTTCATGATTAAAGCCTATGTTTTGCTTTAGTTTAATTGTGCAAAACTGTGCATGTCAAAAACAATTTAGTTCTCCTCCAGAATTGGTCAGGATTTAACCTATAACGGCTATATCTGCCAATTTACATGGGCTATATATAACGCCTATTCAGGTAGATCAATTATGGAAAAATATCGTATATTTCTAGAAACAATGTTTAGATTAGATGTATATAACCTAAAAAAAAACAAAATTCAATAAAGGCATACTCCCCATTAGCTAGAATCGCACTTACAAGTCCATTCCTTCAACCCTAATTTCAAAAGATCAATTTATGAAAAATTTTATATGGATGATATCTGGAAATCCCACTTTTTATTAACTAAATCACTTAAACTAGTTGACATGAACATTCAGATTAAATTGCATGATTGTGCATACTCCCCATCAGTCAGAATCGCACTTACCAGCGGGTATATCAGACAGACATGTAATAACTGCATAATGAAGCAGAAAATTTGTACGCTTAAAACTATCCCACTTTTAATGGATGTTATTGAAAACGATCTAAAACGTTTAGAAACGGCTATACATTTTAATGAAGTAAAATTGTGCTCCTGTGGTAACGAGCATGTAAATGATGTTACATTAAATCGATTATTAGTATTTTATGTTGAATCTCAAAAAAATTTAAGAATAGACGATCTCAACGATATTTCAAAAACACTCCAAATCAGAGGCAAAAAATTTAAAATTTTATCAGTTGTAGCCCGTTTACTGGAGTCTCCTCATTTTGTGACCTTCATATACAGGACAGACGAACGTTACCATTTGTACGACGACCAAAATAGCGAACCAGTCCTTGCAGAAACAAGTGCACGGTTTAAAGCAACAATTCTCTTTTATTTAGAAAATTAAACGATGAATTGAACTACAAATGAAACTATAACTAAACTAAACATTGAATATACTAAAACTAAAAAAAAAAATTAAAAAAAAATTAAAAAACTTTACAAAAAAAACATAAAATAAAAAAGAAAAAAAGAACTACAAAAAAATGGGAAGTAACTTGATCGCCTCCACGCGGTGCTTCCTGGGGATAGCAAATTGACCAACAAATTGATTTATCTGTCGTGATGAAAAAGAAAATAAACGTATAGACAAACAAAAAATCAGTTCTAGTGAATTTCTTTAAAAATTGTTGGGATTTCCACAAATCACCCATATAAAATTTTTCAGAAATTGATCTTTTGAAATTAGGGTTAAAGGAAGGGACTTGTAAGTGCGATTCTGACTGATGGGGAGTATGCACATTATAGGGTAGTCCACGTTTGTATGGGAAAAAAAAATGTTGAGATATCTAACGGGACACCCCCTAGAAATTTGAGGTTATGCTAAAAACCTAAACAGAAAAAATATTGGGTCGATCGAAGGTCGTTTAGAGGTCGCTTCACTTTCACTTTCAAACGAACAGAAAAATTACTTAAAATTTTTTCTCTGACTAAATAAAAATTAAAGTCAATAGAGGAGATAATTACCTTTCCAAAACATCAAAGATAACGAAAATCGGTTAACAAATAGCGAGATTATTGCCAATTTTCGAAACTAAGAAAATCCCAAAAAAATAAATGGTTTTCTTTAAATCCTGGAATTTATATTCAAAATTACAGAAAAAATAAATAAATAAATAAAAATGAGGTATAACGAATTAACAATGGAATGTTTTATGATGTCATAACAAACCGTATGAGTCATTAGCAGTTAACATATGTAACAGTATCAACAGTAACGTTGGTACTGTTAACAGAAATTTCTCCACTCAGAGGCATCGGGGCAGTCATTCTTCGGCCGGCTAAGGCTCAGGGTAAATGGGTGGGGTTTCCCGTGCATGAGTGGAACGTGCTAGACTGCTAGGTAAGGAATTGGGGAAGGGGGAAAAAATAAGGAAAAGGGAAGGAATGCAAACAAAAATTTGATACCTACCGTACCTACCCAGATCTCATCCTTAATTAACTAAGCCGTTAGCCTCTCATATTGTCAACATGTTAACCAATGTGAACATTCGAGCGATATTGCAAAAAAAAAAACAGAATCAAACCGAATTCAATTTGAGCCAAATAAAATGAAAATAGGAAGAACCAAAAAAAAATAAATAAATTCAAGAAAAACTGAGAAAATTAAAATTGAAAAATTCGAAAACAAATTATTTATTTTAACAAATTTCACGAAAAATTTTATAAGTGAATAACCAAGAAAATTAAACTCTACAACTAATGACGTCATGAAAATTCCTAAACTTAATTAATTGTACAAAACCAAAAATGAGTCGAAACTAACTTATAACTATTACCACCACCAATACATAATGATTATAAAAAAAAATTCATAAATGTATATATGTATAAAAAAAAACCTGAACGGTGATGATGACGATGATATGTCGCAGCCGGTGTCCTTCGCTGACGTTTTGATGTATGTTGGATTTGTTTTGTCCGTTTAAATTTATTTTTATTTTATCAATGGACGTTTTATTATTGCATTAAGCCACTATTATAATTCTAAACTTATTAATTATTTATATTATTAGATTACTGCCTCGTCGAAGTATTATATAAAATATTTATTTTAGAAGAGACATTTCGCTACGATCTCTTTATAATTTATCTTTTACGATTTTATTATAATTTATTATTTGATAAGCGAGCTCATTTATACTCCCCGCATGTCTATCAATCATAAATTTATTTACGGTAACTTCCGATATCAAAACAAACGGGCACTCGTACGACGTAACAACAGGCGTACCATAAATTTTTTTTTTTTTTTTCCCGACTTTTATTGTACTGATCACGTTTTTCACTATACGTCTTAATATTAGCTTAACCTAATACATATCACTTATAACAATGCCCCAATTAAATAATTACACGCTTAATGGACTGTTCACTTTTAAAATAGCGGTTTTTCAAAGAAAACGCTTCCGAGGAAGTTTTTATAAATTAAATTTCAATTTAAATTATTTCGGGCTAGGTTTTTCTTTCCATTATTATCACTAAGTTAGTTATAATATGTGTTGCTTTTATAATTAGAATATTAAATTCGATTTGATTGTTCTTTTTTTCCCGAAAGCTTATTCACTAACTATATAGCATACCACATCACCAAGAACATTCGTAACTTCTCGAATTTTTTTTCTTTACACGACTTAACAAAATTATTTGGAGCGTAGCGCACAATAAAATATGACATAATTTAAAGAAAATCCAAAATTGACTCCCCCCTTGCAAAACGTTTCCTCGTTTATATAAAAAAAAAGATATCAATGTATTCGCCATCAAGTACCGTATTTTTGATTCCCCTAATTGTCATATTGATGCTGTTGGTATTTGAGCATCATAAAATTTAATTTAAAAAAAAAAATGTAAGTGCCGGACAGCGGTATGGAACCTTAGTTCCTTGGAACGAGTTGCGCATACCGATCGTTACACATAGTTGTGTTTTATGATGCCATTATCATAAAACACAACTATGTTAAGTCCTTATGATTCGTACGTCATTAGTTATTGTATTTAAAATTTAAATCCGCATACCGCATTAAATATGACCTGCTATGGCCAATATATTTAATTGTATCACAAAAGAAACGCAAATTAATTTCAGTTTAAATCCAAATCTCCCGAGAAAAGGACACAAATTTGTAATAATTAAATCTAGTCCGTTTAACAGTTTTATTAATATTTTTAAGAAAGTGCTACTATAGTTGATAAAATGGCAGCTAGTTTATGGTCCACTACAGAAATTTATCTTCTTCGGCATGAGTACTGTCAAATTATTGGTGCTATGTTACCATCAGAAAGCAAGTGTTGTGTCTCTTTTTACAATCACCGTACTGTAATATTAACTATTCGTGAAAGTGCAGCTTTGACAATCCATAAAGTACAAGAAGTGTCTATTTTCTGGTCAAAAGCACGAATTCCAGTGAAATAGGAACAACATTCCATTGAAAAATTGGAACAATTGCACGATGAATGGAAACATTTTCTAAAGAATAAAAATAAACCTTCAAAATTTAACCGTGAAAGCAAAACTGCCTTTAATAGTAAACTGGATGATATTTTCGATACTGCACACACTAATGCCTAGTCCATGATGATCAGTGAAGGCGATAAGCGATTCCCCTTGTCACCGCATGAGAAAGGGAGTTCCGGATATTTGGCTGGAGCCAGTCGATACGAAATTGAAAAAGAAAAACGGAAATCGGAAGGTGTGAAGGCAGATAAAAAACGTAAACGAAAATATCTTGAAGAAAAAGTAAATCAATGCCAATAGACTCACAAGCATTATTTTCGCCATCGACGACTTTGGACATTCTGTTGATGAACTCTTTTGAATCGAACAACAGCATCAGTTACATCGACTTTCAAGTTTACAACAGGTGTAGTACATTGGGATGGAAAATACTTCCGGAGTTGTCTAGAACGGAGACCGTGGATCATTTACCGGTGATTATTTCCCATATAGATGGAAAACAGTTACTGGGCTTTCCCAAAATATCAAGATTAACTGGTTTGGAAATGGCGGAGGCTGTTTTCTAATGCTTATTCGATTAGAGAGCAGCTGACGGTGTCGTGGTGGCTTGCTTCGATACAACAACTTACATACAGGGAGATAATATGAAGCAGCTATTATTTTAGAGCAGCTTCGATACAACAACTTACATACAGGGAGATAATATGAAGCAGCTATTATTTTAGAGCAGAAACTGGATTGAAGCTTATTATATCTTCCTTGTCGACATCTCGACAGATTTTGTTGCCAAACACTGGCGATTTTTTAAAAACGGTTCAAGATTTCCACAGATTTTCTTATACAAAATTCGGATATGTGGCCTCAAGATGATAATTTCAAGAACGGAAGGAAGGTTATCAGTCAAATAAAAGTCGCAAATGATATCGCAGAACGTGGTGTTAAGTTAATACAAGATTAAAATAAGAAATTAACAAGAAATGAAGATGACATGCAATATTTTACAATAAGTCGTAAATGACTACACACAGAAGTTTGCAACATATAACAAAACATCCTTAATGAGTAGGTGGTCATCTTAAATTGATTATTTTTATCATAAAAAGTAATTCGTAATATCATTGTATAGAAGAAACATTTGGCATTAATAATAAAAAAAATATAGTAAATAATTGGTCTTGTTTTTGTATTTTAGAAATTTAGCAATATTCTCGCTATTTGTTAACCGATTTTCGTTATCTTTGATGTTTAGGAAAGGTAATTATCTCCTCTATTGACTAAAATTTTTATTACGTGTGAGAAAAATTTTAAAATAATTTTTCTGTTCGTTTGAATGTGAAAAATTGAAAAAAATACTTTTTTTATCGAACTTCGCGCTCAAGTCGCGACCTCTAAACGACCTTCGATCGACCCGATATTTTTTCTGTTTTAGTTTTTAGCATAACCTCACATTTCTAAGGGGTGTCTCGTTAGAAATTGGAACTTTCAAAAATTTGGTCCACCCTAATGCACAATCATGAAATTTAATCTGAATGTTCATGTCAATTAGTTTAAGTGATTTAGTTAATAAAAAGTGGGATTTCCAGATATCACCCATATAAAAAATTTCAGAAATTGATCTTTTGAAATTAGGGTTGAAGGAAGGGACTTCTAAGTGCGATTCTGGCTAATGGGGAGTATGCCTTTATTGAATTTTGTTTTTTTTTCAGATTATATACATCTAATCTAAACATTGTTACTAGAAATATACGATATTTTTCCATAATTGATCTACTTGAATAGGCGTTGTATATATCCCATGTAAATTGGCAGATATAGCCGTTCTAGGTTAAATCCTGACCAATTCTGGAGGAGAACTAAATTGTTTTGACATGCACAGTTTGGCACAATTAACTTAAAGCTTTAATCATGAAACGGATCTATGGGATTTCTGGTGTGATAATCATGCCAGAAATCCCACATTATCTCCCAAAGTACATTATGGACAAATTTTACCGTTAGACGCACAAAATTTCACAATCAAATACTACTCGACAAAATAAGAAAATGGTGGGATTTCCAAAATGGGATTTCTGTTTCTTTTTAACACAAAATAAATTAATATTACCTGTATGAACAACGTATGACGGGTAGAGAAACGTGAATTTATTTTCGTATGTCCTAACATTCTTACCTTTATAATTCGATCTCTTTTGGTTTTGTACACTTGCATACTGTAAATTGCAATTTCTGATGTAGCAATGATATCAAGATGGTTCAAAGAATTTATTACAATATACATAATTACAATTCAGTGATTACATGAAAACCACCCCTATGATTTGCATAAGGTTATTATCATCAACCAATCAATGAAATCTTAGACCACATCAATCAGATTGGTATGATATCAAAGGGCCGAATGTCGAAGGGCCGAATGTCGAAGGGCCGAATGTCGAAGGGCCGAATTTCAAAGGGCCGAATGTGTCGAAGGGCCGAATGTCGAAGGGCCGAATGTCGAAGGGCCGAATGTCGAAGGGCCGAATGTGTCGAAGGGCCGAATGTGTCGAAGAGCCGAATTTTTTTTTATTTTTAGAAATATATTTTTTTGGGCTAGCCTTTAGTATCGCAGTCAAAATTGACTATCGCGAATTTTTTTTCAAAATGGTCATAATTTTAACTAAAAATGTAAACATATCACACGCCATTTTAGATAAATTTCAATTTTTTATATATTGTTTATAATTTTTTCCGCTTTTGGATTAAATTTTTCTACATTTTTTTTGGTGGTTATAATTTTAACTAAAAAATTGTTAATTTAATTGACTGCCATCTTAGACATATTTTTATAAATAAAATAAATTTGAATTTGTAACATATGAACTGTTTTTAAATGTTTAGGAAAATAAATAATTTTAAATGATTAATTTAAAATCAAACTGTAAGTATATCGTCGGCCCAGTACTTAAATGGTACAAACGCATTTTGGACGTTTTTGAGTTAGTAGTGCCATCTTACTTAAAAAACGAGATCTTTCGATTGGTAGTTTCAAAATGTTCATATCTCAATCATATTGAAAGATACCAGTGTGCTAAGGGTTACATATGCTTAATTGGTAACATAAAAAAGTACTTATCTGTTACATAAACTAATCATATGGGAATAACATAATTTACTATCAATTTTAGTTAAAATTAGAATAATACTTAAGTGTTACATACGAGCAATCAATATTAAATACAAGTTTAAACGAAAAAGGAAAATTAAGTTTTGAATGATACAAACATACAACACCATATGAGATCAAGCCATACATACATAAAGTAAATTCAGGGCTTGAATGATACAAACATACAATCTATATGCGACAAAGGTAATATCTCAAAAAAACAAAACGGGATTTGTATGATACACACGTACAATATATATATGTATATATATATATATATATATATATATATATATATATATATATATATATATATATATATATATATATATATGCAACTAATTCATAAACCCAAAATTTAAATTCAGGACTTGAATGATTCAAACATGCAACATATATGAGACCACAACCAATGGGCATTTTGTAAACTCAGGGCTTGAATGATACAAACATACGATCTGTCTGCGGATAAAACGAAATTATAAATTTAGAATCAGGATTTGTATGATATAAACATACATCGAATGAAACAGTTACACAGTTTTTTTTTAAATTTTTAATACTTACGTGAAAATTTATATGCAGTTCTGCAGTAACACGTGATTTTTGTATATACAATTTTTAAATTAATATGTATTTGTTAATATGTATTGCATAATGAAGTACATGCAACACTACCAACAACCACAGTAAAACTGAAGCTAAAATTGAAGCGTCTACTAAATGATTTCACCCCCCCCATTCCCATTTTGCATGGGGGTGTAAGTACTCAACAGACGCTTCAATTTAAAAACTTAATATGGGGGTGCAATCATTTAATAGACGCTTTAACCCCACCGAATTGTGGTCCGTCAAATCCTGTGTTCCTGTAATTACTTGAATTTTGACTTATAGACTGTGTCTGAACTGCCGGAAGAAGTTTTACGTGCATTTGAAGGCATTTTGTCTGATAATGACGTTGATGATGAGCATAAAGGTTTCATTTTATCTCCATTTTTCTCTATATTTCCGAAAAATCTGTCCTAAAACTGACTTTTTACCGTAGTAAATTATTTATCTTAACTTTGGCTTTCTACAGCCTTCAAATAAGAATTTTTATTTTCTCTGACATTATTGATTCATTAAATTTCAAAAATTACGTTCTTACCATAAATAATAATTCTGTTTTCAAGTAATAGGTGAAAAGGGAAAGGTTCGGAGCCGAACTCTATAAGCATTTTTGTTGCCTATAAAGAACTTCTATGCCGTGTGATTTGCGTATTTCAAATATTACGACCACCCAGTCAGACACCGACCTAACCCCATCTACACCCAGCCCAACCGATCCCAATCCACCTTATGTCAACTGACTCCAATCAACCACAAACCACCACATCTAAACATTATTACCATCCCCCACCCACTATCCAATTAAAACCCCAACACCCATCTCACCCACACCACCCTATACTGCACCACCCATATTATCACCCTTTAACACCTCCATACCCACGTCCATGCACACACGCAGACTACCCACACAAACCCTCATCTACCAACTCCCAAATTCTCACACCAAACCCAAAACGCATCATCCCACCCCCTCCACCTCCCATACCACCTCTCCTACCACCCCCATAACCACACCACCCACACAAACCAACATCTAGCCGAAATATATTTTTATTTCACATTCACATGCTCGATGAAACCAAAATAGAATAGAAAATAAAAAAAAAATCTATCAATTTTAAGGAGGGGGGGTTAACAAAACCCTACATATCTCCGAACGCTCTAAACACAGAAATGTCCAAATCAATATGGATCATTCCCATGAATTGCTTGAACTTTTAGTGAAGAAATTAAGTTGATATCTCCATCCGTTCTCAAGTTATCACAGACGGACACAGACGGACAGACGGCAAACCGAAACCATATTGCATTTTTTTAACAAAAATGCTTAAAAACGAAAATACTGATACATACCATACAAATAAAAAATATGAAAAACGGTTTTGTGTTACATACGCAATTTTCAAAATTTTAAATTTCGGTTTAAAATTAAACTGTGGGCTTGATTAAAGATTCCTTTAAATTTTAGATGAGACAGTTAGCATATTTTAAGAAAATGTATTTTATTTTGTCAAATAGTGTATAGTCTTACGTTCGTAGCCAATTAAACTTTAGATTCGATTATCTCAATTTCAAGTTTTGTCGTTTGTAACACTTAAGTACTCGGGCGACGATATGGTTTATAAACAAAATAAATTTTATTAAGTCACTTGCGATTATTATTAAATATTCGTAATTTAAATTCGTCATTTTTGAGATGGTTCACCCTTCACCCCAAGAAATTTTTGTATGCTGTTGATGCAAAATAATTTGAAATAATATAGGGACTTACACGACGAATTAAGCTAACATTTGTGGTACATCTATCAGAAGAAGCGATACGAGCGATACTATCTATTTGATCTGTGTCTGCAAGGTTGACGAAGCATAAACAAATTCAAATCAAATATACGGTATTTTCAATATTGTCAAGCACAGATTTGCCTTGTTTAATTTATTAAAAATTATTTTATCACGGCTTAACGTAAAATTTTAAATTTTGGTTCATTTTTTATTCCGATAGATGGAGTTAGCTTGAGACACAAAAAGTGCTAAGCAAAGACACACTTTTTAAGTTATAAAAATCCGCTTTTGATCAAAGTGGCGCCACCGTCGCTCAGACTGTCAAAAAATTTGACTGCGATACTAAAGGTGTTCCTTTTTTATTATTTTTTTATTTAATTTAATTATTGAATTTAATTATTTTTTTTATCTTTTGCACCATATACCTACTATCAGAAGGCTGACAAATAGGGCCGAATGTCTCTGGTGGCGCATGACAAAATTTTCCTTCACCAAAATGTTTCGCTGACCGGATACGCGGAATTTCATAAATATTCAAAGATGAAAAATATTAAAATACATAAATTCATAAGAAATTCATATGAAAAATAAAATATGAAAAATAAAAAAATATAAAAATATTCTAATATGTACACCAATACCTCAGTTTGCGCTGTTTCGTTTTGCGATGTTTCACTCTGCGTTCATATATTTTTGATGAAAACATTTTTCATTTTGAAAAAAGGACTTGCCGAGCAACAGTCACTGACGAAAGTAATGCAATTGCTGTATTGGCTGCAGTAACTCATAATCCTCATGTTAGTACACGAGAAATAGGTAGCTATTCCGGATTGTCCGAAACTAGTATTTGGAAAAGTTTTAAACGTCCGTATCATTTGCCTACATAAAGATCTTTATGGCGTTGTTTTCCAGATCGGCTAACATTTTGTCAGTGGACACGTGGACAAAATCTCAATTTTTTCGCTAATTATTGTTCTCTGACGAATCGTCTTTTACATATCATGGAACGGAAAAGTGAGGAAGTGTTGAAAATCAACACTGGCTTCTCCGAACATCAGCGCCCTTGGACTGTCAACGTGCGGTGTGGAATAATTTTGAACAAACTCATCGGCTCTCACATTATTGAAGGCAACTTGAATGGTCAAATGGACCGAGACGACTTGACCTTAGAATTGCGACAGAACTTGTCGTTTCAACATGATGGTTGTCCAGCACACTATTCGTCGGTAGCACGTGAAGTACTTGATCGTGGTTTAAATAGTCGCTGGATCGGTATAGAGCTGGTCCGGTAAAATAGCCTGCCAGCTCACCAGATCTTACTTCGCCAGATTTTTTTGGTCGGGTGAAGTCAAAGACAAAGTTTACCAACAAGCACCAACAACACGTGAGAACATGATTGAGCTTGTGCCGAAATTGTAGCAGACATGCTTCTAAGTTGTGAAAATTCATTTTCTTAGAAAAACTCGTATGGCGTTCAATTCCTTTCTGCATTCGACTTTATTTTTTTTTTTATTCATCGACTAATTCTAATCCGTTACATTCTCGTATGTACCTTTGTTTCGTTTTTTATTTTTTTTATTTTTGTAATAAAAAGAATTACTAAATTTTATACAGGTCGGTATGTTTAGAGGGGGATTCGCATTTTGTGTTGGTGCATATTTAAAGGCTGGGCTTGTTACTCCCATCCCCTTGGCAGGGCATCCACAGGGTCGAAGTGGCAAGTTCATCATATGTGTTGCCCATTCGGGGTGACCGTAAAATCCACACGGTCTCGCCGTGGATCTCCGATAGTTTTGAGCTATAGGAGTGTGTATTGTACCCTTTCCTATTATGCTGTTTTGTTGTGGCTGGGCATTGGTCTTCCGGGGTCGATGGGTCATTCGGGGGTCTCTTCACCAGATGGACACACCCGGTTATTATTAAATTTATCTGACGTTCCTCAAATTTCGTCCAACGAATTCTGGTGTCCCTAATTTAATTTCAGTTTTTCCTTTAATTTGCTTTTTAAATTTGTTTCTTTTCCACGGTGTAGGTCAAGAGCACGCAAGCATCAACTTCCACACGACCCAAACTGCCGAGATCTAGCCGGCAAAATCACCGTGTGTGAGGCCTCTGCGTGCTTAGTTAAAACTGCGGATCGGCTGCGAGCCATCCGTAACAATTTGTTTATGATTAATTTCGAGTATTTACATTGAAAACGTTATAATTTTAATTCAAACGTATTGCAGAATCGTATATATAGGTTCACAGTAGTAGAAATTAAAATAAATTAATATCGTTATTACAGCGCCGTCTATCATGAAACGAAAAAAATGTTTTAAAGAAATCACACGTACTTTAAGCCGTAGAATCCGAATATACAATAAAAAATAGGGGTTCGTATTTTAATTTCAAAGTTATCTCCCGCCCCACCTACAAGAAGGGGAGGAGGGGTACTAATTTTAGCACTAATGCATCAAAACCCTCCCTGCCCCTCCCCCCAGAATGATTAGATTTTGATAATGGGTATATTTTTCGCAAAGTGCTTATTTTCCGAGATATTTGAAAGTTTCAGGTTAAAAAAGTCACCCGGTATGTATTTTTGCAAAATATTCTTTTCTCTTATTTTATGTTGTGGCTTTATGAAAGGACGAGACAATGTCACGTAATTGTTATATAATTATAGTCGTATAAAATGGCTCATTGCACTATATAATTTTTCGTATATTGAGGTCTTCAAAAAGAAAGCTACCACGGCGGGTTCATCATTATATTTATATCACGGTATAATTACACCGTAATCAGTCTTAAATTATGTCTTGTGTACCAAACACACAGTTGACTGAAGAATAAAGTAATCAAGCTAATTTTTTTAAGAACCAACAACAAATTTAATTCTTCTTAGAAAGCTTATCCATAAATAACGACGACAACGACGACGACGACGACTATATAACGATGAGTGTGAGCGATAATATTCTTATCACAAAAAATATTTTAATTAAAACGAAAAAAAAACAGATTTTCCATCTTGCTGTTGTTGTACGGGAATATTTTCATCATTTACACACAAAGATCTGTATCGTAACTATGCCCTAACCAGGAGGTGGATGAAAAACACAAAAAATCGTGCCATTCTGCACGCCACAATTCACCACTTTTATTTTAATTTAATTTTTCTTTCTATATACGTATGTATCGGTGTGGGTTCGCGGTTTTCTTGTAAATTAAAACACGCACTTTGTATCTTCTGAGATAAATTTTTGAACAAAACGACGTAACGATTTCTTAAAAACTTTCACTAACGCGATTCTAATCGTTATAACCTTTTTATTATTGTTGAGTTGATGATAATAACGACGATGTGTGCTGGTGTGTTTGTGTGCGAATATAAAAATAACCATCACTATATAGATTTTTATTTTATCGTTAAGATAACGTGTGTACGCCGCCGTCGCCACCCACCATTAAACTCCACAGCCATATATATACCGACATCATTTATTGTTATATGATTTTGATGTATTAAGTGTATAACACATTGTTTGCGACTTGAAGGGTAATATATCTTGAGACGGAAGACAGATGGATGTGTGTGCTGTAAAGATGAGAAATGTACTTGACTTTATATTTGTATATGTGACACGCTAAATTGATTATTTTGGAAGTTGCGCGTACCCAGCTTTGTGATTTGATTATTTGGCTTTATAAATGTAGCGACTCACATAACACTCAATATTTAAAACGATGTAAAGTTGGTGGCAGTGAATTTGTTTTCAAGATTTTCAGTGCAAGATTTATATCATCCCCCTGTTTGCCCATGTCAGCTGTTGGATGTATACCATTTGGAAATGTTTATGCTTTTTCAATGTATTGGTACAACTTTCATTGATGGTTGAACTGAACATAGAATATTCAATCAGAATTCGAAGCATTTTAAAGAGTGCTAAGGCTAACAGACCATCACGGTCTGATGAATTAAGCTCTTCTGAAAAATACGGGCACAGCGCTAACTTATTTAATTTTGTAAAAGTTAACGGTCACTTTATCTATATAAAAAAAACGAAAAAATTACGACCACGTAACTTTTAGACAAATGGGTTTCGAACTAAGGGTGATCACAAAATTGTCGATTGTCCAAAGCTTTTCTCTACATAATTATGTTGAAATTTGGAAAATCAATATGATGGGGTGTTTGGCGCGTGGACCGACAACATTTTTAGGCAGATTGGTTATTTGGAGGCTTGTAACCGCATGGCTTGTTCTCACGGCTGTAACAGTGGTCGTACACTATTTGTGATTAGCTTTTAGTCGGACGGGTGGTCCTGTTATCCACCACTAAGCAGCAGCCATGTTACAATTATTTTTTTTTTAAATCTATATGAAAATATTAAACACATATAAAAGGCAATACCACTATCACTTTAGCCATCCATTTCTCCCCAAATACGTACGACTATTTAGCACATACTCTGAATCAATACACATCGCCATACCAATCAAGTATGTGTGAATGACGAAACAGAAAAAATCACTGATCAATAAAATTGCTTAATACCGATAAATACTTATAACACAACATAAATAAAGAAGATAAAGATTAATTATGTAGAGGAAATCTCTTCATTGACACCAGCACACGTGTGGCTAATTTTGGAACTTTAAAAAAGATCGTTTTGTGTTTTTGCTGTTGTTCACGTAAAATTGAAGGTCGGTGCATTTGTTAATATTTTATTCGTAAACCTAAACCGCTATTCCACACTTTGATTCTTTCGTCCTGATTCATTCCTCATTTCGAAATCGGTCGTTTCTAGGTTTTGTGGGCGGTATCGACTCATCATTTTCCTGATCCTTTCTCTGCCTCATTGTGTTCCTTTTCAACTCCAATTCGTGACCCCTTTGCACGAGTCTCCGTCGCGGCCTTCTGGATCGCTCTCTTTTTAGCAATCAACTACTCTATCGGACTCACTCTCAACAATTAAACTGGAATCTTCTGCTAGGCCCCTCCGAAAGATCTTTACTACGTTTGATAAGCCAATTTCTCTCTCTTTTTCTGTGGTCGAAAACTCTCGTTAAGCAAACTTGTACTCTCCGGGCTAGAACCAAGCATTTGCCTTTGGACTTGGTTGTTTTTTGAACCTTTTGTGGTTTTCTTTATTACCGATGTCTGTTCGTCTCGCCAGTTTTCACATTGCTTATCGCAGGAATCAGGCTGACACGAAAAACGATCATTCCATTGTTGTGACCGTAGTGACCTAACTTCCACCATCTGAAGCATCTTCTTTGCTTTTTGATGTCACTTGACTTCACACTTAATCAACACAATTCTTCTTGACTTCGAATGATATAGGCCAATTTTTTCATTGCTCGATCCACCAGCGCCTCGATCACTATAACGACGTTTGAATTGAGTCATTTGGGCTCTCAACAACAACGTTCAGTGCAACCTGAGAACATCTTTCCTTTGTTTGCGAGACGTGCCTCTAAAAGCTGGCATCGACTTCTTCAATTTTGTTTTCAACTTTGGTTATGCCATCGGTTTCAATTGCTTGTATTTTCGTAACAAAAAACTCAATCATAGCTTTCAGTTCTTCTATTTCATTCTCTTGGATCCGTTGTTTATGCAGCTTGGCAAACTGATAATCTTCCTGCTCAAGTTTGCAATCTACCTTGTCTAGTTTATCGTTTATTCTTTCCACCTGAAGCAAAAGCGTATTCATCGTGTTTCGTAAATCGAGAGCTGGTTTTTGGTGCACGTTGAGTTACAAACTTTATTTTTCAACCTTTAATTTCTGCAGCAGTTCATAAATTTAACTCGTTCACTGTTCACTAATTTGCTTTTACGTTCACTTTAACTGTTCACGACTTTTCGCGCTTTTACTTTTCGAGTTGAACTTTATCTGCTACCAAATTGCTCGCGCTTATATACTTGTCCATCGCTGCTCGAGATTATTCATTTTATTGCATAGGGCGATGTATGTGTGTTCAATTGTAAATCACGTCCATGTAGCTGTGTTCGCGAATATTCCACGTCACAATTTCCCCTGTTTTGATGTTTAACGATGATTGTTAAATTTTATTTTTGTAAACTGAACATTCATTCCTCTCCACTTGGAATGCCAATCTAAAATCCAATTCCTAATCAATCAGTTTTGGAGTAATGCTTGATCCGATAACATCGTTGATGTGAAGAATAATAATCGCTTAATAAAATTATAGCCTCTGACAAAGTTCGAACTCAGGACCCTTGGGTTTACAGTATTTGGTTCCATATAACTTAACCACTCGACCACCGAGCGAGATACGTGTTTAGAGCAGAATTCGTAACAATATTGTTTTAATTTTAGTTCACAATTTTATTAGGCGGTGAACGATTGTCTGTACTTCACACTGAGATTCTCAGTCTTTTTAGTGAAGGATCACCAAATTTTATATGAAGTAACACAAATCATTCACCTCCTGGATCGGAAATTGTAGTGTTTAAAATTGAACGAAAATATTTTACGAAGAATACAATTTTCGATTGGACTTACCGTAAGTATTCCGTATGCTGGCTTAAGCCTGTCGATACCAATTGTTGCTAATTTTTCGTCGACATACACAAAAAAGAATTTGCGTAATTTGCGGCTCACTGGATTTGTTTCAGAATAGGGTGTACTCAGCGAATCTGACTCTATCTAGACGTGCGAATTCGTGTGGACAGTTTTCCAAATTTTTGGGAATGCACGTTGCTTGTCCGGTCGAATCCGTAGGAATTAAGGCTCTCATGGTAGTACGAAGCTGATTCACGAAATCCGAAGTATCTGTGTTTGGGTTCGAACCGTGATGTTTTAACCGAACACTAGCTCTGCTGGAGTGCAATTAAGGTCTTCCTTGACTGATGTTCAAATACTCAATATGATTTTTGGAATATTTGAACTCCAATGGGATATATTACATCAAGCTGCATGGGGAGCCGTTCGACAAGACCATTTGGAGCCTAGGAGTTTCGTTAGCTCAGTGAACAAGTTTGGGGTTAATGGTTGGTAAATACTTAGCAGTGGAAAGACTGCGTGTCGTTCAACGAATGTGCGAAAAGGGTGGCACCGGCAAGTAAACGTTTCCGCTAGCGGATAGTACGGAACGTTAAAAAAAGAGTGCTGCCATCTAACGAAAAATCAAATGCAACTTCAAAGTTAGAGCTTTTTTAGTGCTGCCATCTAACGGATAGTAGAAACGCTTACAAAAAAGCGACGTTACGATTATGAGTGAGCTTTTGGATGGACTGTGCTAGAACCATCCATATTACACTACTCGAGTTGTTTAAATACTGACTCGTGATGTTCATTGTGTTCCATCTCGGAGCGACTCGCAACGAAGATATCGTCGATATTAGAGTAGACGACGTCCAGATCTCTTCGTTAATGAATCGCTGAGACATCTGGAGTGGGTCGCAAAGACCATTGAGCATTCTTGAGAACTCAAAAAGCTCAAAAGGGTTTATACATACATATTTTGCGACCAATTTTCTTATTGGAAATTAGGATCAATAACTTCATTAAAAGTAATTCAATGGCAAAATAGTTAACTGAATGACTGATAAACTTTTCTAAAGTTTTTTTTTGACTGAAACGCTTCACTATATCGGTAGATTTTTATTTTCGCGAAATTCCATAAATTTTTTCAAAAATGTTACTGTTTTATTGATGAGGGCAAACCTCCAAACTATTGATAGAAACAAAGTTCATTCAAGTGGTTTGCCCGACTACGTAGCTTGGCTTACTATCCTGTGAACCCAATATTTCAGTACATTTTTGAGTACTGAATTTAGTGCACAAAAGGTTGATTGATTGTTGGCTGGTGTGGTATGTCGCGCCATCCTGCTAAAACAAAAGGCTGTGCAAGTCATTGTCTTCAATTTCTGATCACAAAAAACGGTTATCATCGTTCAGTAGCGCTTTCCATGACGAGTTGATGTTTCTAGGGTTGGTGTTTCTTCTAGTTCCTTTCAAAATTCTGACTGTTTCAGTAATAATGCTCTCACTTTGGAAATACATTTTCAATATTTTCCAACGTTGATCAAGCTTAAATGTGATCATTTACAATTTCAATATTTGTCAATATTTCGGGCCGGAAACAGGTGACAGTGTCAACATAATGTATGGTTTAAACATAAACCGCTAGATGATCCATTCTGTAATTTATTTATTGACATGGCCCATATAATTAGAGCAGCATTAGAGCTAACCACATCAATCGTAATCGATGTAAAATATTCGCGTCTGAATCCTGCCTCTGGTGGGATTCGAACACACAACATTCCAGTGCAAGTGCGAAAGCTCTAACTATCGTATCACATGGCCGTTAACATAGTGATGAAGTGATGATCAAGATATTCTTCTAAATGTTTATTTCTACTCTAAAACTTAGAAAACGATAATGAACTAGGATATTCTAAGTTAAATTTGCAACTGTATTGATCCACGTCAGTTCTTCAAAATTTAAGTGGAAACTAAGATTCTAAACAAACAGCTTTCGAAAAAATTCGGCCCGTGTTCAAACAGATTGACTGATCAGGATGAAACTTTATAATTAAGCTTTCTTCATAAATTGATAAATCCTAGTAATGGCTAGTGCGGAGATATAAATATATGTTTCCATTTTTATACCATGGCCCCAAGAAGTTCATATAAAGCCACATCGGATCAGAAGCGATTCTGTGCTTCTCCATCACAGGCTGTGTTAATCGAGTTGGAACCTTTGTTTGCTTACAATTATGACAAATCTTCACGTTGTTTTGGACTTGAACGGCCATACTAGGCCAGTGGTACAGACGATGCTACCGTTCTAACGTTTTGGAAATTCAAAATGCAAGGACGGAGGTGGATCATGAGCTAATGACACGAGGTTCTCAGCCAACGGATTGGGTATGTAAAGTTTCTTTGTTGAAATTTCGCTACAACTTTCGTCAGAACAATTAGACGGATTAGCAAAGATTTTATTATTTCTAGCACAGAATTATTGAAAGATGTTGTAAACTTTCTAGAAATGCTCGTGATAATGTATAGTATCTGGTACAACATTCTGCGCTCATCTAGGGTGTTTTGTATTAACCTTCGCTTGAACGGAAATTTCATTTTACACTAATGAACAGTATCTACCCCGGTAGATATTTTTATATATCATGTAAAAGTTTCCATATAATATTTTTTTTGGGATTTTATCATTGGTTGTGTGGGTATTGTTACTTGTCGTCTACTATTTATGTAAAGATGTAACCAAATTTTGGTCAACGAGTGTAACTTAACGGTAATTTTCCTTTTCTTGTTCATAGTAGAATAGAAAAATATTTTAAACATTTGGTTAGTGATTTTATATAAATCGAGTGTTTCGTTTGTGTTGCTGCATTAGTTTTTAATAATAAGTTGAAATAATAATAATTTGAATTTGAATAAATTGAATAATTGCTATAAAATGGCAAATAAGGAAAGTGATTTTAAATTTCTTTCTAGAGCAGAAGTATCCAGGTAAATATTTTGAATTTTAATATAAACGTAATAAAATTTTAAAATTATAAATTTTTCAAAATTTAAGAAAATAATGTAATCTGTTTTTTTCATAAATGTGTTATTAATTGTTTTAGATTATTATATCAGGAGAGACAAGATTACTATGAAAGAGTGCTCAAAGAAGTTGACTCCGATAGCGAGGAAGAATTTGCACAAGTTGATGCAGATTATGACTCCGATGATGACTATTTGCCGCTAGAGACAAATACTGCTGATTCTGATGCTGAGTTGGATAATGAAGTAGAAGTGATGGAGATTCCAAATAGTGATTTTGAAACGGATGACGAGGAATGTGCAGAAGATGAGAATGAAGAAAACGATGAACATAAAACTACTCCAGGAACTAGCGAAACGTTCACTAGTAACGATGGAACAGTTTGGTATAAAAATCCACCGACCTTGCAACGTCAGTCGGCTCATAATATTTTTCGCGATACATTGTTTGTGGGAGCGAATCCGGTTACGAAAAATATGTCAGAAAAAGACGCTTTTTGTTGCATAATGTGTAGTAGCACGCAAAATATAATTTGCAGGTACACTAACAAAAGAGCCGACAAAGAATCTAGCGCCTGGAATAGCCAAAATTCGAATAAAAATCAAATAACGCGGAAACTACTGGAAGAGGAGGAATTGTTGGGATATTTAGGAATTTTGTTAATAATGGGGTGTCATCGGTCGAACTACGAGCCTATCAGTGAGCTTTGGAAAAATAATGCTCTTTCACTTTATCGCGCTACAATGTCAATACGACGTTTCAAGGAAATATCTAGACTTATCCGATTTGACTCACAAGCTACCCGGGAAATTCGATTGGCTGAAGACAAAGCAGCGCCGATTAGAGACGTCTTCAAAATGATAAACGCTAATCTAAAGCATTATTTCCGACCATCAGAGTCAATCACCGTGGCCGAGCAGTTGTTTAGGTTTAGACGGCGCGTTAATTTCTTGCAGTATATGCCATCAAAGCCGGCTAAATACGGTATAAAGCTTTGGTGGGCGTGTGATTCGGCGACCTCGTATCTAGTAAATGGTCAAATTTACACAGGAAAACCAGGTAACACCAGAGATGTAAACCAAGGCGAGAGAATTGTGAAAGAGCTTGTTGTTTCATTTCAAAATACTGGCCGAAATGTGACTGTGGACAATATTTCACCATACATACCGAATGAATTCAAGGCTTCCAAAACTAGAGAAGTTCTATCCACTGAGTTCGGATTCGGACCCAAAACGGTATTGTGTTCATACGACCCGAAAAAAGTTAAAGCCGTGGTTTTATTATCTACTGTATATCGGGGCAAAACCGTATCCGGTCCAAAGGACAAGCCAGAAATTATACAATATTATAACCATACGAAGGGGGTGTAGATTCGATGGATAAAATGTTAAGTCAATACACAACTAAACGAAGAACAAATCGGTGGCCGCTAGCTTTATTCTATAATTTACTGGACATTGCTTCCTTGGCAGCGTATATCATTTATTAAAAAAACAATCCCCAAGGAAATGGAACAGTCAAAAGAAGCCAAAGGCATGTATTCTTACAATTATTAGGAAAACAGTTGTGCTTGCCCCAAATCAGATCGAGATCACAAAATCGAAGGATTGTAGGGAAGTTTTCCATAAGGAGCGCAATGCAGTGTATTTTAGGTGAACCTGTTGGGGGAATGAGTGATGATGAGTTTCGTGCTGATGACCAAGACAAACGAGATGCTAGCGGTCGCATAAAACAAAAGGGTGCATGTTGTATGTGCTACCAACATAACAAGAAAAAGCGGGCCAAAAAGCCGGTATGCGTAGAACATATAGTTTTACCCAAACAAAATGCGAACATTGTCATATGAATTAGTTTATTACCTATATACATTTCCTAATGAATTATTATTTGAGAATTTTATGAAACGAACAAACTTTTTGTTATACCACAAAAAAAAATGTTATTTATGTTTTGTTATATTTTAAGTTTCTTTTTTGAGTATGTATAAAATAAATTATATCTAAAAATACTAATTTACTTGGTTTTCACATTTTAATATACCAACTGTGGAAAATTTCCTTATACAACACATGAAGAAAAAAATATCTACCCGGGTAGATATTGTTCTCTTAGGGGAAAAAAAAACATAAAAATATTTAAAATAAGAGTTAGAATATGGGATAAATATTTTTATTGATAATATACTAAATAAATGATAAAATTAGTCACATAGCCGGCCCGGCATACCCATTAAATAAAAACAATAAAAAAAATGTGAAAATAAAAAATGTGATATCTACCCGGGTAGATACTGTTCCTGCGAAGGTTAAATTAGAAGTCTAGGAGCTTTAGGCTCCTTCATGCAAACCTACCAGTTAAATATTCGTGCTACATGAGCCACTTGATGATGGGCCACTCGTTAGGTGATGATGTTGAACGATTGCTCCTCAATATACGCTCGAGACTTCTTTTTGCTGAGCAAAGCGGCGATGCATTCTAATTCCGTTTTGTAGTTCTTATCTGCTGCACCATCACCCCGCTGGAAAAGAACGCTTTCAACCCCCGTTACACTTGCATCGCTTTGAATATAAAACGTCCGATTAAAATTTGTATGAGTTAGTACGGGTGCCGAAGATTTTAAATTTTTCAAAGGCCGCTTGCCTTTGCTAACTCCAAATAAGTTTACCATACCATTTTTAAGAAGAGCGGAGATGGCTGCTGCCATGGTGGCATAGGAAGGATTAAACCTCCAATATCACCCTGACATACCTAGAAATCTGCAAACCTTTTTCACTGTGTTGGGCATTAGGAAATCTACAATTGCTACATACCATATCGTATCTCTTTTAAAGGAATTTGCACTTTCTAAGTTTACAGTAAGTCCTGCTTTTTGAAGAAGTGATGCAACCATATCTAGTAATTTTAAATGTTCATTGAAATCTTCGGAGGTAATCAGAGACAGGTAATCAGACATCTGCCAGTATGAATCTTTCAAGTCAATGTTTAAGATGAATCTGGTTCGATCCAACCTGGTTCGATCCCGGGGAACTCCAAGCACTGTTTGACTTCTCAAAACAAAAAGAATTTTGGACAGTTGGAGAGATAGCGCATAGCTTAGTGACGCTGTTTTATTGGTTTAGCCATTCCAACGTAGGTGTGATGCATCAAGAGATTGGTACGGCCAAGATCGAGAGCGTTAAATGAAGGAAATTTATTCTATCTTGTTGGTTTGATTTTTTAACTGTAAGATCATGTTTCAAAGCATTTTCAAGTTTTTATCGAAATTCAGAGTCGTACGGAATTAGACATAGGAATATTTTGTAAATTGAAATTTTGCCAAAAGTCAATGCCTGCGTAGAGCTTTTGTTTATAAGGGTAGGTATTATGTATGGATTCTCATGACTTTGGCCTAAATTGCGTCTTAACTCGAGCATTATTCATAAAAGACACGCTCCCAGAACTTAGTTCGGTTATCGTGGCACTGTTATCAAATAACCCTCGATAGGGAATGCCATTAACAGTTAAATCTTTTCTTGGAAGGTCTGAGAAGTTTCCATATTTGTAGGAAATTTTATGTCAAAATCGGTACTGTGAACTGGACGTTAAAATTTAGTCTGAGTATAGTAGTAGACTCTATGGTCATAACAAATATTTCCCTCTTTTCGTGCATTCTTGTTATTTAGTTCTATGATGAGTAGCGTGTGTCACCTATTCTCGAGCATGTGGTACTGTTTATACTAAAGTAGTAGTAGTGTTGCTTTCGCTAATCCGCTTAGTTTAGCTAAGGAATGTGAAAGCAACAACTTTTGGCTTTTATTTTTTAATGCGTTTTAATTTTTCTGTGTTGGTTCATTTTCTTAATATTTATTTTATTTTTTTTTATTTTATGAAATAGAACAAATTAAATTCGGTATTTTGCTATCAAATAACAAATGCTAAATTATTCTACAAAATAAATTTTTCGAGAAAAATAGAAAAAATAACGCCTTGCGGTAAACACCATATCCATAAAATGATTTTATTTCCCCTAATCCTAAAAATTTTTTTCTTAACATTCTACAACAATCGGCTTGAATACAATGCAATTGTTTTTGTAATATTTTGAAAGCAACACAGCTTTATATTTCTTTTGCTATCAATGGGCCTCGCCACACTTTAATTCTTTCGTCGTGATTCTCTGATTTCAAAAAATCAATCGACGTTCACATTTGATTTCTTTGCGCATTTCTTTTTTTTATGTAAGTGCGTAAAATATACTATTAAAGTTAGCCGAAAGATTCCAGCCGAAAGATAAAAAATCGATAATGCAGATAGTGTCTTCGCTATCCCAGCTGAAAGTAAACAACTTGGACAATGTTGATTGATTTCTTTCAGCCGAAAGATATCAGCCGACTTTTAATGTTTATAACAACAGTCCAATTAAGAAATTCTGATGGGAATACGGGGGTGTAATTTAAAAAAAATGTCCATTGGTCAATTTTTGTAAAAATCATTGAATGGCCCGGCGTTCTTGAACCTAAATTCGCATTGATGCCACTATGGTCATTTAATAGACCCTAATGCCTGTTAACAACAGTCTAATTTTGACCTTGTTAAAGTTAGCCGAAAGTTGCCAGCCGAAAGATAATGCAGATACTGTCTTGAATATTTGTTAAACTCACTTTATACTCTCGCTCCTATCGATTTTTAAATTCCTATAAACTGAAATAATTTCCCCTTCACCCGAATGATATAACCCGATCCTAAATTCGTAAATTCTTATGTTCATGACTGATTTTTGCTGTATTAAATACACTATCTGCATTATCTTTCGGCTGGAAACTTTCGGCTAACTTTAACAGTATCTAATTTTGAAGAAATTCTGATGAGGAAACAGGGGTGTAATTTGAAAATAATTTCATTGTTCAATTTCTGAAAAATTCATTGAATTGCCTGGCGCTCTTATTTAATATAAATTCGTATTGATGCCACTATGGCCATTTGATAGGCCTTAATGCCTGTTAACAACAGTCTAATTTTAAAGAAATTCTGATGGGGATACAGGGGTGTAATTTGAAAAAAATTTCATTGTTCAATTGCTGAAAAATTCATTGAATGGCCTGGCGCTCTTCTTTAACCTTAATCCGCATTGATGCCACTAAGACCATTTGATAGGCTCTACTGCCGGTTAACAACAGTCCAATTTTGAAGAAATTCTAATGGGGATACAGGGGTGTAATTTGAACAGAAGTCCATAGTTCAATTTCTGGAAAATTCATTGAATGGCCTGGCGCTGTTCCTTCACCTTAAATCGCATTGGTGCCACTATAGCCATTTGATAGGCCCTAACGCCTGTTTTCAACATTTTAGTTTTAAAGAAATTCTGATGGGGATACAGTGGTGTAATTTGAAAAAACTCCAAAGTTCAATTGCTGAAAAATTCATTGAATGGCCTGGCGCTGTTGTTTAACCTTAATTCGCATTGATGCCACTATGACCATTTGATAGGACCTAATGCTTATTAACAACAGTCTAATTTTAAAGAAATTCTGATGGGAATACAGTGGTGTAATTTGAAAAAAAATTCCATGGTTCAAATTCTGAAAAACTCTTTAAATGGCCCAGCGCTCTTGTTTAACCTACATTCGTATTGATGCCGCTATGACCATTTGATAGGCCCTAATGCCTGTTAACAACAGTCCAATTTTGAAGAAATTCTGATGGGAATACAGGGGCGTAATTTGACAAGATTTCCATAGTTAAATTTCTGAAAAATTCATTGAATGGACTGGGGCTTTTGTTTAACATGAATTCGTATTGATGCCACTTTGGCTATTTGATGGGCCTTAATGCCTGTTAACAACAGTCTAATTTTGAAGAAAGGTTGTTGTTAACAGGCATTAGGGCCTATCAAATGGCCATAGTGGCATCAATGCGAATTTATGTTAAACAAGAGCGCCAGGCCATCCAATGAATTTGGCAGAAATTGAACTGTGGAAACTTGTTCAAATTACATCCCCCTAATCCCCATCAGAATTTCTTCAAAATTGGACTGTTGTTAACAGGCATTAGGGCCTATCAAATGGCCATAGTGGTATCAATGCGAATTAAGAATAAACCAGAGCGCTAGGCCACTTAAAGAATTTTTCAGAATTTGAACCATGGAATTTTTTTTTTTCAAATTACACCCCTGTATCCCCATCAGAATTTCTTTAAAATTAGACTGTTGTTAATAAGCATTAGGGCCTATCAAATGGTCATAGTGGCATCAATGCGAATTAAGGTTAAATAACAGCGCCAGGCCGTTCAATGAATTTTTCAGAAATTGAACTTTGGACTTCTTTTCAAATTACACCCCTGTATCCCCATTAGAATTTCCTTAAAATTGGACTGTTGTTAACAGGCATTAGAGTCTATCAAATTGCTATGGTGGCATCAATGCGAATTAAGATTAAACAAGGGCCATAAGCCATTCAATGAATTTATTCACAAATTGATCCTTTTCAAAAAAAAAATTACAGTTTCCGGACCAAATGTAGACATAACATATCATAAACTAAAATTTTTATTTTTAATATCATTTTAAAGAAGTAAATAAAATGAAGGAAAAAATAAGTTTTCTTTAATATCGGCTGGTATCGGAACTTTCGGCTGAAATATATTGATCAACATCGTTGAATTTTTATTTTAGGTTATCAAACCAAAGACACAATCTGCATTATCATTTTTTTATTTTCGGCTGGCAACTTTCGGCTAACTTTAACAAGGTGCGTAAAATGCGTAAAATTATGTTTTTTGATTTATTTCGTATAGTAAAAAATATTTATTATTTGCTGCGAAAATTGCTTCCTTGGTTGAAAAAATAAATTTTTTTACTTGAAGCAAACATTAAACTAAAATTAACCCAAAAACAACAAATAAACAAGGTGTCCTTGAAATATTTATCTTCGTAGTAGTGCGAGAATCAGTTGAACCTAAAAAAATATTGACGAAAAAAGAATCAATAATTTCAACGCCAAAAAATTAGTTTGTTGGTGAAGGGGAAAGAAACGAAGAAAGAATCACAATGAAAGAATTAAAGTGTGGAACCGCGGAATGAGCGTCGAATAAATGTGGAAACGAGATCAATGTGCACTGGGTGTGTGTGTGCAATAGCCGACCATATAGAATGTATTTTTTAGGTTGTCTTTTTGTATAAGGTCAACTTGATGTGCGTAAGAGGGAGTGCGAGAGAGCCGCGTACATAATAAAAACAAAAAAGACAGCCGAAAAGAACATTCTAGAAGTTTTTCGTTATTCGGTGCGAGATTTTTTTTAGTCTGGGCTGGGAAGGGAAGTTCTAACATCACCATGTTTCGATAATTTATCGAAGTTTATTTCTCGTTTTTATATCATTTACCAGCCTGCTAGATTGCAACATTGTGGTGTTCTATCATCAACTAATGTTTTTTCGATTGTAGAACCAAAATAAGTGAAATAGATATTGTTCAAATATATTCTAGTAGGCTGTGATAGCAATAAAGAAGAAATAATTGATAATTGAAACAGCAGTCAAATTCGATAAAATATCGCAAAATGTGATGTTAGAACATCCCAGCACTGTTTTGGTTTTTTGAATTGAAAAGAAGAGTCTTGATTGGGATTTGTTTTAAAAATAAAGTCTTTTTTCTGGTTGTCGACTAAGAAAACAAGTTTTTTTGAGATACAAGAAGATAAATCGTTTGTATTTAAAAATAAAAATAAAATATATTTTTATCTGGTGATGTATAAAAATAATAAAATGTGTAATGTATAAAAAAAAGTAGATATAATAAATTACAATTAAATTATATGGAAAAATTATTTTTTCTATTATTCATGTGTTTATAAAAACAAAAAAAAAATTAGTATGGATATAAATAGTATGGAGGCCTATAGTGATTTTGATGATTTTTAAATGGGGTACTCATCCACCCACTAGATTTACGACTCTACGAATTTTTAAATTTTGACACAAAATAATTGTAAATCTATCGAGATTAGTGGTTGTCTGGAACATTTGTGTTAGTTCATAATTTTTCGCGACCAACCGGTGCCACGGTAATCAACGGATAAAATATTAAGTTACGTACGGGTGGCCAATAACAACAACGTGGCCATTCGCAAATTGCAGTTACCGTTTGTTTACGGGACCATGCCCAACGGTGTAACGGTTTAAAGCGAAGGACGCCCAACGAACAGGTGGCCAGCTGGCCAGTCTTATTTTTGGTAATTACGGTTTTGGCGAGATATTCGCTTAACCGTTTTTGGTGGTCGATGAAGATCAAATTTTGACCGACCCCAACCCATTAGTTACTGGTGGCCAGTCGAGGCCTAATATAACTATCGGCAATTCCAGGGCACAACGGTTATTGGTGTACGGCGGGAAGTCGCCCAACGGTCGCCCAAGCGTGGAGCCTGTGGCATGATGGCCACACAATGCCGCAAAGGTCAATAGTTGCGTAGTATTAAACTTCGATTTTATTTTGTTTGTTTTTTTTCTTTTTATTTTTAATTTTTTTTTTAATTTTAAATTATTTTCAATTGAAATCAAGTGCGAAATAGCGGTGTTTATGCACGCGGCCAGGGTCGCACATTGGTCTCGTTTCATCTATTTTCTGCGGTCCCACGGTCTCATTTCCTTGTATTATTTCGGTGTATTTTTTGTTTTTCTCGCTTTGGCCCATTGTATCCTTCCTGTTGGCTTAATTCCCGGGTTGGGGATTTTTTTGCTCCCTCTCTTTCATTTTAAATGCAAATACAGAACGACGATTCCCGACATTAGGAATTATTTATTTTTGTCCCTTTTCTTTTGTTCTTTTTTATCTCCAATGGGTTCTAATGAAGTTAATTACTAAATTTTTTCGGTTCGGTGTGATTTCCTTTGGTGCCCGCATCCGGTTTCAAAACCAGCGCTTGCACTGTTTAAGTTCGCACCAAAGCACCCTACTTGGTTATAGTTATTTGGTATCGTGCTTTAAGTTTCGGTCGACGGATTCAGGTGTTCGTAATTCAGTTGTTATTTATATTTAATTAGCGGATTTTAGCTTTATATAAATTTCTGTAATCACGGTGTAGGCCAGGAGCCACGCAAGCCTCAAACCACAAGACCCATCGCATTTCTCTCTGAGATCTAGCCGGCAAAAACATCGTGTGAGGCCTCTGCGTGGTTTAGATGATATCTGCGGGTCGGCTGCTGAACCGTCCGTAACAATAGGTTTAATGGAAGCAATAAATGGGTCAACTCCTTGATTTGAAGTATAGTGGTCGATTTATAAGGTATTTCGGATTTTCCCAACCGCATCCTTCATTTTTGATCTGGGAGTAAACGTAAACTGAGATGCCGTTTTCCCAGAAACTCGATACCTCGGTTTGCAGCTGTATCGATTCACGATTTTCAAAATTTAAGCTGAAACTAAGATTTTTGGGGACAAAACTGCTTTCAAAAAAATTCAGCCTCTGTATAGGCCAGATAGATTGACCTTTCTTTCTTCATAAATTGAAAAATTCCAGTGATGTCTGGCTGAAACTAATCCATCGGAATTAGCAGCTTCCATAGGAGATTTTTCGTCATATGTAAATATTTAGCATTTTTTCATGGTAGCAGTTTTGGTGGAGATTATTTTCATTTATTTCATTATTATAGTCAAACTAATCAGGTTTCACTTTTTTCCCCCGCGATATCCTCATTCGGTGGAATCCTAGTGTTGATAGGTGAAATCCTACGAAGAATTTTTAATCCTCATTACGCAAAATATTTCACTTGATTATAGTAAACCACTGGCACCAGAACATGGTTTGGGAGGTTGAACCAAACATTTACGACCTTGCTGGATCCAGCAACTCATTTAGTAAATATACCATAGTTTTTGGAACCACTGTTCTAAGGAGTATATTCAATGTTAAGCAGATTTTTATCAAAAGGTCCATAAAAATACTTTAGTGCTAAGAAATTATCCATTGATGTTTATTTCAAATACATTTTAGAGCAGAAAAATCTCACAGTTGCATCCTTTTTATTTTCACGACAATCGAAATGTTTTTTGAATCAATGTCAAGTTTATTTCATCATCTATCCAATGATACCACGTGTTTATGTCTGTTCAACACCAGGACAATATAACAACAATAGATTACAACAACCCGAAATCTCTCGTTCCTGGTAGCACCGGTTGCGGAACATATAGCCGGTATAAAAGGGTACGTTTTAAGGGAATTGTCGTCATTTGCATATCAACGCTGAACGGTCTTCTATCGATTACGTCTTCAACCGGAACAAAAAAAAATAAATATCACACCCGAGGTAGCCGGTCAAGTGGTTGCACTAATTGATGCAGAGCAGAACCAAAATGATGTAGCTCGACAACTAAATTTGAGCCGATCTGGCCGATCTCGTGTTACAACATCGCTTTCTTGTGACGACTTCGTTGCGAAATCGTCGTTTGAAACAGGAATAGCGGCTCACAGACTAGGAAACGGACCGACATTGAACCCAGCCCACCGACGAGCCCGCCTGAAGTTCAATTAGAGTGCATTTGGATTCGATTGGACAGAAAATCGGTTAGCACAATGTTGCATTGAAGAACGTGTCTTGTATGGCAGTGGGTCGTGCATGTTTTGGAGAGGCATGTCTCAACGGTACAGTGAGGAATTACTCCAACGTCGTACTTTTTGTCGGGTTTATTTCTGAAAAGTTCCGCTTTTATTGCTGATTTTCATGTTTTAATTCGATTTTTACCACTAATTTTCATGCTGAGAAATTCACAAAAAAAAATTATTTCGGATGTTAACACCAAAAATCACTTTGTTGGCGGTACAAAAAAAGTACCACTGGGGTAGGTGTTGAAATAAATTTTGAATCATTCAAGAAAATTAAACAAAAAACGGATTTTTTGATATTTCTGAACTTCTGTTGCAAATTGATCAATGTGCGATTTTTTTTATACCCACGTGTATTTTTGTGGACGAGACACAATAAATTTTCTATACTCGTTCATCGACCTTGTTCATTAAAATTCAGAATTTGATTGGTTGTAAAATTTCTTTGAAATATCAAGCAATTTACGCAAATTAAAAAGTTCATGATTACGAATTTTATTTATGTAAAAAATTAATGAAATAAAAATTGCGCCTTAAATGAAATTTGAATAATTAATTTTCTAGGAACATTTTAAAAAATTCTCATATTTTTAATCGATTTAATATTTCGCAGAATTTTGCCTTCTAAAATTAATTATTTCTCTCGTTGCGCGATTCATTAAAATTTAAATCTAAAAGCTCTGCTCATTATTCAGACGCAATGAACTCATGTTTAGTTCTAAATAAATCGCAAAAGCTTTGTTTGGCACGTTAATGTAACATTAGGAGTATGAAGCTTTTACGGGACGTATATAGTAGATACACACAAAGTCGAAATAATATAAACGCATGAATGGATTTTAATTAATTTTCGGTTTAATTCTATTACAAGTACCAAAATAAGTAAATTAATTCCTTTTTGTAACAACCTACAGCAATATCGATTTCTAAAGAATATCAACCCCCACTCGCACACACACATCGAATATAGGTACCATAAAACAGCTTTAAGTTTCAGATTATCAATTAACCATTGTCGGTAATTTGATTACGTTGCCTCGTACACATAATACTCGGGTGTGCTTTATTTTTAGAAAATTCGATTGGTTTGTGTTTTGTGTCGCATGGCACAAAAATATAAAACGGAAATTTGTCATTCATTATATGGAGAGAGCTTTTCGAATATGTACACCGAAAAAAAGGCAACCACCCTCGAATATTAAGTATTATTGTGTTATACATTTAGGATAGGATACAACAACAGTTAGATGGAGAGTGAAAGTGGGAAATGTATATAAAAAAAAAGTTTAATTCTTAATCATCACTTTTTTGTGTGTGTTGGGATATCTACGTATGTATGGTTATGTATATTGTGAGTGTTTGCAGGGAGTTTTCAGTTTGGGGTAAACAACAAAACATATAAACAAGAAAAAAGGGAAAATTAAGTTTTATTGTGTATAAAATTGCTTCAATAATACATAATATTATCGTTTTTCTTTTGTTTTTATGTGTCTGGAGGCTGATTTGTATTTTCGTGCGTCTTAAGATGAATAATGGATCATATTAAAAAAAGGGATTGAAACTTTTTGAAAACTTTATATTTTTGTATATGGGTTTCGGTATGATATAAAATTGGTGGTCACTACTTGTGGGATGTTCTTATTTTGTGAACCTGCTCCAAGCATTTTCTTGTACCTACGCACGAAAAATAAAATTTTGGGTATCCGTATAACAATCACCTTAATATGCTTTTAAATCTGTTCGTTTGGAATGTACGTAATTTCCGAAGTACAGAAATATTTTTCACTGATAATTTTCTAATTTTCCGTTTAATTAAATTTCCAAAAAAATGGAAATGAATTTTCATTATACATCGTTCATGTATTAAATAGATTACATATACTTTATAACCCAATAAGCATTTATCATTAATTTTTGCTCGACGAAAATTTATATTATGTTTTTAAATTAAGGCATCAATAGCTCATTATTCACATCGATTAGATATTATTTAGAATTCTAGGAGAGTGGAAATATTGAGATGGAATGATTTATCTGCGTACTGGATTTGATTTAATTCAAAATCACACACGACTTTACGGTCGCACATAAACTGAAGTTTTCTTGTCCGAAGATCATCTTCGGCATCGGAAGTCCGGTATCGCCCAGTTAGGGGTGGGGAAAACGGTGATATGTGTAAATTAAAATAAAAGGGAATCGACATGCGTTACAGATTTTACAAATTCCTCAGCACTATTTTCCCTCCACGACAGGCTCCTCAAGATCATATCAATTCAACAATTTTCTAAAATAAAAAGTCGGCTCTTTCATATTGAGAACAGATGTAAGCATAAACTTAATGTTGAATGGTCCAACGTTATACAACAAGATCTAATATCAATTCTAACGCGATGGAGAAAACATAAATTCGTTATCAAAGCTGACATAGAGATCAAAATTATCAACAGCTGCTGTGAAGAGAATCACTAAAAGAAGAAACCTTGAAACAGTATCATATGGGACCACGTCAGCAGCATATTTAACCACTAAAGTCTTATGTCAATTAGCACATGATGAAAAAAAAAACTACTCAATCGCATCAACAATAACATTAAGTGATTTCTATGTAGATGATCTGCCTTCAGTAGCGGATACATTAGAAGAAGCATTAGAAGCCCAATCACAACTCATACAACTGCTAACGGCAGGAGGTTCTAATCTAAGAAAATGGACAAGTAGCAAAACAGAATTGACAAGACATCTACGCTAAGATGCTTGGAATAACCTGGAACCCAGTTTTTGACATTTTTGGGCTTAAGATTTCATTGTCCGAAAATATGAAAGAACCAACAAAAAGGAGCATATTGGTAGAAGTAGCCAAACTATTCGATCCATTAGGATGGTTTCCACCTATCATCATCCAAGCAAAGTTAGTAATGCAGAAACAATGGATAGATGGTGTCGGATGGGATAAACTCTGAGTATTGAACTACAACAACAGTATGGAGTCAATTCAAAGAAGGTTTGAATGAAATTGAAAACATTACTATAAGCAGATGGAAAGAACACAGACAACAAGGAGAACATGAACTACATAGATTCAGCGATGCATCAGAGAAGGCATTTGCAGCAATGGTATACTACAAGACAACAAACTCCAAAGGCACACTGGTCGTTTATCTATAATAGCAGCGAAAACCAAAGTCACTCATATAAAAAACAGAATATCGTTACCAAGGTTGGAATTATGCGGTGCCGTACTATTGGCAACGTAATTAAAAACAGTTGAAGTTGCCATGGATTTTGGATTTCGCTACTACCTATGCGTGAACGGATTCAATGGTAACGCTTGGATGGATAAAAGGCGATCCCAGTAAATACAGAACTTTTGTGGGTAACAGATAGCTGAAATTTAGTCGCTTATGCAACCAAGTCAGCGGCATTATGTAGCTTCAAGTGGAATAAACGCACGACACTTGCGAAACTATAAACTTTGGTGGGAAGGTCCAGGTTGGTTGAAAAACTCAAATTACCCACTTGCGCTTAAACCAACTGAAGAAGCAGCCAATGAAGAACAAAAACAAATTGCTTATTTATCAAAGCAACTTCTCAACCAGAGTTCATAGGTTTTTTCATGATTTTCATCGGCTCTTAAAATCAAAAGAACTATAGCGTACTGCTACAGATTTATTACAATCCTTTAAAATCGAATACTTCAAGTTCCTGAAGAGATACCAAGTTTTCTAAGAGTAGTAGTCCATACGACAATCCACAATTGTCTAAAATGTTTTCGATTCAGAACAGCACCATCAGAACAGTTAATGGGTATGTTACCAGAAGCTAGAGTCCATCCATCTGCCCCATTCTCCAACACGGGCATTGATTACGCAGGTTCATTTATAATCCGTGTATCCAAAGGAAGAGTAAACAAATCCTACAAGGGATATATCGCGTTGTTCATTTGTTTCTCTATACGAATTCACTTGGAACTGGTGAGTCAGCTTACAACAGCAGCTCCTGGCAGCATTTAGAAGATTTACTTCAATAAGGGAAACGCTTTTAAACATATATACCGTGACAACGGTACCAACTTGTGCGGTAGTCCCCACTTCGGAGGCATTTGGGAATCAGAAATGAAATCAACGAAAGGCCACTTAAAATAAGTGATCGGTGAAACAACTGTAACGAACTAAGAGGCGGCATGAGTAGGTTACAAGTAATCTTGATTTCCGTATAATGCTATTCGTTACCGAATTTAGTATGGTGAACTGTTCCGAGCTTCGGATCAGTGGTCGGGGCTACCGACTATGGCTCAAGGTTGGGTGTGGGGGTTTCCGAAGATGAAACAGTCTCTAAATTGATCACTCTAAGGATTTGGTGAATAATCTAACTGGATAAAGTAACTGGGAACAGAAATGACAAGGTTGGATCAACTTACCATTTTAAAAGCAACAGTATTCCTCCGTTATAAAGCAATTACACCGGTATCCATATTCTCCTGTTCCAGTAATCCAGCGCCCTTTCTCCTAAATTTGTATATGGTTGTACATATAGCAAATAGTATCAGTGGTGTTAAACTTTGAAACGGAGCAAGGTATCGATCGTTTCAATCGTGGGGACGACCCACACCCTTGAGATTGTCTCATCAAGCCGGGCTATAGAAACGGGCAAAACTAATCTTTGATAAAGGATCAGAACTATTGCAGTCGATTTAAAATTTAGCATAATATACATAATCCTGTCGAGTTAGAAACATATCCGTTAGAAAACTGGTGCGATGAAAGTTATTGCCGAATGTCCTTGGCGTTATAAATGCCAAGGTTTTTGCTATTAGCGTCATGTACCTCGTATGCCACATTCCCAATACGCCTGTGAGTAATACCCTTTCTAAATTTTACACTCAGTTTGCTGAGATTTTTTTGATTGAATCACTTTGGGAAACATTTCTGACGAACACGATTTGTTCAGGATTTAACTGTCGAATTCGAGTACTTAGATTACAAGTATTAGAACTCTGCTGACAAGCTTTCTTCATACGTTCCAAAATATTTTTCTGTACCTGGGTATGTCGTTCGAAATTAGTTACGTCTAATCCAACGTCACCTAAATCGTGAAGTTTTCGTAATAATTGATAGTCTGCCCCATGCCCACGTAATGTTTGCCAAATACTACAAAGTGAGGAGTATTGCGGCTCATATTGAATGCAAATATTTGTCCCAATGATTATGAGTTTCATTTATATAAGCTCTTATACCAGTTTTCACTGATCGATTCACTCTTTCGCAAGCATTTGGTTGCGGGTGGTAGTTTTTAGTTAATTCGGCGAAACATTAAGACTTAAATTACCTTCCGTTGTCGCTCATAATAATTTGAGTTTTTCGAACGTGGATATGGTCCTAAGAAATCGACATAAAGCTTTTGCCAACTTTGCAGTACTTCGATAAAGTTTCCCATATATGTGGACGCAGAGTGGTGTTGGAGGCCTTACATTTCTTACAAATCTCACACGCCGTAATACAATCATGAACGTCAAAATTCATGGTAGGCCAATAATGCAATCTGTGTAAGCTTTCTAATGTTTTTTTTAATGCCAAAATAAGAAGCAGACGGTGGACAATGCGCAGATTCAATAAAAGTTCGCGCCAATGCTTTAGGAATATATAATATCTAGTCAGGTAAATCAGAATTCAAATTAACGATTTGTAAAGAATTTTGATGGAAATATATTCGATTATCACGTACTTGAAGATTATATGAAGTACCAGGATTATCACTTAGAGTGTGAACGAGAGCTTGGTAATTTGGATTGTTAAAACGTGAGTCGTTGAGATTGATGTGTAAAGGTAAATGTTCGAGATCAAGAGATTGCAGCTCATCGCAATGAAGGCGGGAAAGCGCATCTGGCACGCAGTTATCTTTACCTTTCCTGTATTCTATAGATAAGTTAAAGCCCTGCAGCTGAAGACTAAAGCGAGCGATACGTCCAAAGGGATCTCTCCATCTCATCAAACACTTCAAACTGGCGTGATCCGTGATGATGGTAAAAGAGTACCCCTCTACATATTGCAATACGCATTGATTTTCTTAGACAGGACTGAAGACACCACCAACTCTGGTTGTTGAGGCATCACACTGAATAAAAAAAGGTCGTGAGTAATCTGTATTGCGCATAGAACGGGAGAAGTGCATAATGAAATTTTTAAAGACTCAAACAACTTTTCAGTTTCAGCGGTCCACAAGAATTTTTTGTTCTTCTTAAGAAGATTAGTAAGAGGTTCGACAATTTCTGCGTACCGAGATGGGAATCTACGGTACCATCCAGTTACAATCAAGAACCTTCGAACTTGCTGAACGGTCTTCGATTTAGATGATTTTGATGCTTTGACACCTGGATATTTTTTAATCGGAAGACCATTCATTTCATCCCTTGAGTCAGACAAAACCGACATAAGTCCAAAGCAGAGGTGAACTCTGTTTTCAAAGGTGACTCAAGGATTTTGGAAAGTATGGTCCAAGGAATACTTAAACAGACAACAAAGGTACAGATGGAAACTACCGAAAGCAAATTACAGGATTGGTCAGCTAGTTGTAATCGAACACCTTCCACCTACAAAATGGGCAATGGAAAGGATAACAGATACACATCTAGGGTCAGTTGGTCTAATCAGAGTGGTATCAACAAAAGATCCAAAAACACCACCTTCAAGAAACCTATTAGTCTATTTCCAACTGAGGATAATCAAGATCCAACAAGCAAATCAGATGAAGATGTAACAACAGACGACTATAATTACGTTAAGTTTTTGCAATTCGAGCACACTACAATACAATGTAGATCACAACGTTCGACAAATTAAACTTACAAACAACGAGTGGAACATAATAATGTATTATAATCTAGCCAACTATTATGAAGAACTATCTGCCTTTAAGCGCTCTATAGACAGACTAGCTAAATATTGTTCATATCCTAACGACAACTTCGTAAACTTGAGTATCACTAAAAGATCAAGAGAAAATACATGTGGACTAATAGAACCATCGTTCGAGCAATCTTTACAAGAAATGAAACACAAGGATGAATTGCATCACCACCATATAAGGTGAATTTTGGAAGAACCAAACGAGGACTTTTTAATGAGGAAATATAGCCAACGAACTATTCGGGGTGCTAGATGACAGGGCCGCGGTACGTTATGAGGAGGAAATAGAAAAACTCAAGCTGAACAATAACCATTTCACGGCATTAACAAAGAATCAAACATCAACCATAAAGGCCACTATAAACGTCTTTAAAACTATGTAACAGTTCAGCTATGCTGCACTGTTAGCAGAAAAATTTTTGTTTATCAGCTCAGAGGTTCCGGTATAACGGTCGATTGCACAGCTAGTCTCAGGAGCGACAGGGACTTTACATTTCCGACCACCTACTCCACCTCGACCCAGACAGATCAGGATGGACTCATCTTCCAATACGGATCCGGAACTGCAAGCAAGAGAAAAACACACGTAACTTTGTCTAATAACTCGAACGTCCTATCTAAACCTATTTACGATAATCCACTTCCATACGCAATTAGTAGAGTCACAGGTGGTGGATTGTGAACGGCCTATCGATAGGTAGGTTAGCGGTGAATTAAATAAGCCGTCCCCAACCGCAGCTCTGCTGGAAGGAGAGTCTCAGAGAACGGGGGAGTGGTTAACCTCTGTTCATTAAATTTTGAGTGCCTATGATACCCAGTAGGGAGAGGCGAATTGATGGCGCCATAAAACCATCGACCACAACCACGGTGAACTGAGCGTCACGTCTCCCTGCGCTCTCGAGCCTCCAGGTAGTGAGTAGGGAACCCTATAAACGGTAATCCCCTGAATGAAATGGGTCCTATTTGTTTGGGATATCCATATAGATGGGTGAATGAGTGAGTGGATGTTGGGGGGGGGAGGGGCGGGGGCGTGGAAGGCGGGGTACTCGGTGAGCCAATGGGCTGGATGAAGGTGTTATGCGACCCGTGCTGATGATCGACTAGACTGGAGGCCCATTTAACAAAGCCCAGTCGTGAACGGAGCCCTCTGGATACCTGGCGACCTCCAGTTGTATTTAGCCTTACCTGCGTATACGGATCTCTGCGCAGGTGGACGTATTTCTCCGATACTCGTGGGAATAAATGGAAGATTTAAAAAATAATAAAAATAAGGGGACCGGTACCCACCAAAAACCGGAAAGTACTATAGAGGGGAGTAACTCTAACCAGAAAGGTGGGGCTCCCTCAACTGAGGCAATGGTAAGTAACACTTTGGCATCGAAGCCAGGTGGAAGCGGAACTGCCAAACAGAACAGTGGGGGACCGAGAGAGATCCCTCCATCAAAACGACGGTACAGAGAAAGACGGTCGGCATTTATAATTCTGGAGAAACTGGCTGTGACCCCTGAGGGGCAGCTTACAGTTGCGCAGAAGGAATCTGTAGCATGGGCTAAGAAAACTGTCGGCTGCGATAGCTCGGAGAGGGTCCTTGTGTCTAAAAGACAGAGGTCCCAGGATGAGATTGAAGCAGAAGGCAGTAAGCGGGCCAAAGTGCAAGCAGACATGACGTCGGGTGCTCCTAAGGAGCAGAAACTGAAATTATTCAGTGAAATCCTGAAGGAGCACGTGCTGGTGCTAGCCGTCATTGACAAAGGTCAGGAAGATGGGAGCATCACGTCGGAAAAGTGGAGGGTAGTGTACAATGCACTAAACTCCATTTTCTTGAGGATCCTTAGAGAAAATCCGGGATCCCCCCGTCCTGCAGAGATGCGGGATGGCACCAAGGGCGCGTTAAGCTAACTGCGTGCTCAGACCAGAGATCGGTCGATCGCTATAAAAGGGCAGTGACCGAGGTAGGCGAGGTGTGGCCGGGCGCGAGGCTGGAAGCAGTCAGCAGAGGGGAAATCCCGAGCAGGCCGCGAGCACGCGTCTTGTTACCAACCGAGCCGGATAAGCCAGAGGAGATCATTGAGATTATCCGGGCCAGTTTTCCCGATCTTCCAACGGAAGGATGGAGAATTGTGAAGCAGGAGGAGGCCAAGGGGGGCTTTAGATTGGCAATCATGCTGATCAATAAGGAATCCTTGGTTTCCCTTGCTAGATCTAAGGGAGTGATCAACTTCGGTTTCGGGTCGATCACTCTTAAAGTTTATAGGTAAGACGAGGTCGATAAGGGCGCGGAAGACCAGCCTGGGGGCGACGTAGAACGGACCCGGCAGGAAACGGTCAAGCGGGCTGAGGCCGACCAGAGTAGCCGTTCCGATATTTCGGACGAAGTGAAGTTGGTGATGGGATGCAGCCTCCTCTCTCTGAAGTCCGATGGGGGCAACCCGTCGAACACACGACGAAAGGGGATTTGCGACCAAACCAACGAGCCAAATAACACTATCCTGATGCAGGGAGTGCATGAAGTGGTGAGTAAGGTAGATTACAATGGTTAGCATTGTACAAACAAACCTGCACCACACGAAGGCTGCCTCGGCAGCTCTCGTGCTCAGACTGACTAAGTCAGATGAGGACTTGGTGTTAATCCAAGAACCTTGGATTAATAATAACAGGATCTGTGGCCTCGGAATGAAAGGGTATAAATTATTATACTCAAGCAACTCTGAAAAGATCAGATCGTGTATCTTAGCGAAAAATAATTTGAATATTTTTTTTCTTCCACAATTTAGTAGCGGGGACGTTACGGCGGTGAGCGCTGAGGTAGGCTGTGAAAAACTATGGCTAGCCTCAGCCTACATGGATCGCGAGAAGGAGGTTCCACCGGACAACCTGGGGAACTGATCCGGGAAGCAGGTCAGAAAAAGGTAGGTGTGATACTTGGATGTGTTGCAAACGCGCATCACACAGTCTGGGGAAGCACAGACATTAATGAAAGGGGTGAGTTATTTTTTGATTACTTATTAAATACTAACCTTGTAGTTTGCAATATTGGTTGTGAACCAACATTCATTGTTAGAAATCGACAGGAGGTTCTAGATGTAACCTGTGCGTCAGAAACAATTTTTGATATGATCAGTGGGTGGAGAGTGGCGAACGAGCACTCATTCTCTGATCACCGATATATTACATATAACCTCAACATCAAACCTGTTGCCCGAAAAGCCTTCACGAATCCCAGAAGGACAAACTGGAACAAATATGGGGAGGTGTTGAAGGAACTATTGCCGCTGGAGGTTCCTGAACTTCCGGCGACAGTAGAGAAATTAGATGGCATGGTTGATATTGTCACAAAGGCATGCAATCTTTCATTTAATGCTGCGTGCCCCCTAATAAAGCCTAGGGGCAGGCAGAAACCGACATGGTGGACCACGGGGTTGGGAACCTATCGGAGAGCGTGTAGGACAGCCTTTAATAAGGCTAAGAACACCAGGGAAAATCGAGATTGGGATTCCTATAAGGAAGACCTGAGAAAATACAAAAAAGAGTTGAGGAGGGCACAAAGGGGGTCTTGGAGACTCTTCTGTTGTAGAATGGAGGAGGTCTCCGAGACTTCTCGCCTAAGGAAAATTCTAGCTACTAACCCAACCAGTCCTAGTTACTTAATTAGGCCGGACGGGTTATGGACAGCTTCAAGTGCGGAATCATTAGAGCTTCTCATTGAGACCCATTTTTCGGGAAGCATTGATGACTCGATGGAGCCTGGAGCTCATCGAGGAACACCTTTAACAGATGTGGATGGCATCGTGGACAGGAAACGAATCCTGTGGGCACTGAACGGTTTTAAGCCTTATAAATCGGCGGGCCCGGATCGGATTATACCAGCAGAGATCCAAAGGAACTCTGAAGTCATCCTCCCCTGGCTGGAGGTTATCTTCAGGGGATATCTGCAATTGGTCTATATTCCCAGGAAATGGACGGAGGTCAGAGTGGTTTTTATCCCGAAATCGGGAAAAAGCTCACAGGCTTATCCAAAGGACCTGAGGCCTATAACTCTATCATCCTTTCTGTTGAAAACCTTGGAAAGATTGATAGACGTACTTATTCGAACAAAAGTTGATCCGAGGAATTGGGCAATGTCTCAGCATGCGTACTGTAAGGGAAAGTCGGTGGACACAGCTCTGCACGATCTAGTACGCATGATTGAGAAGTCAATTTACTCGCAAGAGTTCTGTATGGTAGCATTTCTCGACATTGAGGGTGCCTTTAATAATGTAACAACGGAGGCGATCATGGAAGGATTGTCATTTTTGAAGGTGGATTATCCTATAAGTAGGTTGATAAATCAGATGCTGGTAAGCAGGATTATTATCTCGGAACTGGGAGAGTCCACCATTAGAAGGCGGGTGGTTAGAGGAACTCCGCAGGGAGGAGTGATGTCCCCCTTTCTTTGGAGTGCAGTGGTGAATGGATTGCTCTTGGAACTGGAGAAAGAGGGCATGGAGGTTGTAGCGTATGCAGATGATGTAGCGATAGCTGTCTCAGGCAAATATCTGGATACGATTAGGGATGTTATGCAGAATGCACTCCTGATCGTTACGAAATGGGCCGGCAAATGCGGATTAGGGATCAACCCGTCTAAGACAGAGCTGGTACTATTTACTAAGAAACATAAAATTCCGGTAGTTAGCCCTCCTACTGTGAATGGCATTAGACTGGCTTTTGCTGACAGAGCGAGATTTTTGGGCATAATCTTGGACAGTAAGCTCAGCTGGAAGCCTAACATTGTAGAAAGGGTGAATAAGGCTAATGTAGCCATTTACTCGTGTAGAAACGCAATAGGGAAGAAATGGGGTTTGAAACCAGAGCTGGTACACTGGCTCTATACCGCAGTGGTAAGGCCTGTGCTGATGTACGGGGTGGGCCAGCTCTGGAAAAGGTAACCTACATAAGGAAGTTGGAGAAGGTGCAAAGAACGGCCTGTATGCTTATAAGCGGGGCGCTTAGGACAACACCTACACGCGCTTTAGAGGTTATGTTCCACCTTATTCCAATCGAATTTTTTGGTAAGCAGATGGCAGCCAATGTGGCTACAAGGTTCTCGGCTGTCTCTCAGTGGAAGTCTCTTCAGGTGGGACACTCGACGATAGTTAGATCACTTAGGGAAGAACTGGTTAATCTAGATTATATTAAACCAACGTTGTGCTTCGATATAGGTTTCCGGATCATCTGTCCTTCTAGGGAATCCTGGAGGAATGGATCAATACGGGAAAACGAGGCACTGACATTTTTCACGGACGGCTCTAAGCTAGACGGCAAAGTAGGAGCTGGAGTCTTCTGTGAGAAGCTCAATGTTAATATTTCTTTTCGTCTCCCTGACTACTGCAGCGTGTACCAGGCTGAAGTGGTGGCGATAGGGGAAGTCGTGACATGGTTGAAGCATAACGTGGTATCTGTTAGGGATATCGCGATTTGTGTGGACAGTCAAGCGGCACTCAGGTCACTAGAGGCGGTTTCTCTGAAGTCACGGGTGGTGCTGGATTGCCGATCATCTCTTAATGAGATGAGCGAGTATTTCAGTATCCAGATGATCTGGGTCCCTGGTCACTCGGACGTCACGGGATACTGCAGGGCAGACGAACTAGCTAGGTACGGTACGACTCTCCAGATGCAACCGGAAAGGGCAGGTCTGGGGAGGCCTATAGCAGCGCTCAAATTGACGCTCAGTAAAAAGGCAATCGCCTTAACAGATGAGAGGTGGACCAACACTCTCACGTGCAGGGTAGCAAAACAGGTTTGGCCAAAACTGGACCTGCGGCGCTCCAAGGCACTTGTATCCCTGGGAAAACGAGATTTAGGATTGGTCGTAGGGATACTAACAGGACACTGCCTTTTTGGGGAACATGCGAGAAGGCTGGGTCTAGAGACGAATGACTTTTGTAGAAGTTGTATGGACGAAGAGGAGGAAGAGACGCTAGTTCACTTCCTATGCTCATGTCCGGCACTATCATACAAAAGACGTAAGTACTTGGGTGTGTACAACATGGACAGCCTTTCTGAACTCGCGGACTGTAGGGTGCGAGATATTTTACGCTACATCAGTAGCTCTGGTTGGTTTCAGCGGGAGTAAGGGGAGATTGGATCCTGTGGTATCACAATGGACCATTATTGGTCTAAGTTTGCGATATCAGCCACTCTAACCTAACCTAACCAAGTAGAGTTAGCAAATATTTTCGAAACAAACGGCAACTTAAACAAAAGCTTTCAAATTCAATCTTGGCGGAGGTAGAGGATGAGAACGATTTAAAAGATAACCGACCTTTCGCATTGGTAACATTATCAGGAGTCGAGATTCGTGGATTATTAGATAGTGGCGCTAATATAAGTGCTCTCGGGAAAAACGCTGAAGAATTTCTATCCAAAAATAATTTATTTTTACACCCACTGCGACATACCATTCAAACGACGAATGGATCCGTTCAACCAGTTACTGGGTACATAAACACAACAGTCCTATATCAGGAAAATCCGTCAACATGCAAATTTTTGTTATTCCTGGCTTGCAGCAGGAATGTATTTGGGATGCGACTTCTGGGAGGCGTTTGGTTTGAGGGCCGTGAGGATTGAGGAAATTACTAACATATCCACTCATAGTACCGTAGTAGACTTAAAGAAACACCCACACTGTGAGGCTCAAAAGCAGCAACTCCAAAGTATTGTCGAACAATTTCCAAGTTGCGAAAGATTAGATCCTGGACGAACTTCCCTGGTGACCCACTCCATTGACGTAGGAGATTCACTCCGGGTAAAACAGCGTATTACTCTGTATCCCCTGCAGTTCAAAAAGAAATTTACTCCGAATTAGATCGAATGTTGGAACTCGTGGTTGAAGAGAGTCAAAGCCCGTGGTGCTCCCCTATGGCAAGGGTGTGCAAAGCAAATGGCAAGACACGATTGTGTTTGGATGCACGAAAGCTCAACGAGGTTACTCGAAAAGACGCCTATCCCCTCCCATTAATAGAAGGTTTGCTCAGTCGTCTTGATAGAGCCCAGTATATGTCTAGCATCGATTTGAAGGACGCCTTCTGGCAAATTCCGTTGCACCCCGATAGCAAAGAAAAAACAGCTTTCACGATGCCAGGGCGTCCTTTATACCACTTTACAGTTATGCCGTTCGGGCTCTGCAATGCGCCCAAAACCTTATGCAGGTTGATGCACAAGGTAATCCCCTGTCATCTACATGACCGAGTTTTCGTCTATCTTGATGATCTACTCATAACGACATCTACATTTGATGAGCACCTTTCTTTGTTATCGGAAGTAGCATTTCGGCTGACAAAGGCAGGCCTCACAATTAATGTAGAAAAAAGTCACTTTTTACTGAAGGAGATTGAATATCTCGGTTATGTGGTGAGTGGGAATTCCTTGCGTCCCAATCCCGATAAGGTTCGGGCCATTGCAGACTTTCCCGTTCCCAAAACCGTAAGGCAGGTACGAAGATTTCTCGGCATATCTGGGTGGTATCGCCGATTTATCGAAGGATACTCTACTCTCTCTGCCCCTCTTACTGACCTATTAAAGAAAGGTCGACGATTTGATTGGTCCGTTGAAGCGCAGAAATCCTTTGACGGCCTGAGGTTCGCACTTATCACAGCTCCCGTACTTACGAATCCTGATTTTTGTAAACGATTTTACATCCAATGCGATGCCAGTTCTACCGGCATCGGGGCGGTTTTGTTTCAGAAGTCGGACGCGGGACAAGACAACCCCATCGCATTTATGTCACAAAAACTCAATTCAGCACAACGCAACTATAGCGTGACGGAGTTGGAATGTCTCGCGGCCGTTCTAGCAATAAAAAAATTTCGGGCATTCGTAGAGGGATTACCTTTCACTGTGATAACGGACCACGCGAGCCTCACCTGGCTAATGTCCCAAAAGGACTTGTTTAGGTAGATTGGCTCGGTGGAGTCTTAAACTTCAGGGATTTAACTTCCAAATAGAATACCGCAAAGTATCCCAAAATATTGTACCTGAAGCTCTATCTCGTGCATATATGGATGAACTTCTTGGGCTTCGAAAAAAATCTGAAACTTGTGTTCCAGAAACAGACTTGATCAATCTCGACCTTAATTCTGATGCTTTTCAGGGACCTGAGTATCTCAAGATGTTAGAGAGCGTGCAGAAGAGTACAATTGAATCCAATCTTCAAATCATTAATAACAGAATCTATATACGGTTACCTGATCCAAACGATTCTCGAAGGCCTGATTATCCGGATTTAAAACTAATTATACCAGAAAGTATTCGGTTAGACCTGATCAAATCTGCCCATTGTCCCCCTACCTCTGCGCATCTTGGAATAAGTAAGACCTCCGAAATCTTAAGACGCTATTATCACTGGCCAACGATGGGCAAGGACGTACATAACTTTGTTACTTCTTGTGAGACGTGTAAAAGTATCAAGTCATTGAACTACACAAACCGACCACCTCTTAGTAGTTTACCGGTAACCTTTCGACCGTTCCAACGAATTTACTTAGACTTTATGGGAGCGTATCCTCGAACTCGGGCAGGTAATACGTGTATTCTAATTGCTGTCGACCACTTTTCCAAGTTCGTTTTTACTAGCGCTATACGCCAAGCTACTGCGCAAGAAGTAGTAAAATTTCTCGAAAATAGTATATTTCTAGTATTTGGAGTGCCGGAGGCGATAGTTACTGACAACGGAAAGCAATTCGAGTCTAAACTTCTTGATCAACTGCTCCGGAAATATGGCGTACAACACATCTTCACAGCGAAATACTCGCCACAAGGCAATGCCTCAGAACGGGTTAATCGTACTCTGTTGGCGTCTATTAGGGCGTATATAAAAGAAGACCAACGCACATGGGACCATCATTTAGCTGCCATTACACATGCCTTACGCAACGCTACACACCAATTTCCAAAATATCCTCCATATTTTGTAGTCTTCGGGCACCACCCGATAACGCACGGTTCCTCGTATCAATTGTTGAAAGACGTTTATGAATTTAGTGGAAATCACATCTCCTTACAATATAAACCGGAAGACTTATATAAACTATCTACTAAGATTCAAGTGAACCTTCGTAACGCTCAATTAAAAGCCTGTGCTCCTTACAATTTTCGTAGCCGATCTCCGAAATATAAGATAGGCCAGACAGTTTACGTAAAGAACTTTACACAAAGTAAGGCGTTGGCCCATTACTCCGCAAAACTGGCACCTAAATACTTAAAGGCCAAAATAATACGATTAGTAGGAAACGTTGCATGTGAAGTGACTGATGACGTCGGAAAATCGCTTGGAATCTATCACTTCAAAGATATTAAGCTATAAATGTTTCTTTAAAAGTTCTTAAAATTAGCATTTTCTCGCCACTTTCACTTCATCTTTATTGTTGCTTATAACAGGCCCGGCAATGAGACTATCTCAGGGGCAGGTACGTCCCCACGATTGTAACGAATTTCGCATTTCGTTCCCGGCTTCATTTTCCGTGTTTTTTTTAGGAAAAAAAATTGTTCTAAACTACATCTTCGCGTTGTATTGTGAGTTATGGGTGGGTTGAGATGCGTATCCCTGTGATAGTGGTTTATACTTGTTGTTTAATATCGTGACTGCCAATAATGTGTAATGAACCTACACCAGAACAAATCTGTATGGTTAACTTTAAATAAATTGGTATTGATTATTTTTTTTTGCATAAATAATTGTGATCGAGGAAAACTGGTATTGATTGATGACGATGAAGGGAGGAGGTGATGAGAAAACAAAATATAATTTTGGGATGGCAGTCGGGTTGTGAATTTGATGCAATAATAATTGCTTGCCTAAGTCAAAGTACCAATAAAACGCCAAAATTTATTTTGTTATACGAATAAGACTTAAAGTGTTATTAAAATTGTAGTTGATCGTGTAATAATTTCTAAAAAATTTTCGGTCCATATACTTCCTTTGAGAAAAAAAAAAAAATTAATATGCATACTTGTGTTCGGAAAGTTACACAAAAACTTTATATGGAGACTTTTTTGTGAATAGTGATCAAGTTGAAATAGTTCAATAGAAAAACTGTTAAAAAAAAAAAAAAAAAACGTTGAACGTTACTTGTGTTTTATTTAAGTGATGAACTTTTGTTAAATTTAAAATTGGTTCTTGGTATGAAACAATCAAAAAAACATATAAGTGAACTCCCCTTAAATAAAACGTTGTGATTATTGAAAAATAATCGTTTTAACGAAGATCATAATAACCTCTCTAAAACGTAAAGCACGGACAATTTATATTAATCTTAAGTGGAAATCCCGATTTATTTGTGCTAAGTTTTTTTTTATGTTTTTTTTGAATGAGAAGGTTGTTTGAAATGGTAAACTGAACTTATAGATTCGTAAAGTAAGAACAGTATGCAATCTTAAGAATCGTAAGGACCATAATCCGAAGTGACGAACAGTGAAAATCGGATATTTGTGTGTAATTTTTTTTTGAGTTTAATCATTGTTTGACAACACCGCAATTCGTAGAACAAGAAATAACACTAGAACCATTAAATTTGTTAACCATTTATTTTTATATATGTTATTAACTGATTGTCTTCACATCCCATTTAACGTCCGAGTCCATAGCACACAATGAAGCTGGATGGAACTGGGTGATGGTCAATGCCGGCAAGTCCAAATCAAAGTTATTCCATTGTCTGCATATTGTTTATCTGTATCTGCAAGAATTGTAATTAATTAAGTTAAATTGATTAAACTAAATTGTGTAATTACCTTGGTTGTGTTGACATAATGATTTTGACGTTTGTAAATGCTGTCTCATTACCCGAAATAATATTGTAGCAGATTAACTCCGAAATATGTATGTAGCTCAATTGTTACATTTGTCAGAACGAGAAGGATGGATAGATCAAAGGGAGAAAACTATGTTGACGACGCGAATATAAATACAATGGAAATTAAAAAGGGCAACAAGTTCAGTGTGAAAAAACGAATCATCGTAAATGGGCAGCACAACCAATGGTAAAATTTAAATAATGAATAAAGTTGTAAAAAAAAATCAAATAATAAATAAAGTTGTAATTAAAATCGAACCAAATACAGTCCACTCATTTATTGAACGAGCTTCTTGGTTGTGTGAGCCACAATCATCATAATATAATAATATAAACTCATAATATATAATATATATACTGCATTAATAAATCTCGAATAATCCAATAAAACTAAATCTAATTTAATTTAAAACTATAATAATTAATAATTAATAAAATCAACCGCCAATAATATGCCACACCCATACTACGACATCGTCATTCATCATCCTAACATCATGGCGCCCAACGGTTTTTTTTTGTAACACAATTTATTGTAAGTGATATTATAACTTTAGAATTAATTTAAATTTTTTTTGTTGTTGTTTCATAAATTTAGATATTAGAACATTTAGTAAATATAAATTCCTTAATCGATCAATAAAACTATTTATGGTGTTTTATGCATTGTTTAAATTTTGATTTTTTTTTGTATTGATTGATTAATTAGTTTATAGTTATCTAATGAGTAGGATTTTTCATTTATTTTATTTTATTTTGCTTCGGCTTACTACCTATTTAGTATTAGTTTTTTTTTCTCTTTCTTATATAATTTTTGAGTTAGTACCTAAACAATTTAATTAGAAAAATTTAAAACTGATGACTATTGATTAATTAATATTCCGCAATATGTATATGTAACAATGAATTTATTTCAAGTCAATAATTATGGATTCAATTTAAAATTAATTATTTTGGTAATTATTCATTAAGTAACATGAGATAAATTCCATGCTGGGGGAGATGTAACGAGGTAAGTAGTTTCACTGGGCATGTGGCATACCTATGGAATCTCTATTTTATCTCGCGATAACAATTCGTTCTTTCGTGCTTTTTGAGTTTATTTTCTTTTGCTTTTTTTTATTACCTTGAATTTACGGTCATTACGGATCGGCTCATGTTCCGGAAACCCCACCCCTGTCGCTCCTGAGACTAGCTGTGCAATCGACCGTTATACCAGAACCTCTGAGCTGATAAACAAAAATGTTTCTGCTAACAGTGCAGCATAGCTGAACTGTTACAAGTACAGAAGCAAATGTCACTTGGCTGGTATTTAAGAATCAGTTAGAGAACAACAACGAAAATATCAACTTTCTAGCTCTATCAATAATGCATACAATGTTACGCATGATTGCATTCAAGGAAGTTTAAGATACACTGATAGAAGCAGTATTGTATACGCACAATAGAGTCATTACCACGAGGCTTTTGACGACCCAACAACTTAAAAAAGAAAAAGATCTCATGACCAGAAATTTACCACCTGAACTAATGATTCCTAATATCGAGAACACTGATGAAATATTGTCACTATACCAGCTCATGACAGCATTGGCGACTCGTGAACTGGAGAGTAGAGGAAGCTGCGTTAAAAAATGGAGTTTTAATTTTCTTGGGATTTAGAATAAAAAGTGTTGAGCCAAATTATCAGACAAATTGATGAAATAATCTCATTTTTTTATACTTACATCAAAATATAACAAATTAGACCTAAAATACACAATAACTAGGAAAATTAAATTAAGCCTGATTTTTATTGACAACATAAAAATGTTTTATTTACAAGATTTATTTAAAATATAATTCAATTCGACGATTCTTTTTAAAAACAAAAATTTTCATTACAAATTAATTTATAGAAATCTGGTGACATTTTAATCTGAGACAATAGTTTCTTTTCAATAGAAATTAACGAAATATGAGAAAGCCGTTCATCTCCAATAGTACTTCTTAAATAAGTTTTAATTCTACTTAAAGCAGAAAAGTTTCTTTCGGATGATACACTTGTAGATGGAATCGTTAAGAATAGTCGACATAAGGGTGATACTTCATTGAATGAACTTATTAAATCATTGTCTTTAGAAATTCTAACATCTCTAATATTGATTTGTCCAAAAAGTTCTCACCGCTATACACCACAATTAATTCACTTCTCAATTTTGGAAAATCGAATCGTTTGCCATAAAAACTTGGAGATTTTTAAATTGTTGCTCCGGAAAATTCAATTTAAATTTAGAATTTTTTTTTGAATTTATAAGTTCCAAGAACGTGAACTCAGCAATATTTTGAAATCTAGTACTTAATTCTGTTGAAATATGATCAATTATTTCAAAAAATAATTTTCTATAAAAAGTTTTTAAATCTTTGTAGATTTCGAGTGTGATTCTCACTCGCACCACTCGAGTGGGAATCGCGTTTCATCAATTTCCACGACAGCTTTAGTTTTTTCCTAAAAACTCTAAAATTTATCCCTAATCACATCTTTATTACCTTTTTTAATAAATTTTTCAATAAACCAATCACTTGTCGCTTCACGAGAACATGAGAAGTTAATTTGTGCAAAATTAAAAACAAATAATTCATTTCAATATTTTCTTAATAAGCTGCTAAAGTTGCAGCGTATTCTGAGAGTAACAAGTGACAGTATAAACAAATCTATGAATAGATAAAACACATACACATCGATAATTAATTTTGTAAATAATATCACGGTGAAGGGAAATAAGGTAAAGCCAATGCCTCCTAAACTACAGGCCTCATACACCAAATGATGACGACACGCTATGTCTACATTGTTGTTGCTTTCTCTAGTTATTTTGTTAGTGTAAATATCTTAATATTATTAATGCGCAGTCTCAGTTTAGACATAAATTGACGTCATGTCGAAAAAATGAGAGTAGTAAGAGGCCTGGGGCCCTATTCCTGAATACGATACGAAAATGTATTCGATACGAAAATTCAATACGATACGAAAATACTTTGGTATTCCTGAATACGAACGTACGTAATTGTTTGGTGTGTGTCCTAGCTATAAGGGAAATTTATTTTAAATGGATTTACCTGCAATAAAATTGTACAACTTGGACACTATTTTGAGTTTTGACGTTTTGGTTACTTGAAATGGATACAATAATATTATTGTTGCATCCATTAAATAGAAGATTTTGTATTTTTGTGTGGCCGACAAAATTGTTAGGATCGATAATAAAATTCAATCACCGAATAATTTCTTATGGTGTGATAGTGCCCCATTAATTAAATTAATTAAATTAATTAAATTAATTAAATTAATTAAATTAATTAAATTAATTAAATTAATTAAATTCATTAAGTTAATTAAATTAATTAAATTAATTAAATTAATTAAATTAATTAAATTAATTAAATTAATTAAATTAATTAAATTAATCAATTAAATTAATTAAATTAATCAATTTAATTAATTTAATTAATTTAATTAATTTAATTAATTTAATTAATTTAATTAATTTAATTAATTTAATTAACTTAATGAATTTAATTAACTTAATGAATTTAATTAATTTAATGAATTTAATTAATTTAATTAATTTAATTAATTTAATTAATTTAATTGATTAAATTAATTAAATTAATTAAATTAATTAAATTAATTAAATTAATTTAATTAATTTAATTAATTTAATTAATCAAATTAATTAAATTAATTAAATTCATTAAGTTAATTAAATTAATTAAATTGAGTAAATAGATTAAATTAATTAAATTCATTAAATTAATTAAATTAAGTCGAATCCCTGAATCGACCCCAATGTCTTATATTTTCGATTTTTCTATGGAGTCGTTAACTAAATATTCATCGTACAAAAATTCGTTCATGAACGTACAAAAACTATTCGAATTCGTATTGCGGAATAGGGGAAATTTTTGAACGTATCGTACATTTTCGTATACATATTAGAATTATACGTATTCGTATTCAGGAATACCGATTATACGAATTCGTACATTTTCGATTCGTATTCGTATTCAGGAATAGGGGGGCTGTAGTTTAGAAGGCATTGGTAAAGCTAAACTAAAAGCAGCTTCCATGAGAGAGAATATTTTTTGTTATTCTGTTTTGTTGCGTTGGATGCAACACGCATGCTATAAATCAACGAGAGTATTCGTATTTATTTTGGTTCTATGTATGCATATGCAATATGAAGGTGGATGATGTGTATCAAAACCGAACACAATCATATTCTATAAGCCGTACCAATACCACTACATAATAGGCCATTTTTCTATATAAAAAAATTCCATGAGCTTGTATAGGTAAATCCAAATAAAAACGCGGGTGCCATACGAGTAAGTAAAAAATTACATGGGACAAAAAAAAATCTTCGTTTGTCCCAATAAATCTGCTTTATTATCTACAAACATAATTTATCTGAAGGATCACGATAAATATTGATATTTTGAGAAACATTTCCAATAAAAATATTTCCCTATTGAGTAACTTTTCATTTACCAACTTACTGATAAAAGTAACAACACAATTTTTCAATGACACGTGCGCGTATAAGATTTTTAATTTCTCTTGGCTCTCTTGTATTATTTGTTTTGGTTTTGTTTCACGACATGATACAGACAGTACCGAAGAAAATAATGAACTTAATTTCACACATTTTATTTGTGTAATGAATTTTAGATTAAAGGGTATACAATTTTATTTATATTCGTTTGTGTTTTGTATATTATTTTTGTAACCTGCTATGTAGTGTAAAACATAGAAAAATTTTACCACAGTATACATAATACACAAAATTATTATGTGTGATATTTTACCTTCTCAAGTTTCAATATCGGTATCGTAATTTTAATTCTTTACTGTAAATTGTACACAAGCCCACAAAAAAAAATCCAATTGTCGATCAAATTGGATTTTTTTTTTAGTTATTATGTACAACCAACTAAATTACGCATTTGGGCTTATCATTAGTATTGATTTATTAAAATGTATTTTGGTTTATTACACCACATTACTTAAAAATCAAGTTTTATTTGAACAAAAATAAAAACAAAATATTTTATTGTCTTACGCAAAGACGTGCACCCATCCCGTTCAACATATTTTGGTTTACTAAAAAAGTAAAAAAGCATGTAAGAGCGGCAGTAAAAAATCTCGTGTATTTTTGTTTTTATTTTATTTGTTGTTACGGTGTAAAAATAAGTTGCTAGTTTAATTGAAATGTTACTGAATGAAAAGTTTTCTGAAAACAATTTTTGTTTTAAATAATTCAATAACAAAATATCATTATTTATTTCTTGCAATGTATTATTCAATTTAACTTGAACGATACAAATTATTTATTACAAATAATGAAATTGTTTTTTTGTAGCCATGTAATTTTTTTTCGGTTTGTATGGAATTCTCATTTCTTTTTGGATTTATGTACATATACCTACAAGATTTTAACAAGAAATGGCCTGTTATTGTATTGGTATTGGTACGGCTTATAGAATATGATTGTGTTCGGTTTTGTGTGTATAAATTATAATGAGAAATCAAAGTAGGAAAGAAATATACAAAATATTTTTAAAGTTAATTGCATTAAACTAGATATCTTGTATATGTGCAGACCTGTAAGGCATAATAGTGCATATTATTATGAAAACAATATTTTTAATCAAAAGTGTTATACATAAAATAAATCAAATTTGAAATTTTATTTTAACGATAGTGATTTTTGAAAGGGATGCAGTGCTTCCCTAGCTTCTATGGACCCTTCGTCCTTGCATGACAGCCAAGACAAGGCTACCAGGAACATATTTGATATATGAAGTGAAGCTGCCATTAGTATAGGAAATATACCAAATATACTAAATAAACCCTTACCACTGCCTACCCCCATCATTCCATCTATATTTGTACGGCCTCAAATGGAACTTCTTGTGACGATTTGCATCGGCCCACATATTAAGAAAGAGTGAATAACAAATGCAAGGTGGTCGAAAGATAGACGACCAACATGCCCGATACATTTTATTTATTTTATTTTATTTTATTTATTATTAATAATAATCATAAAAGTGTAAATGACAACTAATGGATTTAATGTCCTTTAAAAGCTCGTCATTCGCACTTATGAATGGTACAAAACATATATACAGCATATAGTGTCATAGTGACTAAAATTACATTACGCATAATAAACAATAAAATACAAATATATAACAATAACAATATGATTAAATTTAATTAATTAATGATGATTGGTTTTATTAATCACAAATAATCTTTAACTGATGATAGCAGATGAGATTTTATCATTCGTTTAAACATAAAAATATGTACAGCATTCCTAATATTTTCAGGTAATTTATTATAAATATATGGCCCAATAAATGTTAATGATTTTCTGCCATATTCCGTTTTAATTTGGGGGCATTTCAACTGACAGGAACCTCTGGTTGAATAGCCATGACCTCGAAATTCGAATTGTATAGACGCAAGTAAAGATGGGATGTGCAGACACTTAAACATGTAGATCGACACATACATCTTAAAAAATTGCTTTAATTGGAAGAATGCCTATAGCAACAGTTCGATAGAGCTCTACAGTAGGAAACAGGTGAGGTAGTTTAAACATTGCTTTACAGCACCTATTTTGTAAAATCTGCAATTTATACAGTTTTTCTTTAACGGCTGAGCCAAAAGTAGAAGAGGCGTATGAGAATCGAGTATGAATAATTGAGAAATAAATTGATTTTAACACATGTTGTGGAACAAAATCAGCCAGTTTTCTAATCAAGCAAATAAAAGGGCAAACTTTAATACAAATAGAATTAATATGGTCATCCCACGTCATATGCTTGTCGAGTGTTACGCCAAGGTACTTGAATTTGTCTACTCGCTCTATGGTGCAATTTGCAACTTGAAGTGGTGGTAAATCAATGTGCCGTAGGCGTGGGGAGTGAAAAATTATATATTTGGTTTTGTTAAAATTTACTGATATTTTGTTCAGATTCAGAAAATTTAAAAGTAAAATAATATCATCCCTCATTTGTGATATTGCTACCTGACAATCCCTGGATTCATAAAAGAGGGCCGTATCGTCAGCAAACATTCTAATATCACCCGTGAGCGGTAATTTGGCCATATCATTTACGTAGATTAAGAATAGCAAAGGACCAAGTACACTCCCTTGAGGAACACCACAGTTCACACCTAAAGTGGAGCTTTTAACACCATTTAAAATCACAAACTGCTTTCGATTACTAAGGTAACTTTCTAAAAGTTTGTGTGATAGGCCACGGAAGCCATAAATTTGTAATTTCTGTAGAAGTAAACTCTGATCTATACAATCAAAAGCTTTACGAAGATCAAGAAATAAGCCAGATATATAGTTTTGCCTGTCAAAATTACGATAGATCAAATCAGTAATGTCTGTTAGGGCCAAATCTGTACCAGAACCTTGTCGAAAACCATACTGACGAGAATAGAAAAAATTTGATTTATTTAGAAAATCGATCATCCGATTAGCAATAATTTTTTCTCTTTCTCGTCACTTTAGCAATTTTAAGACAATCAGGGTAAACACCGGTTTCCAAAACTACATTAAATAGATCAGATAGTAATTGTGAAAAGATTGGCGAATAATTCTTTAGAACCACATTACGAATGCTATCGTAACCACCACCCTTTGTATTACTGAGAGTTGAAATTAAATTCGATATTTCGCTGCTGGAAGTGGGCGAAAAGAAACATGAATTAATACTAGGCTCCATAGTGTGAAATTTATTTAAATCATCTGAGTCTGGGCCAGAACTATTTGCTGGTACAGAAGAATCAACAAAGTTAACAAAACTGCGATTAAATATATTAACAATAGCAACAAGATCATGATACTCAACATCATTAGAAATAACGGAGTCGATCCTATCATTAGAGTTATTTTCCATGAAATGATTTAACTGTTTCCAGATTTCTTTTTGGCTCAAATTATTAAATAAATTGTTAAAATAACGCTTCTTTGCAAAATATTTTCCATTTTTGATCTTCCTATTTAGCAAATCTAATTCATGTTTCAGTGCTAAATTAGTACTGTTCCTTTTAAAACGTTTCAATGTACGGTTTTTAAGTTTAATTAAATCCCAGAGATCAAGAGTCATCCAAGGACAAACATTTGCATTTTTAATTTTTACATTTAATTCCTTCAATACGGAAAACTGTAGAACAAGTTTATTATACATATCAAACATCCGTTCAAGAGTAGATTCAGGATTTCTGATGTCAAATACGGTAATCATTAAAAAATATTTAAAGGACTGATTAACCTTTTTGTAATTAACGTGTCTTTTCGTTAGTGTACGAGTAAAATATTTAGGCTTGAAGCGAAACTTAGAGAGTACAAAACTATGATCACTTATGTCGGCTTCAATGGTAAAATTCCGAACTTGCTCAATATTATGAAAGCTACTTACAGAGTGGTCTAAAATATTACGGCTCACAGGTCTAGTAAAGAAAGTATTTGTAACAATCATTCCATTAGCGAGCAAAGTTGTGTTATATTCTGAGATTAAGGTAAAATTTTTATTAACAGGTATGTTAATGTCACCAACTAAAATAAAATCGTGAGTAGATTTATAGTTTCGGAGAAGTTGTTCTAGAAAATCAAGAAACGATGCACTGTCTGAATTCGGAGGCCTATATATTCCGCATATCTTCGTTAGATTAAGCTGCAAAAGTTGAATGCATATATATTGGAATGTTAAAGAACCGTCATCTATACTTATCATGGAGTATGGAACAATATTCAACTAAGAGATTACAGATGGCTTTCCAGCTGGCCATTCTTCCATATCTGGAAAATATAATGAGAAACCATAAGCACACCATCGAATAAAAATATACTTCTCAATATTACCAACTTAATCTCTCAACAGAAATGACCAAGCAACCACAAGATTACTCCTATCACTTTCAAGATTTGTCAAAAATACAAGGAATCGAAAAACTATAGCAAATAATAAAAGCAGTAACGATAATACACAGTAACAATAATACACCACCACGTGCACCACTACGCACTCACGTATGGGTTCCTTGCACTCGCACTCATAGGGCATAGTTTTTGTGGCCATTAAAAGGAGAACTGATGCAAACAAAAACAAACCACCCAGAGTTATTCCACTATAGAGGCGCTGGTATAAAGCACGATAATTTTCACATCTTCTGTCTAGCCCTGACCAACAGTAAACGAAAAACATTTTAAGTTATTATCATTTATTGTCAACTATCGCATTTGTGATTCGATTAAAATACGGTCAAACAATACATAAAATTTCTCATGTCTAAACAGTTTATATGAAAAAGACAAAACACAAAATATAAACAATTACTCCTACTGTTTAATAAATTTTAAGGAAAGTTCTAATCGGCCAATTGTTTACGAATGAAATCAGAAAAAATGCTCAATATTAGGTCGATTTATTGATAATAGTTTCAATTACCGGGCTTTTATAATCAGCATACAATCTGTTCTACTTTTCCATTACAAACTATCTAGGATCTGCATATATATATAAAACCATTCAACATTATTAAAATCTAATTTAAGTTAAAACAAAATTCTACAAAACCAAGAATAGATAATAAAAAATTAAAATAACATTATTTCTTGTATAATTTATAACACAAAAAAATTAATTTTTAACTTTTATATGTACATATATTATCCTTACTACTATTATTGTTATTATTATTCTCATCTAACATCAACACCTTATCTCACATTTTAAAGCAAAATGAAAAACAAAATCGTTTCTTCACCATAAAATTTCTAAAAACTCTTTTCCTTGCTTATCTCTTATCCGGAATATACACAAGTATAAAAAGCACTACATCCATGTGATGGGGGTACGTTCTCTATATGATGAGCATACAATAAAAATAACACAACGATGATGATGATGATGACGAAGAAGAAGAACCGAAATAAATTATTTTAATTTTAAATTCCAAAAATAAATAAAGCAATTTTTCTTTTAAGCTTTTATCTCCCCATATACTAATATATGTACGTATGTATGTAGCTTTCAGTGCTTTTTTACTGTGCACGTTCGTTCGTTTCTATCGTTCTTTCATCATTATTAAAGTTTTCTAGCGAGCACACAAAATTATATAAATTCGTAATGTGGAGCTTGTTACGGTAATTCCAATAACAACACACACACACAAAATCAAAAAAAAAAAAAAAAACTTGGTAGAAAATAAAAATAACATTAAGCTTAAAATTAAAATAAGCTTTCTCATTATGTATGTAGGTAAATACGGAAAGTTCTCATCCCTGAATATGCGATTTGCATACACTTTTCAATCACACAAATAGCAACGAATTATTTCAACGATTAGTGTGTGGCTTTTTACATATAAAAGCTTTCGCATACTACACGATAAAATAAACTTTTTGTGTAACATCTTTTCCTATCACTTAATAAATTTGTTGTATTTTACATTCTGTCTTATTTTAAATATGTAACACACACATACATAAAACCACTTTCCTAATAATATATCATCTACACTACATACAAAAAAAGAATATTTTAGAAGATGAACATAAAAGTGGAAACAACAACGACAAGCACTAAATAAAGAAACTTAAAGCTTTAAGTTAATTGTTTCACTTCATTTTTCATATTTTTTTTGTTGAATATTTTGTGTGTGTGTGCTTTATAATAGTACAACGTAGTATTAATACCCGACACCCAAAAATTCAAGATGAGATAATGGGTTACAGGGAATATAAATAATAGTGAGAATATGAGGTTGTGGAATTTTAGGTGGAATGATAGAATTTTCTGTTCTTTGTTCGAAATCAAAGGATGATTGATTTACATAGTTTTTAAGGTAATTTAACTAATGTTCATTAGGGGATATTGCCATTAAGTAGATTGATTACATCATAAAGCTTTAAGCTTTATTATACCTTAGTAGAGAGTTATATATTTCTTTTCATATACATATGTAGGTGCTTCTCTTGTCAAAAATTTTACTACGGGTATTGTTAAAATAATACTTCTTCTTGCCCCCAGATTCAAGAAAACAAATGGTCGATTTTCTTAGCTAAAACGCAATAAAACTGGTTTATATTTTGTAAGAGATGGAACGAACAGTACCATTTAGAACTTTAAATTTGTTTTCGTGTCTATCGTAATGTTTTGACTTTTAATTTATTTTTTATTTTTGGAGGCGGGGTGAGTATAGAAGGTCTATATATCAGCCCAAATGTGAACCACATCTGCTAATTACCCAACGAGGCTCTAGCGACCGAAAAACGACGGGATAACCGAACACCGAGAACGTAGCAAATGATCTTCTCGTCATTGACCTACTACCAATCTCACTGGTTAGGTTGGTAGCTGCTACAAAGCAATGAGTTTGTACATCAAAATGGAATTTATACCCCAGATGGTACGTCATCTGTACAATGGGCCAATCCACCGTCACTTGAGGCAGGCTCAACGGCATCTGGGGTGAGCCAACCATTGCGAAACCCATTCATACCAAGCACAATAATCTCTAGATCACATCAGATGAGAACGTGAACCAAGAAAACCACCACAATCTCGCTAAAAAAATCGCTGATTTAAAGAAATCGTTTGAAAACTTAATGCAAATCAATGGACAGCTATTCAAAGAAGTCCAACAGCTTAAAGAAGAAATTGCTGTAATCAAAAATGAGGATCAAGATGAATTGGCGTACGAAAAGAGTTTTATACGAAGGCAAATGAAAATTAAACGTCGAAACAAAAAAAAAAAGAAAAGCAGAAACTTCGCCTGAGGTGGAACAATCAACACAGAGCGTTAGGAAACCAGAACCCGCACGATCTGAATAGTCATCCACGGACCTAGTGAAGGTACATAAGAACGTATAACTGCTACCGAAAGAGAGACCACTGCATAAAGCGACACCACCTACACCTATCATACTTAATGTTAGTGAATAAAAAACAATTAAAAAAATAATGAATGAAGCTAGTTCCAAACGATAAATATAGAGTCATTGCACTGAATAATAACGTTTGGAAAGTAAATATGCTTGACCCAGAAGAATTTTATCGGTTCACCAATGAAAACAAAGTGGATCAACTAACTAAAGTCATGGTCAGAGAGCTACATCACACGTGCTCAAATTATTATTAGAGAAACTTAGCCAGAAAGGATTCAGAACATACTAAGAAAGGTCACTAAAATGCAAACGGTGAAAGAAAAACAACCAAAGTTGGCCTCTTCCTTTTCATTGATAGGTTATTTATATATAATCAAAGCAATCCTTAATATGAAAGTTAAGATTGAGACATTAAAAAGAACACTAGCAGGCTACAATGCTTCAACTCTCAGGAGTATAACCACACACGCAAATACTGTAATAGGGAGCCAAGATGCGTAAGGTGCGCTGGGAAACATTTATCAAAATAATGCAACAAAAGTAAGAACGAACCAGTGAAATGCATATACTGTGGTAATCATCACTCAATAAATTACAGAGGCTGCGAGGTAGTGAAAGAGCTGCAAAGAATGAAAGACAACAAGAAAAATCAAATAAGTAACCGTTCTCAACCTATGATGCAATTTTACTCAAAACAAATCCCCTTAAATAGCGGCAAAGTAAGAGAAGGCATAACATATTGACAAATGGCTAAGCAGAACGAAAATATCGAGAACGCGTCGAGTCAGGACAACCATGTCCTGCAAGAAATACTTCAGAAGCTAAACGTTATCAATTCACATCTGGCTGGGCAGGACGAAATACTAGAATCTATGGGCGAGTAACTGAAAAAACAAACAACAGAAACTAGGAACACTGGAAAATATATCGATGAGCCAAGATAAAAGAATAACGAATGCGTCAAGTAGAACTAGTAAAGTTATTGACTACCTTCATTCTAGTCCATACAAACTTAATAAGAAAAAATAATGACACATTATTTTAGAACCTTTATCTGAAATGCAAATGGCCTAGCGCAACACATTTCAGACTTAGAAGTATTTTTAAACACAAAAAAATTGATACAGCGGAGGCAATTGTATATAGGGACAAACTGTAATTAGACATTTCTCCTAAATCCACCACTGTATACTTTTTAAAATTTACAGTTATTTGTGTTTTAGTATTTTATATATAATATGCGTAACAGAGAACAATCTAGTGCAGTTCACTTATAAATTTTGATTTGAAAACAAACGTTAGAAGGCCAAAATTTTAAGGACAAAAGTGAAATTTAACATATTTTTTTTTTAATTTTGAGGTAAAAGTGAAAAGTTTCGTAATATTATTATTGCAAATTTGTTCGAAATTTTAATAAATGGCTTATATATTTTTTGTAGGTTATAATTACAAAATGCCACGAGGAAAACAATTAACCTTGGCGGAGCGCGGCAAAATTGATGCTTATTATGAAAGTGGCTTGATTGAAATTGCTAGCAGAATATGTAGAAGTAAAACCTTTGTGCATAATTGCATAATATTACAGGATAATTATGGCATTAAAAAGTGTTGTGGTCGTACATCAACGATAACTGATCGTGACAAACGAGAGATTAAAAGTCTTCCAGTTAAAGATTCAATGTCTCTTGCACAGAGACGGCAGCATATTCAACCAGCCTTTCCAGTCCGAAATGATTGATTTGTTTCTTCGCTAAAGTGTAACCATCCCTAAAAAAATGTACGTATAGAGAAAGTGTAGTCTCATCCCGAAAAATATAACATGCACAATTTAAGAAAAAAATTAATTATTATTTAGTGTAGTCGTACTACCAGTATATTATTATCTTTTTTTGTTTTCTAATTCTAAAGTAATATTAGATTAGTAATGTAATTTGATAATATTTTGTCAAACTAACCAAACGGTAAAATATAAAAAAATATAAATTTAAAAGCTTTAATTAGGAGATAAATTAATTTGTGATGAAAAGGTATATGAGTGCATAATTTGTTTAAGTCAACGGATTAAAACATAACCTTCAAATATATTAATAAAAACAAATGACACTATAAATGACACTAGTGACGAACAGCTAGAGATTAAGGCTGTATGATACTCAGCTTGTCAAAAACGATGTTTACTAAAAATGAGTTTTTGACCATACAATATTACCAATTGACCTAATTCATTCTTTAGTATGAACTGAGACGTATAATTGAGCGATTAATACATGATTATCTCAATAAAATGTTTAGTTTGTCTACGGTTATGTTTCAAAGTTTATCGTTTTTTTGAAACGCACAAATCAATTTTTTCAATATTTTACTTCTAAACAGCAAAAGTTTGCATCAAGGTGTTAAGAAACATAAAATCGAGCTATTAATACAGGATTATCAAGATTAGGTAGTCTTGAAATGACGTAGAAAATGGAAAAATTAGTTTAAAAATGATAAAAATTTCGATTCTTATCGATCGAAAAATTACGTCAAACGATAAGTTTATTTGTTTTTACGCAGCAATGCTGATTATTTTTTTAAAAAATTATTGTCGCTAGATGGCAAATCACGAAATAAAAATTGTTTTCAAGATAAGTGGTTATTAATTCTATTATAATATGCAATGTTTAGAACTGAAATAATGAAAAATAGTAAATTTATTAATTAATTTTACACATATAAACAATATAAGTAAAGTTTAATTACCGAATCATATAAAATTTTGGTACTCATATTTATTAAAGAAACGAACCAGTTTAGACACATTTAAATATCGATTCTAAAAAAGAAATTTGTTTTTTCAGTATCATACAGCCTTAAGTAAATGATCCTTGAGAGACCCATTTACATATCATATATAAAAAATGGAAATGTTGATTTATATTTACTTCTATACGAGCATGAAAGACTCCTACGTGATTAATATAATGAATCATTGCACGGCTGCTTTATTAATGAATAGGAAACCGTGTTATATAGTATAATTCTTTTTGTGAGCGATTTTGTGATTTTACCACCAGGTAGACTGTAATTTCTCTGGCGGCGCCAATCCTAGAGATAAATCTAGGTGGTGGCGTATAGGCCACAACCCCGGGGGCAAAGTGGTTAGCATGCTTGCTCCAGTGACCGGAGGTCCCGGGTTTGATTCCCGGTGGTAACAAGGAAAAAATTTCACGGCTAGTTTAGGATCAATGAATTAATTACTCATTATCCGAAATGAAAATACGATTATGAAACCTCATGTGAGGTGGCCAAATCCCTTAATGAGATATAGTGCCAGAAAGAGAGAGAGAGAGAGGTGGCGTATTTTTGGCAGATAGGTCTTGGTTCATGAACAGAAAATACCTTTTTTTAATATTTTTTGTGAGCGGTTTTGTGATTCGTACATTTACGTACATTTTTTTTAGGGATGGTTACACTTTAACGAAAAAACAAATCAAACATTTCGGGCTGATATTTCGGGCCAACTTCAGCGACTTTAAAAACAGGCGTATGCTGCAAATTTCAAAAGAATTGAAACATCGGAAATACATGAAACCATAATTATTATTTGGCAACGTGTATGGTTGCCGATACAAATCGAGAGATTTGACACAGATACCTTTGAGTTCAATGTGAACGTCATCGATAAAATGGGATTAAGACCAAAAGAAAAATGTTATTGTTGGTTATTATCGCCGTTTTATAAGTAAATATTCAGATATAGCAAAACCGCTAACTAAATTATTAAAAAAGGGCCAATCATTTATTTGGGATGCGTTTTGTGATGAGGCATTCACCAAATTGAAACATTCGTTAATCAATCCTCCAGTTCTGCAGTATCCTGATTTTTCCCAACAATTCTTAATCACAACTGATGCAAGCGATAAGGCGATTGGCGCCGTCCTATCACAAACTAAAAATGAATTCGATTTGCCAATTGCATATGCAAGTCGTGTACTTAACAAGGCCGAAATAAATTATCCAACTATCGAGAAAGAACTTTTGGCAATGGTATGGGCAGTTGAACATTTTCGTCCCTATGTATATGGTCGTCATTTCATTATTGTTACAGACCACAAACCTTTAATTTGGCTCTGTAATTTGAAAAATCCATCGTCTCGATTAATGAGGTGGCGAATTAGACTCGAAGATTTTGATTACACAGTTGTTCATAAACCAGGCAATACTAACATAAAAGCGGATGCCCTTAGCCGAATAGAAATTGGAATTGACAAGCCGCTAGAAACATTTCAGGTAGTTACACGATCTCAAAATAAAGAAATCATTATGGATAATAATGTACCTCATCAACTAACCGTGGAACGCAACGTAAATTCGTCAAACTCTAAAATAATTCTGATAAATCTATTATCTTTTTTCTTTGCCTTCGATTCGATAATATGGATTTCGGCATTTTAGCTTATACTCAATTTTAGTACAATATTTTAATTTACTAAAAAGGATGATATTTTGACTTCCGGTTTCTTTATTTTTTTTAGTTCGTGTGTGCTTGTACGATAGAAATAATGTATAATTTGTTAATCATAAAATAAAAAGAAATAAAATTAAAAGTTGTTTTCAAATTTAAAATTAATTCATCGAGAAAAATACAGTCCACAGTAAAGGAAAACAAAACATCATTACATTGAACATTTGGTCCGTACGAGCAGGATATTTGGATTTTTTATGTACAATGTGCAGCACACATTTTAAGACGCGACGCCATTTTCAAATTTAGAAAAAATATTGTATTGTGTTCGACGCATTTTTGGATTGAAGCGATAGTTGTAAATTATCGCAGTTTCCAGCACGGAAATTACACGGAAATAAGTATTGAATTATACGTGGTTGAGGCATTTTGTTTTATATTGGCGTAACGTTGTGTTGCATCATCGCTGACATCATTGTGGAAAACCAGAGGATATATAAGGTCATCATCTGCAACCTTCAAACTCGGGCAACATTGGGTTTTAATCAATATTTCATCAGGTAACAATATTATAAGTTAGATTATAGATTACATTTTTATATATATAAATTAAAATGTCCGAAATTACGAAATGTAAGAATTCAATTGGTGGGATTAAGGGACGGGTAACATATTATAAAAATCTGTTAGAATCAGAGACCGAATTTTCACAGGGTGAATACGAGTCGATGTTAGATCGCATTAAAGCCCTATTTGTTAAATTTGATGAAGTGCAGGCAAAGTTGGAAGATTTCGATCCCGTTGAATTTGAAAGTGATGCTCGTGACGATTTCGAAGCACTTTGCAGAAATGTAGAGGCGATAGTGAGAAATAAGTTACGTGAATTGAATAAAGGCCAATTTTCGTCGCAGGGCACAGATGCTCATTCAAATTTGAATAAACCGTTGTGTATACCTCTTCCAGAAATTCCTTTACCAAAATTCAACGGTAGTTTTTTGTCTTGGCTTGAGTTCCGAGAAATTTATTTACAAAGAATACATAACGATTGTAGATTAGATTCGCTATTGAAATTTACTTATTTGCAAGATTGTCTGAAAGGAGGTACAGCGTATCAATTTATTGATGGTATTCCCAATACCGAGCAAAATTATGATGCAGTTTGGAAGTCACTTTTCAAACATTATGAAAATGAACTCGCATCAAAACATTACACATGCAATTACTGTATGATTTGAAACCAGTGAAACAAGAAAATTGTGCGGTCGAATTAAAAATATTTATCGAGTCATTCTGGAAACAATTTAATGCTCTCAAGGCTTTGAAAGCACCTGTTGAACACTGGGATTTATTTCTTGTGTATCATGTTACTCAACTAATCGACGTATCGTAACGTCAACAAATCGAAATCAAACGATCTTTGGAGAAGGACTTAACCATAACCGAAGTAATGGACATTTTCAGCAACCGGGCTCGTCTTCTAGAGGCCATGTCTCCAATTGTTTCTAAAAAAACGAATATAGAAAGAAGTACAGGTAGAACTCATAAATCGGTTTAGTCACTAGTGTCTAATGTTGACAATCCAATTTCTTGTAATTATTGCAAAGCGAATCATTTTATTTACAAATGTAATAAGTTTATAGCATTGCCTTGGAAAGACAAAAACCATTGGGTGCATGATCGAAAATTATGTATAAATTGTTTTGGGTCTCATTACGTATCGAATTGTAAGTCAAAGGTAACATGCATCAAGTGTAAGCGAAGACATAATACTTTATTGCATATTTCAAATTATCAACCGTTCCCAGGTCAATCTAAAGATAATACAAATGTCCATGACACGGATTCCATAAAACCACAACCAATTCAATCAGGTACACAATCAAGTGTTAATACTGATTGTAGTATGTCGGGGAAATCAGTATCGTCGAAGGCAACTGAGTTAAAGAATGAGACGTCTGTTGCCACCATTAGTTTGAATCGTACATATTCCCTTCATGCGTGTGCTTCCCAAGTACTACTCTCCACAGTATTAGTTTGGGTGGAAAGTGATTCTGGAGTAAAAATGCAATGTCGCGCGCTATTTGATTCAGGGTCACAATCAATTTTGTCACCGAAAACATAAAGTCTATTTGTATTCCTGTCACTGGAATAAATCAAAATATTATCGAAATAAAAAACCAGATCAATCTTTCGGTGGAATCTCGTTTCCAAAATTACAAAACACATCTCAACTTCTTGGATTTGTCAAAAATTACTAGAGATTTGCCTTTGCATCCAATTAAGTTTGATCCAGATAGTCTTCCTAAATCTATAAATCTCGCTGATCCAAAATTCTTTATACCTGATCGAATTGATTTATTGCTCGGAGCAGAAATTTATGCTGAGATTTTTACGGGCGAGAAAATTAAAATATATGACGAATTGCCACCGTTTCAAGAATCAGTTTTCGGTTATGTCATTTGTGGAAGAATCCAAAATCCAATTACTCCCCAAACTGTTTTATTATTTTGTTGTGACGTAGAGCAAATACGAAAAGAGGTTCAGAAATTTTTTGTAATCGAAGATGTTGAACCCAGGAATAATTTTTCTATCGAGGAGAAAGCATGTGAGCTGCATTATACTACGAATGTAAAGCGTGATGGAAGTGGAAGATATAGTGTCGCACTTCCTATTAAAGAAAATATAACCAAACTAGCTAATAACAAGCAGAATGCATTAAAACAGTTCTTATATTTAGAAAAAAGGTTTGTAGCTAACCCCAAGTTGAAAGATTTGTATTGTGAGTTTATTGAAGAATATATCTCTTTAAATCATATGCAGCTTACTACTAACATAGATTCAGATTTATCATATTTTCTCCCACATCACGCCGTGATGAAAGAAAGTTCCACCACAACCAAACTTCGTGTGGTTTTTAATGCATCGTCAAAATCCGAATCAGGGATTTCTCTGAACGATTGTCTAATGACGGGATCTACCATACAACCTGAATTGTTTTCGTTACTTATTCGGTTCAGGAAGTATCCTATTGCTTTAACGGCAGACATTACAAAGATGTATCGTCAAATTAACGTTCGCGAAGCTGATCGAAAATTGCAACAAATTTGGTGGCGCAAAAATCCTACCGATCCTTTAAGTATTTACCAGTTAAATACAGTTACATATGGTACCGGTAGCGCTCCATTTCTTGCCATTCGATCTTTGAAACAATTAGCGATAGACGAGCATAATCAATTTCCACAGTTGTCTTATAAACTTCTTAACGACTTTTATGTCGATGATTTTTCTTCGGGTGCAGAAAATATTAACGAAGCAAAGATTCTGAAGACCAACATAACTAGTTTATTGGCCAAGGGTGGATTTGAATTAACAAAATGGGCATCCAATAATAAAGAAGTTGTACTTGGTGAAACGGATAGTGTAAGAATTCTTGGAATCCAATGGAATTGTCGATGTGATACTATAAATATTACATTAATTAAAGAGGATATAGCAATTGATTTAAGAAAGAGAGCAGTATTATCATTGATCTATCAAATATTTGATCCTCTGGGACTTTGTGGACCAGTGGTATTCATTGCAAAGACTTTTATGCAAAAATTGTGGTCAATTCCACAACTTAACTGGGATGGCGAGGTACAAGAACCATTTAAATCGGAATGAATCGAATTTTGTAAGCAACTGAGGGAATTAGGTAGTATTAACGTTCCAAGATTCATCATGAGCTGAAATAAAATAAAGCGCATGGAACTCCATGGATTTGGTGACGCATCGCAACTTGGTTGGATATACGTTCGCACACTAGATTGGCATGACAATTACAATATATATTTATTATGTGCTAAATCACGAGTAGCTCCACTCAAGACTCAGACAATACCACGCCTTGAGTTGTGTGCAGCCTTACTGTTGACCCAATTATATGAAAAAGTACAGAAATCTTTGAATATTAAATTTGATAAAGTCAAGTTATGGTATGACTCTGAAGTAACTCTTTATCGAATAAACTCAGCGCCGTCGAAATATGCAACATTTGTGGCGAATCGTGTGTCGCAGATCCAGGATATTATTTCACCTGAAGTATGGGCATATGTTCCATCAGAATTAAATCCCGCTGATATAATATCCCGTGGTTTGATGCCCTCAGGGCTGATAGGGTCCGACTTATGGTGGAAAGGACCATCATTTCTTTATACACATGAAGATCAATGGACGATTCCGAAAATTAAATGGGTGAGTCCTGAATTTCAAGATGCGGAATATTCTTAATCCAAAATGTGTTTGAAGGTAACTGAAGAATCAAATTGTTTTATTGAGTTGTTTTCCGATTATAATAAACTGATTCGTATTGCGGCTCGTTGTTTACGATTTGCAAGAAATACTAAGTTAGACTTACAGAAACGTAAATTGTCTGACCTATTTTCACAAGAAATAAATGACGGATTACAAGGTATAATTAAATTCATTCAAAATCAAAGTTATAGTAACGAAATTATACAACTGAATTCTATTAAATCCATTCGTAAACAAAGTTCAATTTGTAAATTAGATCCGTTTGTTATAATAATGGCATCCTTCGTGTTGGTGGCCGGTTAAGGAATTCTACGTTGTCGTATGATCAGAAACATCCCATTCTGCTACTTCCTAATAATCCATTTTGCGTATTATTAGCTAAGAGTGAACATATTAGAAATTTGCATTGTGGACCTCAAGCATTACATTGTACGTTACGGCAAAAATTTTGGATTATTGGAGGGCGCAGATTAGGTCATAAAATCTTCCATAGTTGCATTTTATGCTTTAGATCGAAGCCCAAATCAATTGAGCAACTGATGGGTCAATTACCTGCGGAACGTGTAGAACCATCTCATGCGTTTCAAAATGTGGGAATTGACTTCTGTGGACCCTTTAATGTTGTCTATAAAATACGTTCAAAGGTTACATCAAAAGTTTACATAGCTGTGTTTATATGTTTTGCAACTACGGCAACGCATTTAGAGGTTGTTTCCGATCTGACAACTTCTGGATTGATAGCGGCTCTTAGACGTTTTGTTTCGCGCAGAGGACGTCCGTCTAATATATTTAGCGATAACGCTACTAACTTCGTTGGAGCTCAATCCGAACTTCAGGAACTTTTCAAATTATTCAATACCGAACTCCACCAACATGAAATATTTAAATACTGTACCAACGAGGGCATGCAGTGGAATACAATTCCTCCTAGATCACCACATTTCGGGAGACTGTGGGAATCCGCTGTTAAAAGCGCAAAATTTCATTTAAAACGTATTCTTTCGTTCCACTGTACCTTTGAAGAATTGAACACCTTAATTATTCAGATTGAAGGTTGTCTCAACTCTAGACCGATCACGCCTCTATCAAACGACCCTTCAGATTTGGTATCATTGACGCCAGGGCATTTTTTAGTTGGACGTCCGTTAACTTCCCTCCCCGAACCTACACTTTTGCATTTAGATTTTAATCGGTTGTTGCGATATCAACGAATGCAGCATTCATTGCAACAATTTTGGCAACGTTGGTCAAAGGAATATCTTGGAGAACTACAACAACGTAATAAATGGACGAAACGTTCGGTTAATATTCAAATTGGAAATTTAGTCCTGTTAAAAGATGATCACCTATCACCCATGAAATGGGTTTTGGGTAGAGTTGTCCGAGTTCATCCAGGTATTGATAAATTGGTTCGGGTCATCACGGTCAAAACTTCAAACGGCGAATTCAAACGATCTATCACAAAGGTGTGTGTGTTACCAATTGAAATACAATCGGGAGATGTTGCACTGGAATCAAATGATTCATAAATGGGATATATTTGTTGTTTATCTTATGTGCCATTTGCATTTTACATTTTGTATCGGAAATTAATTAAATATTTTATGTAAAAAAGAGGATTTTACAATTATATGTTTACAATGTTTGATTTGAAGTTTAAGTATTAATCAAATAATTATTGTTTAGTGTTAATAATTTTTAAAAAAGACTTTGTTCATAAATTCAGTTTACATTATTTTAACATAATTAAATTATTGTTGCCAGATATATGACCAAATTAAATTAAAAAAAAGGTTCTATATAAGATAAATATATTATTTAGTATCATTATTATAATATGTAATATATCCGTTTGATAACATTAATAAAGTTTAGACTAGTCTATTGTAGTAATATGTTTTGAATAATCAGTATATTTTGAAATCAATATTTCAAGGTGGCCGGAATGATAAATCTATTATCTTTTTTCTTTGCCTTCGATTCGATAATATGGATTTCGGCATTTTAGCTTATACTCAATTTTAGTACAATATTTTAATTTATTAAAAAGGATGATATTTTGACTTCCGGCTTCTTTATTTTTTTTAGTTCGTGTGTGCTTGTACGATAGAAATAATGTATAATGTGTTAATCATAAAATAAAAAGAAATAAAATTAAAAGTTGTTTTCAAATTTAAAATTAATTCATCGAGAAAAATACAGTCCACAGTAAAGGAAAACAAAACATCATTACATTGAACAAATTCAAATAACCGATGAAAAGGAAATTAATAAAATTATTCAAGATTTTCATTCGAATCCTTTAGGAGGCCATCAAGGAGTATATCGGACAGCCCAACGATTAAAACAATATTATAATTTTAAAAACTTTTATTCTCGAATTAAAAAACATATTCAGTCATGCGAGTTGTGTCAAAAGAATAAATGTGGTAAATTAAACAAGTTCCGATGCAAATCACATCCACTTCATCTCAACCATTCGAAAAAATATTCTTAGACATAGTAGGTCCTCTTCCAACATCATATCTTTCCAACAAATATATTTTGACAATTCAGGATGATCTAACAAAATTTTCAGTGGCATTTCCAATTAATAATCAGGAATACGACACAGTAGCTCGTGTATTTGTTGAAAAACTAATTTGCACTTTCAAAGTTCCACAACAAATATTATCAGATCAGGGGGCAAATTTCATGAGTGACTTATTTGTAAATATTTGCAAATTGTTGAAAATAAAAAAATTTAACTCGACGGCGTATCACCCAGAAACAAATGGTTCCTTGGAGCGTTCCCATCGTACCTGGACTGAATATTTACGAAATTTTACACAATCAGACGAACAGAATTGGGAAACTTGGCTCCCATTTGCTATTTTTACTTTCAACACTACCCCACACACTGCAACTAAATTTATGCCTTTTGAACTTTTATTCGGATATAAACCATACATACCTCATTCATTAACTCGCGAACCTGAAGTTGTTTACAATTATGATGACTATCTTTTCGAACTGAAAAGTCGTATGCAAAATTCCTTCTATTTAGCAAGAAAAAATTTGATCATTCAGAAACAGAAGGCTAAAGATTATTACGATACTACTACTAACATTAAAAAATTTAATATCGGTGATCTTGTTCTACTCAAAAATGAAGTTCGAAGAAATAAATTTTCACCACTTTGGCTTGGACCATTTGAAGTAAAAGAAATTCCTTCATCTGTAAATACAACTCTACTTATGAATAATAAATTAGAAACGATTCACAATAATCGAATTAAAATATTTCAATCATAGTTTTATCACAATTACACTCATTATTCGGTCTCAATTATTTACTTAAACTTGAGGAAAATAAACAATTTGAACAATTTAATTTTTTAAATATTGTAATTAATTTATTTCTATATACATATGTATTTAAGTAAATAAAAAAATTATATGTACAAAAATGTATTAATTAAACAATAAAATTAATTTAAAATTATGTATAAAAAAAGTGTATAAAAGAATAACAAATTGAATAATTAGTTTGATAATAGTAATTAAAATTTTTGTTAGTAATTAAATAATCGATAGGATTATTTAAATCTCAGGTGGAAGGTGTTATGAATTATTGATACTACACTGTATTTGGTTTGGGATAGTATTAAGCATTAATACTGAATTATATACATTTCTATATTTCTTTCTAAATGTAATAAAATTATGTTATTAAATCATTTCAATGTATTGTATATAATATAATCCTTTTATATGTATCTTATATACAAAATACGAAAAAACCTATAAAAGGAGTGACCAGAAGATGACCAAGGGCAGTCGAGATAGTACCAGAAAATAATGATTATCAAATATTATTAAATAAATAAAATTTACTAAAAACTGTTATTCTCGTGTTTAAAATTATAAATCAATTCCCGAATTTTCCCAAATTCACAACATTATGACGAAATCATCCAATGTATTCGATTCATTACGATGTCCATCTACAACTTTAATACAAGATAACATTTTAATGCAAACTTTGTATCGAAACATAAATGTTGCCAATATTATGTCTCTTTTCCCAACCTAGAGCAGGTTAATCAACTTCAATTCAACTTTATCAGGAGAGTTGCATGCATTTTATGATGCTTCGAAAGTGGCTTACGCAGAATTGGTATATTTTTACAATAGATTTAATAAGGTAAGTTTGTTAAAGTCAATAACACATGTGGCACCAATAGCCACCAAGTTAATGTTGCCAAGGCTAGAGTTATGTGAGACCAGTTTACTTGCCCTGTTATTTAATGAACAAGGTACAGCAAGACATGCGGAATTCGAAAAAATCACCAATTCATATTTGGACGGATTTCTTGATAGTCCTACGATGGATGAAAACAAGTCTCACAAATTCAAAACATTTCTAGCAAATCGAATCTCGTGAATCAGGAAGTTAACTGAGCTACTCTAATTTCAATACACTTAACCAGATTATATGGTCTATGAGGCAACATTTATCAACAAATGCCGAAAAAGGATTGTAATTAGCAAAAAAGCACATGTAAGATTCAATCCTTGTCTTCTTTCCTACATGATGCAAGACATCAGCACTGGTAGGCAACCTAAATTTAACACAACATTTCATATCGAAATGTATCGATTCAAGAATTAATCTGGAACACAGCTGATGGGAAATTCAACAACACATACAGGTTATTTAGCGATCTTCAATGCGTACTTAGATGATTGTGCAGTGGTTTGTATGGTAGTTTTCCCTATTTTGGAGGACTTTGGGAAGCTGCAGGTTAGTCAGTAAAACATGCTTAATAAAGGTAGAAATGCGAAATCGACTTTTGAAGAACTATGGACGATTATTTCACAAGTAGAACACTTACAGCATTAACCATCGGTCCTACAGATGCCACATTTTTAACTCCTAGACATTTAATCGATGTACCCTTACGAGCAATCCGATAAGATCCAATGCCAGAAACAACCATTCACGGCATAACACGTTGGAAGCTTCTTCTTCAATTTCAATCTAGAAGAAAATGATCAGATAACCAACCAAACATGAAGATAGGGGACCTCGTACTCATTAAAGAGGACAACATCCCTGCATTAAAACGGCTAGCTGGTCGTGTGGTGGAAGTATATCCAGGCATGTACCAAATGGTTCGGGTGATTTCATTTCATGGCCCAAGAGGCATACTAATAAAGAGACAAATTCACAAACTTTCGTTAGTATATAAAACATCTACAACCAACAATAAAAAAAAACTAGGACACCTACCAATAGGATGCGTCTTTGGGGACGCTTTTGGTATCATGAATCAAAAAGATGCCTACACATAGAAAACAAAAATCTAACATCAATCAAGAACTCAACAGACATGCAATAACAAAAACTAAGCTTTGAACACACAAATTCACTTTGGTGAAACATGCTTATGGCTTATCGATAAATTTATTTGTATGTACGCATTTCTTCAAATACAATCAAATCCAAAGACAAATACCCAAAGCGGCCTCGGCCCTTAATAAATATAATTTTTTAATCCGCTGTTTATACGAAAACTAATCTCCACAGTAACTTGTTTTGTACAAATTGTGCTAGTTGTATTTACCTAAAACATTTGAAAAACGCCCGTATAGGAAAACCTAAAAAGCTCAATCGTCAGCAACTACAACACAAATAAGTAAAATATTTATGAATTTTATTCAATGCTTGTTTATATACACAAACCGAATAGCTCTGGTCAATGTGTTGTGCATATGTGTAACATAAAATAACAGCTGCAAATAAAAAAGCTTAAGCCAAATACAGATAATTCCATATTGTTATATAAAGCCGCACATACCAAATATTAAATAATAAACACAGTGTTAAATAAAAGCTCGAACCACACATATGCCTACCACCCCACCGCGCAAATACAAATTGTCACAACATATTTGATACATTTGTCGCAAAATTCTATTATCGATGATAAAATTAAATGTTTTTTTGTTAAATATAAGCTTTTAGTATGAAGGAATAAAAAACTATTAAAAGCTTTATACACAATCGATAAAAAAAATTTCCATTTCTTGTGCGATGTAATCAAAAAATTTTTTTTTTCATGGGTTTATGCATTATTGATTTTCATTGTAAATAACTTTTCGAATAAGTTTTTAAAAAGCTTTAGTTCTATATAATGCATGCATACTTTCAATAAATTATCATATTCAGTCGACTACTCCAAACTTTGTGTCGACATATAAAAAAGCTTGACTGTAAATTGAATTCATTACCATCCCAAACGGATACCATATACATATCCATACATACAAGTTTAATCGTACAAATACACAGACAAACAATAAAAGGACTCACTATCTATTGGATTTAGTCAAGGGGATTAATCGAAGGCAAGTAAAGCACACGTATTACATAAAAAAGTCGAATAAATTTTATTGTTCGTTTAGCTTTTGTACATCTTTTTTACATCGAGTCGAGCTACCAGTTGCCGGAAAACAAAAAAAAAAACTTTGATGAAAGTCTCAAAGTCCCTGATCAGAGTACGGCTGCTGTACTTGTATATTGAATTTTGTTTGGCTGCTCTTTTCCTATACAGCAGACACACCATACACCTACCACCTATACAACACCGAAAATTTGTTGATTTATTTTTACGTTTCTTGAAATTGAAATGGAAATTTTGGTTTTTGGTCATCGAGATGTGAATTATTTTTTTTCCGGGAGAAAAGGTGGAGTGAACCAGCAAAAAGGTTATATACCAACAGCAACAACAACAACAACAAAAAGTAGAAACTTAATTTGATTAAATTTATGTCATGGGAAATGGTTTAGTTTGATGATTTGATAAGGGTTTCTCTTCCATAATAAAATATATTGAATCAAATATAATCAAAGTTGAAACTTTTTTTGTGTGCTTTTTGTGTGTTGGTCGCTTTTCTGTTTCTGTTATTTTATTTTGTTTTTGTTTTTTTGGTTTTGTCTGTTGATATGATGGAAATGCAACAAATGAGTTTGAAAATTGGGTTGAAATTTATGATTTAAAGATGCTTAATGGGATGTTAAGTATGTGGGTTGGAAAATTGTCTTTGTCATTTATAATTTTTTACGTGAATTGAAAGCTTATTTTAATATACGGAGGATCGGAATTTTTAGCGGGTTTATTACAAAATTTTTCTTCCCCGGGGGTTTAATTGCAAGCAAGATGAACAGTTTAGATTGACTGTATTTTGAGAAATTTTTTATGTTTTGCAGTATTGTGCGCCTACCCGTATTTCAGATAATCGATTTTTGCGTAGACAATGTCAATAATTGGCAAAGAATCTGGACTGTTAAATCCAGTTATTTCTTGGATTTAATTATTGGAGAGTATTTGAGGTTAGCACGAGTGAGGCCTCAAGTACTCTAAGAATGAAACTGCACAGTTTAAATAAACTGAACAGAATGAATTTATTTAGAAAAATTTCCTGGTTTTATACAATTTTTGCCGTAGATTATACTAACAACAATTTACTTAATTATATTCACATAAAGTGCAACGCTAGGAAAAAATATGAGTCTTATTATATTATAGCGCGACATAGATAAAATAAAATTATATTCATCTAAAATGCACAAATGCGTTTTTAGCAAAATTATGTTGCGATTAGTTTTGGATTATAAACTTAATTTTTAGCGCGATGTAACGAAAACCGGGAATGACTTTATACTGTTCAACTATGAGTTGAACATACTCCCAGGCAGCAATGAACTTGGTCGTGTTACAGTTAGATTCTGTGGGTGATTGTACGCATACGTTTGTATGCGGCTAGGAAGACATCTGTTGATGGTACTTACTCACGAGTTCGAGGTGAATTGCCTTTGTGGCTAGACATATGAATATAGCAATGTAACCCTTTATTGTTTTGTTGCAGCGGCCTTTCCACAATCTTATGCTGATTGGACCTGCATAGTCTACTGAACGGTGGTGCAGGATTTACCCTTTCTTTTGGCAATATTCCCATTAGTTGGTTCGATGCCAACTTTCTTGACCTAATACAGGTTATACATTCATGTATGTATTGACGAATTGGGTTTTTAGCATTTATGATCCACTATCGCGCTCTCAGGTGTGCTAATGTTGCTTGATTGCCACCTTGTAATGTTTATAAGTGAGCATCCTTGATTATTAATTTTGATAATTTGTGACTTCTCGGCAGTATTATTGGGTGCTTTTGTTCATATGAAAACTCCGAATTTGACAGTCTACCTCCGACTCTAATTATATCATTTTCATCGATGAATGGAGTGAGAGTTATAATTGCGCTTCCCTTTTGTAAATTTTTATTTGATTTTAGTCGTTTTAAATCTGTTTCAAAAGCTCTTCGTTGGCCGATTCTGATTATGGCCCCGATATGTTTAGTTCTTCTGGTGTGAAATGTGAAAAGTTACTGGTATTTGGCTTTATATTAGATGGAAATCGTAGACAGTATGCAACAGTGTAAACAAGTCGTTGTATTGACGAGAACCGAGTTAATTCAATCACTCGGTTTTCCACTCGTGTTATTAGTGTAATCAATGTAAATTGTTGTTAGTACAATCTACGACAAAAATTGTGTAAAACCAGGAAATTTTCTAAATAAATTCATTCTGTTCAGTTTACTCAAACATTCAGTTTCATTCTTAGAGTACTTGAGGCCTCACCTGTGGTAACCTCAAACACTCTCCAATAATTAAATCCAACATTGACAATTCGTAAAAAATGTCGAATTATATTTTTTGAGTAGTTTTTCCCATTGTTGTTTTAAGTAGGGTGTTCAAATTTGAGTATCTTTTTAAATATTCCACCAGTTATATATTTTGTACTAGAGTATCATATGTTATTTGACAGATGACAAGTACAAACATTCCGGTAAGTTAAAATGGAGGGACGCTACGATACAATTGAACAACGTGTTTTCATTATTAAAACTTATTTTAAATATGGTGAAAGTTATTCAGAAGTTGGAAGAAAATTTCGTTCAAAATACGGCTGAGCAAATGCTTTGAAAAACCGTGCTTTTAAACTTATCAATGATAAATTTGAAGAAACTGGTTAAGTTCAAGCGCAGAGAAGCAGAATTTATTATCACAGTGGCCGTTGTAGTGAAAATATTGCAGGTGTTAGGACAAATGTTTCTAAAATGCCAAGGAAATCAATTCGTTAAATTTGTTCAAAGCAATTAAACCTCAAACCAACAACTTTGTTCAATATTTTACATAAAGATCATCATCAAGCCCGAAAGCCTTTATCAAAATACAGTTAACACAAAAATTAAAGCCAAATGATCACGTATTACGTCGGAAATTCGGTAATTTGTCCATAGAAAAACAAGAAGAAAATGAGAATTTGTTCAAGCAAATTATCTTGTTTTACTCCCAATTAAATTTTATGAGAACTTCTACTTCAATTGGTAGATTACGATCATACTTAAAAATGAGAAATGTTACAACTTGGACGAACGTGGAAAAATAAGTTTCAATACAAAACGCATGACCGAATTTTATAATTTAAAAAATTCAAAGTTTCATTAGTTCGAAACCAAACTTCCAACGTCTTGGTAACCTCACCTCAATGTAAAAATATGATCTGCCTATCACCCAGAATAACCCAAAATTTCGCTTAGATTTGGTTAGAATTTTTAACATTTTCTTATTTGTCTAATCCTTCAAAAATTTTGGATGGAATAGCAATCGGATAATCTCAAACCTTTTAAGCTGAGACCACATTTACAAAAATTTGGGCCGAAGGCATTAAGTGAAAATATTTCCGCTGGAAATGTTTATGCCGACTAGTGCTGCATCGTGTGCGTTGAATGTGGCATACTTTTTGTGTCGCTTTCAAGTGCCGCACACGTGCACATTTCCTAATCTATATTTATAAAAATGGTGTAAAAATGTATGTATGAACCGATTTGGCTCAATCTTTTTTGTTGTGTTCGCAATTAGCAGGAGATGGTTCTTACGAAAGAAATTTATGAAAAAATCCACCGGAAAAGTCTAAAAACCTGAAAATTCGAATAAAATGCCATTATGAATTTTGTGTGTACATTTTTTATGAGATAGGTGGTGCAGTGGTTTAAGCTTCGGCGCTTGGGTTGGGAGGTACTGGATTCGAATCCCACCGAAGGCTACATTCAAACTGCTTCTTTGTTTTTTATCCAATCTATTTATTTTATCTATTTATTTTCTCTATCTATTTATCTAAACTCGAAAAAAAATCGGAACCCAAAGGAAAACCGAAAAATCAAAAAAAAAAACGGCAAATCGAAAATTACGTAATGCACCACCGATGAAAATTGTAATTCGACAATGATCATTCATTTAAATAGTCACTTCGGACTATTTTCAATAGATGGCGTTGGTTGCGGACTACTATAAATATAAGTTGCGTAGAATTTTGGCAATCTTATCTTCTATAAATACAAAAACAAGTGCATTCAGTTCCCCGTCCTTTTGGCGTTCGCTATGACGATTAACAAATTGCAAAGCCAATTTGCAAACAAACAACTAAATTTTCGATAGATGCCTAAGTTTGAATCGACCTTTTATTCACTTTTCAATACATTATGCCGCCTTTATGGTTGCGTTCGTTCGCTTATTTTGACAATTTTTTCCACCAATCACATTGCTCAAAATTGACGATTCTGGATTTTTGTACAAAAGATTATTAGTCAAAAAAATGACCGAACGAACGAACGCAACCATAAACCTACCTTTAGTGTTGAATTCGATGAAAAAGTGAATGGAATGGTCACTCAATCGTCTAACTCACACGTCTATTGAGAATTGAGTTGAGTTGTTTGATTTTTTCTCTCATCAAAATCAATTTTCGTGAAGGTCAAAAGTGTTTGCTCGGACGAAATAATTTGGGGCGAAACAAAGTTCGCCGGGTCAGCTAGTTTACTATGAAAATGTTTTCGCCGAACATGTTAAGCACAAATTTTTGTAAAAGTGGGGAAAGCTCGTCCATTGAATTTCTGAATTTCGGGAATTGTATTAAGCCTCTGCAAGAGAATACAGTTTAAAACATTTATTAAGTGTAGTCCAGATTTGTCGATGAACAGTAGTGAAACCATTAAATTATTTTGATTACAAACCCAATATCAAAACATTAACTAGTTTATCAATAGTTTGCTTTGGCAATATTTGAGCTAACATAAGTTATCGCGCACTTGTTGGAGTAGGTTTTAAATTTATTTGCGCATATAAATAACTCAATAATTTGGCGAACACTGGCAGAATCAGTATCTCTCGTGATTTGCATATCACTCGATAAATTAACGTACCCCACTAGCTCTTTTTACTTTAATTTTAGGGGTTTAATATTAAACCTTCCTATAAAAGAATGCAATAACAGTAACTTTATGTGACTGTAATTGTAAAACTGCTCAATAATGAATATTCGTAATAAATAAAGTTTAACTAAGATCATCTTTAAATTAGGAGCGCGTAGCAGTAAAAGACAATGCGACAACATTTTTAGCACCAACGTGAAGGAACAGCCGTTGCTTGCGTTAGTACAGATTTGGGTGACCGCACAGGAACAGCATCTAAATAATTCTTCTTCTTTTCCGGATTTTGGATAAATATTTGGAATAAACATGCGATACGTAAATTGAACTCTTTGCCAATTTTATATATTAAAACATTCAGCATTCCAATATTTTTCACTGGAATGGTGTCATGTTGTTAGTTTTGACCCCATCAGCTCAAAAGTGCGTGTAGTATTTGGTATCGGTTGCTGGTTTTAAAAGAACTTTTTATAATATTTACGCACTAAGTCGGTCGCACTAGTCGCAAGATCGGCCTTCTACTGGTAAAAGATATAATTTAGCATATGCAAAATACGGCAGGCTATAGAGTTTAAATATTAGGTAGTTTTGTGCCCTTTCAATGTATAAGCACTGAATTACAGCTAGCAATTCATGAATTTTAAAGGTCTTTGCGATAGCGTATCCAAAATTTCCATCATACACAAAATTTTACAAAAGTTCATTTTATTTGGTTAATGTGGTTAAAATTTGGATTTTAAATTTTTTCTGAATGCGATATTTTTAACGGTTGGCCGGCCTGAAATTGCAACGTCAAGAAATTTGACGTGGCTACCAGCATTCAGGGAAGCCAACCCAAAGAGTTGATTGGATGTACAAAAACCATGAACACAATCAATATCATTACAAAACTATGAATCAAACACTTTCAGAATGCTGCATTGATCTCCGTACACAATATTATTAGCACGCGGACTCAGTGCATAGGTTCAGGAATAATCTCCAAAATACACGCGCCAATTACAAGCAACATTAATCTCGAAAAATTGCTGAACAAATTAAGGATAGGCTACCAAGGTTAGAAAATATATAACACACACAGTAACAACCCCAATAAGTCCAATAATTAAACTAATAAGTCTAAAGTTTGAAGCGGCTGTGCTAAGACATCCGCATGTATGTGAAGTTGGCCCAAATATCAGAACAAAAGAACGCAGTGGCAACACGAAAACTATAATTTCTGTCAACTATCAGCCCAAAAAAATCGCATGTCACGAAATTTTAATGATATCAGCCCAAAAAACAAAAATATTTCTCTAAAACTATTTAATAGAAAGGAAACGCGGGGTGAAAAAACACCCCAGACCAGTTTAAATGTCGGGGCACACAAAAACGGCTTATGTTTGCGACCCGGGACCGTATCCATAATTCAGTTTCATCATCTGAGAGTAGAGGGAGCACACGTGCAGCATTAGTAGCACGTGGAAGCTGGAGCAGTAAACATTTGAAGTGCGTCCGGGGTGTTTTTTCACCCCGCGTTTCCGTTTTTGTATATTTTTCGTCATCTTAAAGTTTTTTGTAATTTCGTATTTTTTACACTTTTTGGGGCCGTAATGAATTTACATATATATACTGAATACTTGCGCGTGTATACCATAACCTCACTTTAGTTTTCAGTGTTTTAAGATTCAAAAAATGGCTAGGCGGTACAATTTAAGACCTTTGAAGGCTGTAGTGCAGTTGATTAATCAGGAGGAAGATTACATTGAACCTGTGGAAAATGTAAGTGATGAAGAAAATCTAACGGAAGGGGATAGTGGCTCAGAATCGGAGCAAAGTGCAGAATCAGACAACGAACGATTTGAGCCCGAGAGTGAAATTGAGGTATGTAAATCACATTTTTCGGTAAATTTCATTGCGAGAAAATGTATTTCTTAGTTATTTACTGTAATTTTTAGTCGAAGGAGTCAGATGATGATGGCTCGGGTACAGCTCCAGCATTCAAGAAACTGCGTAATACAGAGAGGAGAGAAAGTAGGGGAAGAGGACAGGGAAGAGGCAGCAGTGGTAGTAATCGTGGACGACGAAGGAGTATTGTTGTGGGTAAAGATGGGCATAAGTGGTACACAACTCCACGTGAAAGACTGTCAAATAGAGGCCACATAGTCAATTATCTTGCCACTCCACTTGGACCTGCAAAAGAGGACAAATCTCCTTATGAAAGTTGGAGTTTATATTTTGACGAAGCCATGCTGTTGAAAATTGTCCGGCATACTAATGAAGAAATCGACCGTTATACCGAGGATCGAGAAATAAACATACAGTTGGATAATACATATAAACATGTCAACGTAATTGAATTGAAGGCTTTCGTTGGTTTATTGTATTTTTCTGGTCTTCAAAAAATAAATATAACCAATATTCACGATCTATGGGATGTAAAAGTCGGTTGCATAAGATACCGTGCCGTCATGTCCCTTAAAAGATTTCAAGCCCTTCAGACAAATCCCTCAGATTTGATGATAAGAACACTCGAGCAATTCGTCGTGTTGAGGATAAATTCGCCCCCATTAGACAAATTTGGGACTCATTTATTGAAATATGCAGCCGCGGAAAGCACTGTACCATTGACGAACAAGTGTTATCTAAAATGTGTCAATTTGAATGACTCTCAAACAGCCTATTTAGTCAACCCATATGTCGGTGAAGTGGTTTTAGAGGACAAAACAGAAAAAGTACCATCCTATTATGTTAGAAAGTTGAGTGAGACAATTTATGGAAGTTCCTCAAATATAACCTGCGACAACTGGTTTTCCTCAACAGACATTTTCGAATGTTGGAAAATAACCTCACAATGGTTGGAACACTAAAAAAAATAAACCGGCAATACCTTTGTCTTTCAAGACTGCTGATGAACCAGGAAGTTCAAAATTCGCTTTTGACCGAACGGAAACTCTGGTTTCCTACACTCCTAAGAAGAATAAAGTGGTCCTTGTTTTATCAACGTTGCATCGATTGCAAGAAATAAGTGATAATTTTTACAACAAGACAAAGGGTGGCACTGACAAATTTGACCAGATGTTTCACGAATATTTAACAGCAAGAAAAACTAACAGATGGCCAGTGCAAGTTTTCATGGGGATGCTTGACCAATCGGGGATCAACGCCTCGATTATATACAATTTCAGTGCTGCAAATCCATCACTCAACAGGAGAGATGTTTTGAAAAGTTTAGTCGAAGATCTCATAATTCCTCATATCCGGAGGAGGAAAGAGTTGAAAAATCTGCCACACCAAACAGTATTTTATATTCAACAGATATTGGATGAAGGGCCAATACGACGGAACATAGGTGGAACAGGAAGACAGGGAAGATGTGCTCATTGTCCCCAAACCATCGACCGAAAATATGGAGTCAAATGCTCTAACTGTCAGGCCTTCGTGTGCCAAGACCAAAGAGCTGTTATCTGTCAGGCGTGTGGTGAGCAAGAATGAGAGATAAAAATCAAGATAAAAAATGTTTAATGATACATTTTATATTCTTTTTCAATAATTGTAGTTTATCATTTCAAATCAAGACAATTTTTACCAATTTGAATGAAATTCTTAATGATTATAAGACCTGTGAGGCAAAAATCGATTTTTCAAATTCTTGCTATTTGCGCACATTGATTTCTCAAAATAAATAATTTTTTTAGTAAATTGGCCAAAACCACTATAATACCCTTAAAACATAGTATCTCCCCTTTAGAAACCCGTTGGAAATACTCGATTCGCTTATAAACTGACTGAGACATCGTGATTTTAGACACAAATGCCATTTTTGTTAGTTTTTCACGTTTTTACACTTCTTGGTCAATTTTCTAGGACCCTTCAAACGTTTAGCCAAAACTACTTAGTTCACGCGATTCTATATTAAAAGAAAAAAAAATGAGCCTCCTTGGAATCCTCAAAGCCATACTGGGCCCGAGATACGGGCCCTTGAAAATTGGGGTGTTTTTCACCCCGCGTTACCAGATTAAGTAAAAAATAGCGATACCTTTCTAGGGTTACAACTATCAGCTCAAAAAAATTGTATGTCACGACATTTTAATGATAAAAGCCCAAAAAACTATAATATGTCTACTTCTAAAAATTCAATATTTAACTAAAATAAAAAAGTTTCAGGAGGTTGTGGTTCCGATTTACGAACAACCATAACCATTGTTTGAGTTATAAAATTATTAGTATTGGCCAAGTTTCCAGCCCCGAACACTTCGAATCGTGTGGAAATGATGCGTTATAAACGAATTTTCGCAATAAATCATTATGTAGAGATATCCAAACGAAATCAACTAGTCAATTCTCAACGAGTTATGAAAAACAAAAAAATTAAATTAATTATATCTTACGTCTTCTACTTTAGATACACACCCTTGAAAAAAACAAACATTTTTATCTAAATGGTATATTCCAATTGGAATTTTTATTAATTTTGTAAAATGAAATTCCCAAGTAAGCGACGAACCTGATTTTATTGAATTAATACAATTTTAATTTCGTTTTTTCGCAATAAAACTGGCCCATTGGTGACCAATCGTCAAAATATGGTGACCAATCCTGACCAAACGAATTCAATTATCACTTTTGTCAAAACCTTTAGATGGGGTACTAACAAGTCGAAGCCCAAAACTTATATGCGAAAATTTTCTTCAGACAAATTGACTGGTCGGTATTAAATTTTGTACGTCATTGTTTTTTATAATTCGGCGAAAACAGTGTTCCGAGATTTTCGGTGTAGACATCCTTTGTAGAATGTTTTTTAATTTTTGCAATGTTGAAAGGTACACAATTTATGAAAGCCGACTAATAACTATACGATTCTAATCAAGTTATATATTAAGTTTTCCAGACGAGGCTGTCGAAGAGTAGGAAAAAAGATTTTTGGCTTAACAAAATAGTTTTTACCCAAATTTTGGTAAGTTGAATTTCTCACCCTAGAAATCAAGTGTGGTGTATTCAAGATTTTCAATATGTACATTCGTTTTAACCACTTAAGTGACGGTTTTTTTCGAGAAAGTGTGTTCATAAATTGTCAGGTTTTTTTATACATTTCTTTAGAAAATAATTACCAAGTAATCTGAATTCAATGTAGCAAATAGAGCAAATAAAAAAACCATTAAACTACGCCCCTCGAGTCACGCTTGGGCAAATCACTCAAGTGGTTAAAAGAAAGACGGGTGCTGTTTTAGTAGAAACTCTGCCTTTTTTTTTGCTAAAATTCAACTTTATTGAAAATATAATTGTTACAAAGATTACTTGCCTCCGCGCGATAGAAACTTGGTGGTTTCGAAGCAAAATAGTGATCGAGCCATTTTTGCACGTAATTAACTTTCGTGGACCGTACGACTTTCAAATATAAAGACAACGATCTGAACAAGAGGTTGGAGGGAGCCAAATCTAGCGAATACGCCGCGTGCTGTGCAACTTCCCAACATAAGGAGAAGATAGTTCCTGGATTTTTTTAATGTATGTGGATGAGGGTTGTCATACCGCACTATCACTTTCCACCTTTCCTTGGCCCGTAAATGGAGCTTACCGACATTCATATCTTAAAATGGTTGTACACGGAACGACAGCTTGCAAATGAATGAAACTTATGTCCAACTTCCACTAAATATTATGGTTGTTCGTTAGGCTGAATATAGGTCATTTTGGTACGAGGACCCCATTACAACCTCCTGAAACTTCTAGCTCGTAAAGGTTAGAACCAGACCTGTCCAAAAATCATAGTGAGACCGATGATCAACACCGAAAATCTCAACTTCCATTAAATATTATGGTTTTTCGTAAAGGGGCTGAATATGTCATTCTCGGTATGAGGACTCCATTACAACCTCTCTCTCAAACCAAAACGGCCATTTTTGGACTTTCGTGGAGAATGCAATTAAGGTTTAACTGACACATGAAGTTCGTCATTATGTTAGCTATATAAAAAGACTTTGTGCCAATAATGCACAATTATGGGTTTTTGCTACGAATATTGATCTTCTAGGTGTACTGATATCATTTTATTACAAATTTGGATGAATATTATCGGTCATTTCGCTACGAATTTTGTTCTTCTAAGCGAAGTATTGTAATTTTTACTCGAATTCGAATGGCTATCATCAGCCTTTCCTGGAGATCGCGAATGACGTCTGGCTAGTAAAACCACCGGTAATTCCTGGAAGTCTATTTATTTACTTATTTATTTACCAATAATGACATTTTTTTTAATCTTATTATTATCTTGAATTAATTAAATAGAACCTAATTATTATACTAAATACTAGCTAAATACTAATGCTATCTTTAATAAATACACTCAATAGTCCCAAAAACTGATTGTATTGTAACTCTCGTAATTCTCCCAACGTATAGAAATTGCTCAGAGAATTATATAATTTGACTCCATTATACCCTAAGGATCGCTGCGAAAAAGATTTACTATACATTGGTAATCGATAATGTGTGTTTCTGGTATTATAGTTATGAACGTCTCTATTAGAGCATAACATTAAGTCCAAGTATTTTGGTAGAGCTCCGTTTTCAAGGCGATACATCAACTTCAAAACGTTGTAGTGTATTCTTTGGTTAATACACTTCCATCCTAGAACTTTTAGCATTTCACTTGTATGTGTCCTAATATCTGCTCCTGAAATACCTCGCATGAATCTGTTCTGAATTTTTTGGAGACGATATATTTGTGATTGATTCATTATGAGTAACACTGATGAACAATAATCAATATGTGGTCCAAGAATTGATTCATAAAATATAATTTTTGTCTCACGTGGCATTTTATCCTTAATTCTATTAAATAAGTCTAACTTTTTATTCATTTTTTTATTTTCGAATATATTTTGATTACATTATCTAGTATTGTTTTTATTGACATCATCATGTACTTTGTTTTAGAAATGTTAAGTCCAACTTATGGAACATCAGCCATTTTCTCAGGTTCTCCTAATCTTCATTTATTTTCTGAACAGCTTCACTAAGGGTTAGTGTCGCAATCGTTATCAAGATGTCATCAGCAAACATATTCACTTTACATTTTTTTATAACTTCCACTCATTGATGTACAGGATGAAAAGCAATGGTAATAAAGTAGATCCCCGCGGTACTCCGAGATAATTTGGTGTTGGCTTAGAGATACAGTTATCTACTACTTTATTGTCTTTATTGTGCTACTACTACTTTATTGTCATCTATTTTAGATTTCCAATTATCCAATATTAAGTTTAATGCAGTTTCACATGAGTGGTGTTCTCGAAATCCAGATTGTTTGACTAGTATATTATTGTTGTTAATGTGGTTTATTAATTGGTTTTTAACTACTCGTTGTAACACAGCTTCGTAGGTTGGTAGCATATTTATCAGGCACAGTTCTTCTGGTGTTGTTGGCTTAGAAGTTTTCGGAATGGGAATAACCGTTGATATTTTCCATGATCTCGGGGCTTAACTTCATATAAACTTTTATTGATTAAGTTCGTAAATTTTGATTAGAATATTTCATTCTTCATAGCGTCGAACATGATAGTATGGTTTATACCATCAATTCCAGCGTTCGACTTCAATCGATTTTGTCTCAAAATGTGTGAAACGAAATGAGTGTAACCGGAAAGATATAGTAGTAGCATTTGTGTTTGTGTTTGTTTCGTGCGAATGATTGTTTTACTGCATGTGCAAGCCACGTGCCATTCATTTTTTGTTTTTTCATATTAACCCTTTGAGTGCCAACATGATTTCGGCTAATGTATTGAGGAGCACGATTGTACTTGTTGGCACTCAAAGGGTTAACAATTGTAAACGCCATATTTTTGTGTTGTTTATGATGTCTGTGAAGTTAGCCCGAAAAATATCCCGAAGAAATGCGATGGCAACACTATAAAACGAATATCACGACATTTTTCAGTGTCATCCCGAAAAATTGTCTATATCACGCTAGTTTTGAATATCATCCCGAATTTGTTTTACTCTCATGATACTTTTTATTTTTTTTTGTTATCCCGAAAAAGAATTTCAATACAAAAAATTTCAATAAACAAATAGCGACAGGTGTTCGAACCATCCCTAAACCAAAAAAAATATTGAAGCGCAGAAATTTATATCACGAGAAATTAATTTAATAACAAACAATTTAAAGGCTTGGTTAATCCAAAAACGCAAAATCAAGCACTCTGGTTATTAGTAAGAAAACAATTATTGTGGATCGAGTCTATCAGTCAAATTTCAGATATAATCGTGTGAAGTCGTAGTAGATATCAATTTACAAAAGCAAGGTTGGTATGGAATTTGTAGAAGAAGGATCCACCTTTCAAACGCCAAAATTTTTCGTAGTTGTTTGGATTTTTCAATAATTAGAGGTTAGCCACATGTTTCTAATGATAATCGTGCTTCTGATGTAAACATTGCATATTATAATAAATTAATAACCACTTCTCTTGGACACACTTTTTATTTTATGATTTGATATCTAGGGACAGTATATTTACAAAAAATAATCTTCATTGCGGCGTAAAATCAAATAAACATCGTTAAGGTAATTTTCAATTAATTTTTAAAGTTTTATGGCCCGATTCTGAAATTGTAAAAATTCTATAGCTGCAAATTTATAGAAATTGCTTATAGAGAGAAAGGTGCAGGGTTCTAAAAAATTAAATTCACAAAATGTAGACTTCGCCGCTGTAAATCAATACGAAATAAATTCGCAGTTCTAACTGAATTATATTTTATTTTAAAATATTTTATCAATTTCGATGGCGGCACTCGAATATTCACACAACTATATCTAAAATTTGACTCATAGACTCGATTAACAATTTTGGTGTTTGAAAATATTAAAATATGAAGGACAAAGCCTACTATGGCTGTAAATCTGAAAATGGACGAACATATATAAATAACATATGACACGTTAAAAACACCCAGTCGCAACTTTTTTACTGGTTTCCACCAGGAATCGAACCCGGGACCCCCGAGTCACAGAGCAAGCACACTACTTACTAAGCTAACGAGGGCGACAGGTGTATCCTTCCTCTACAAATTCCATACCAACCTTGCTCTGTTAATTGATATCTACTACGACTTCACATGACTATATCTAAAATTTGACTCATACACTTGATTTAAAATTTTGGGCATTTGAAAGGTGGATCCTTCCTGTACAAATTCCATACCAACCTTTCTCTGTTAATTGATATCTACTACAACTTCACACGACTATATCTAAAATTTGACTTATAGACTCGATTTAAAATTTTGAGCATTTGAAAGGTGAATCCTCTCTCTAGAAATTCCATACCAACCTTTCTCTGTTAATTGATATCTACTACGACTTCACACGACTATATCTAAAATTTGACTCATAGACTTGATTTAAAATTTTGAGCATTTGAAAGGTGGATCCTCCCTCTACAAATTCCATACCAACCTTGCTCTGTTAATTGATATCTACTACAACTTCACACGACTATATCTAAAATTTGACTCATAGACTTGATTTAAAATTTCGAGCATTTGAAAGGTGGATCCTTCCTCTACAAATTCCATACCAACCTTGCTCTGTTAATTGATATCTACTACGACTTCACACGACTATATCTAAAATTTGACTCATAGACTTGATTTAAAATTTTGGGCATTTGAAAGGTGGATCCTTCCTCTACAAATTCCATACCAACCTTGCTCTGTTAATTGATATCTACTACGGCTTCACACGACTATATGTAAAATTTGACTGATAGACTCGATTAACAATTTTGGCGTTTGAAAGGTGGATCCTTCCTCTACAAATTCCATACAAACCTTGCTCTGTTAATTGATATCTACTACAACTTCACACGACTATATCTAAAATTTGACTCATAGACTTGATTTAAAATTTTGGAAATTTGAAAGGTGGATCCTTCCTCTACAAACTCCATACCAACCTTGCTCTGTTAATTGATATCTACTACGACTTCACACGACTATATCTAAAATTTGACTCATAGACTTGATTTAAAATTTTGGGCATTTGAAAGGTGGATCCTTCCTCTACAAATTCCATACCAACCTTGCTCTGTTAATTGATATCTACTACGACTTCACACGACTATATCTAAAATTTGACTCATAGACTTGATTTAAAATTTTGGGCATTTGAAAGGTGGATCCTTCCTCTACAAATTCCATACCAACCTTGCTCTGTTAATTGATATCTACTACGGCTTCACACGACTATATGTAAAATTTGACTGATAGACTCGATTAACAATTTTGGCGTTTGAAAGGTGGATCCTTCCTCTACAAATTCCATACAAACCTTGCTCTGTTAATTGATATCTACTACAACTTCACACGACTATATCTAAAATTTGACTCATAGACTTGATTTAAAATTTTGGAAATTTGAAAGGTGGATCCTTCCTCTACAAACTCCATACCAACCTTGCTCTGTTAATTGATATCTACTACGACTTCACACGACTATATCTAAAATTTGACTCATAGACTTGATTTAAAATTTTGGGCATTTGAAAGGTGGATCCTTCCTCTACAAATTCCATACCAACCGTGCTCTGTTAATTAATATTTACTACGACTTCACACAGGTATATCTTAAGTTTAACTTGTTATATCTTCGTACCATTTTACAAAAATAAAATAGTTCTATTTTAGTTCAGATAATTGTTGTTTTTTATTATTAAATATTTGAATTAATTTTTTTTTATATTTTATTAATTTTGATTATATTGATGTAAATTACTTTAGTGTAATTTTTTCGAGGTCATATAAAAATTTATCACGAAATGTTAAATAATTATATATTTTGTACATATAATTGTAATTGAAAATTTCGTGATATTAATTTAATATTACAAAACTATATAGTAATTTACTATAAATTATAGCTAATCTCGTGATATATTTAATTTATATGCAGTAATATTAATTATATATACTTGACTATCAGGATAGTATTAAAATTTTCTGTAAATATATAATAGTCTTGCCATATTTAACTATAATGGTTTTTCGGTATAATTTTTCGCGCTAACTTCCCAGAGGGTTGTTTATGTATTTTAGATTTTTTTATAATTAACATTTTATTTTTAAAATTTATGAAATGTAAAATAAATTTACCTATAAAATTTTATTTATACATATAAAATTAATTTATGATAAAAGAAAATAATAAATATAAAATATGTTGGCATGTTAAATAATGATACTCCACAGCTCGAGAGCAGACGTAATGTGCTGAGAAAAGGAAGTTAGCACCATAAAAATTAAATCGATTCGCCCGGATCGCGTTATTTTGGTACTGTTCATCATACAAATGACACAAATACGAACAAAAGAAAAACAGATATACAAAGACATAATTGTGTATTATACACTGTGTACGTATTCGATTTTTTTTGCTTCACTCATTTTAAATGAGTAACTCACGAGACAAAATCGATAAACAGACTACTAATAGTTTTATTTATCTCTTGACATGCAATATTTTGGAAATAGAATGGAACTGTGTAAGGATACGATTTCGATTTATTAAACTTCTTTACATTTGGAATATTGTTATGGATGTTAATCACACTGGATGGATATACATAAATGTATTATTAAGAGATTTGGCCAACTCTAGTTTATCGGTTACTATTTTATTGTTAAACTGAATATTCCACTGTGTTATCGTTTTAGTTTTCGACATCGATTTTAACATTCTCAATATAGCAAACGAATCTTTTCGAGTTAGTCAAAGAAACAGATTGCTGAAAAAAACGATAGAACTTGTTTGATCTATGGAACTCTTGCCCAATTAGAAGCATTTTTCTATAAGCGTATTCAACAGTGTTGATGCGATAAATTTGACATAAAGCTTTTCTTGTATGCTGATGGTATGCTGGATACGGTAGTTGGTATGCTGGATTTAGAGGTAACTGGGTGCATACCATACGCATAAGGACATAAAATTAATATCCAGTTATGGTTGTCTAAGTGTAAACTTCAGCAGCTTACTGAAGTTATAATCGATACAGTTGTAATCATGTTCAGAAAAATAAGGAAAACGATTTTTAGGCATCGTGTTTGATGCAAGGCTTCCATTCCAGGAGCATTCTAATTACGTTAGTAATAATCCTATCAATGTGATTAAGCAAAAAAGATAGGATGAAGTTAATTTGTAATTGAAGCAGCTCTATAAAAAAAACTATTACACTGCCATCGGACGTACATTAAGTAAATTAACAAAATGAATATAATTCACTCACCCATCCCAAATCATTATATTATTACCAAAAAATTATTTTATTACAAACCGTTTATGATTTATTTCATTTATTCATTATTTATATTCATTCATTCGGTTACACATACACGAGCATACACCTACATACGTACCTACACCAGGGATACACGTACGTAATATAATACTTTTTGTATTGTAGTGGCCAACCAAATTATTTATTCATGTACGACAGGCATACAAAAAATGAAATGAAAATTGATAATGGGGTTGTGAAATGATGCTTCCGGGCGACATGGAATGGGGCATGCCAATCAAACCCAAATTTACGTTCACCATATTATTATGAACGGCTAAATGAAGTTTAATTAATTAACCTAAAATAATTATGCCGCATATAAAATGTAAACAACCTCGGTGGGGTGGAAAATTATAATTAAAAAATAAAAATTGTTTAATTTATTTGTTAATTGATTTTATTTATTGTTGGCAACGCAATCGATATTTATATTTATATGGGCTTTATGCTTCAATTAATTTTTGGATTTTTTGCCTCGATTTCGAATATGGACACGAAAACCACAATCAGGGCAAATGATATATGGTTATGATATATGAACTCAAAATTATATATGGTTCGGAGAGCTCTAATATGGCGGACGCCGCTTTTGGTGAAAAAAAAAAAATTTAATATAAATTTCTGTCGCTTCTAATCACGGTTGAAAAATTCAAAGCATTTCCAGTTTATATAAAATTAGGTTATAAATGTATGGTACGATAAACCCACATTAAAAAACACAAACAAAACATTTAAATTTATATCCAGTTATTTAAGACAAACATTTATAACATAACGAGGGAAAAATGTGTCACATCAATTTTCCGCACCCGACTAAATATCAATGAAATTTCTTCATCAACAATTTAACTCCGTTAACGTAATTAACTCTTTTCGTTCAAAATACAAAACGCAAAATAAATAAAAAAAAAAATAAAAATAAAACAAAAATAATTTTCTCATTTTTTTTTGAGTCATTTTCACTTCTTTTTGGTGGAAATGTAACGTAAAAATAACAAAGTTTTCATTTGCACCAAAGTAGCGCACCGCACAAAACGAGATAAATACAAAATGACGATGACACAAAATTACTTTGATGATGATGATGATGATGGTGATGACTTAATTAAAAGCTAATTAAATTAATTTTCATGAGCAAATTTTTAATCGACACAAAGTAAACAAAAAAAAAAACTTTGGTTTTTTCGTACGTAACGTATCGCGTGTACCCACCCCCTTATGTATATTTATATTGCATAAAATATTTAGTTATTAGTTTTCCCGGGAAATTGTTTTCAGCCCTCTCATTTTTTTTTCATAATTACAACAATACAATTTAATTGGTGATTTTGGGTACGTGGTATTCAGGCCCACGGTTATAATTTTCCGCAACGCATATAATCATTCCTGGTTGATTGGATGGTAACTAGAAAATTTCTCATCAATTTTCCAACAAATTTTTATTGTTGTGTTGTGTACATGCTCGATAAATAATTGATATGAACACAACAACACCAAATGTTGTAAAAGGGGTTTGTTTATCCCAATAACATTTTCCAGAGTATTTAATTGTTTGATTGATGTTTTAGATTTTTATTGGAGTTTTGTTTAGTATTCTGTTGTATATATGTATGTGGAATGCGGGTGGGACTGGGTTGTAATGGAAAATTAGGAAAATTGAAACAAATTGATGATGATAAAATTTTGCTCAACATGTGTTTTTTGGCGTTTTTTCGGGTGGTCAGCAGTAAACTAGACGTGCTTGATAGTGCGTTTATTCATGAGCTGCCAAGGAGCGCTACATGTGGCATACCAACAGTAAATGTCAGCTGCTTAGCGTTAAAAGGCGAATAGGAAATATTTACTACCTTATGTGGGTCGTAGCACACCATAGGTTAATAGAGTTTATTAAAAATCGAGCTAGCTTAAAAATAGTTGGGTACAAAATCCTGATGAAGAAGCTCTTGTGTTGAAACCCAGATTGATAACTACCAACATGACTGTAACTACCCTTTATATATGTTACGCTTGAGTGTTTATTAGAAAAGAGCATAGTAGCACAAGACACCTACAAAATAAGACGTCGTGCCAAAAACCTGAAGACGTGCATTACTAAGTGGTAGATAACTCAATGACCAGCTTCATGTACTAGGCAGTCCTCAATTACCGATTAATGGCCGATAATGGTTATCCAAATTTGAGAAAAATGGTATCAGTACTCTAGAAGATAAAAATGCGTAGCAAAAAACCCAAAGTCATACATTGTTAGCACTAGATGGTTTTGGTTAGGTGACTCAATGGCCAACTTCCTGTAATAGCCAAATCCGTGTCACGATTTCCCAAAAGTTGCGCAGACCTGGTTAGCATGTGTAGTACTTATATGTTTTTGATATATAAATGAATTAATAAATAAAAATAATAAATATAGTGTTTAAAATAAATGAAAATCTATAGTGCCAAGTGTGAGATGCTAAGGAACAGCAACAAAATATAAATTTTGTGGAAAACTGAAAAGAAATTACATAAATAATCAAAATCCAAAAACATTCGTAACATAAACATTCGTAATATATACAAGTGGGACTGAGGAAGTAGATGAATCTAGCTAGTTGTGAACGCAACTATGCATGGCAAACTGTATTAAAGAATATAATGTAACGTTCAAGTACACACACAACGAAAAAGCACACCAAACATGCAATGTACATAAAAACAAGAAGAAATGGTGGTCGTCGAGGAAATGAATTAATACAGTCAGTTGTGCGCAGATGATCTTCGTGTAATATTTATAAATACCAAAAATGTTTTGCCAATAAATGTTAATATTAAATAGTCGAGTCGAGCGTTTCACTTGTTTAAATTTAATAATAATCCTACATGGTGTCAGAAGTGGGATGCATGTTGATTAACATTGTGAGAAAAGTTAATTTTTTTTTCTTTTTTTTTTTTTTATTTTAATTTCATTACCATCTTTATTATAATAAATAAAAACTAGTATGTACAATAATATTAAGACTAAAAACGATTCAGAAGGTAAGATAAGTGGACCATTGGATCAAATAGATCACGTGACTGGTCCCCTGATTCTAAATTACAAAACAAAAATAAATATTCAACTTCTATTTACAAAAATAAGAAATAAAAACAATATAATTTTGTAGCGGCCTGTTTCTTCAACTACAAGAAACACCGCACAATATACATAATCACAAACGGACAATTCCCCCGTAGACTGTATTATTTATCAACGGACAATTCTCCGTATAAATAAGCATATTCCAAAAGAATATACAACAACAGTCTGCCCATGCAAAATCGGTACATGCAACAAACAATTTTGTACACATTACAAAATTAACAAATTTTATTATCATACCGATTGGCATGACAATCAAGATCGTTATCAAACATTGAAACGAACAATATTGCAATTGCATCATAGATGCCACCATCATATTTTGTGATAACCAAGACACAAAATATTTAAATTAAACGATGGCACGGTAGTTGTGAAAATCTTCTTATAGATGCCCCCTCATCACCATTAAATGATTGTGATAACCAATGACACAATCATTTAATGCATAGTTAACATGAGGGCGTGGCAATTAGCATAAAGTAAATTTATCATTGCAATAATGTTCATAGGCGTACGCACGTCTATTATCCAAACAAATTGGTAACCAGCTGAAACCAGATTTGGTGGATGCAATTCAAATTTTTATTGCCTTGTTTACCAAACGAAACAATACTGGATCAATCCAATTTTTATTGCATCCAGATTGCCTTAAAAATTTTGTATAAAAGCTATACAAAATTTTGATTTATTCCTATTCAGTTTTGGAGTTTTGAAGCAGCAGGAGCTGCTCAGCAACCGTACCATAATTACTTATTTATTAAATAAAATTTTTTGATTAATTTTTAAAATTAAATTAAATTTTGTTTTTATTTTTTTATTATTATTTTATTAAGTGCTCCGCTTCGCCTTGCATTTTCACTTCAGCAAATCAACATATCAACGTACGACACATTCGTTACATCTGGTGACCCTAGACGTCGGTGTTTACCGAACAGGTGAGTTTTAAAATTTTTTTTATTAAAAAAAAAAAGAAGTGAAAATAAAGTGTAAAATTTATTTATATAAAAAAAAGTGCATGGTGTTTTATTCACTAAATTATATTAAATTTAAAACACGAGTTTTATGAAATAGTGGCCTAAGCCCGCACCAGTCGTAAGCGCACTAGTTTCATAAATCGTAAATATTCCCCTGGTCGCTTTTTAGAAATACGTGCCCATTCCGACACTATTTCTAAGAATTCACAAAAAAAAATATTTTTTACTCTCCACTACATCCAAAGATTTTTTTTAAGTGCGATTAAATATTTTTTTTAAGTGTGTGAAAATAAAAATATAAAAGCAAAAGCATTTCATTTTGCTCATAAGCCGACATGACACATAACGAAGAAAAGGACCAAAAGCAACTTGATGAACCTGAGATAGCCTCGTCAAAACAATTGACGAAGTTACGAGCGTTCTGGGAGACAAATCCTAAAAGTTGGTTTTTGACGGCCGAAATAATGTTCGACGCGAACAAAATTACAAACGACAAACAGAAGTTTGCGCATATCGTACTGTCTCTAACGGCAACACAGGCGGAGAAGATTAATTATATATTACAAGATCCTCCACCTGTTGAGAAGTACGAAACAATTAAGAGAGTCTTAGTTGATCGATACTCCATTTCCGAAGAACGGAAATTGGAGACAATCCTGAGCAAAATCGAGATTGGTGATCAAAAACCATCCGATATTTTGCATCAAATCAAGTCGTTGGCTGAAAAGAATTTTTCAACCAACGTAATTACGAAATTGTGGATCAGGCAACTGCCTGACTACATACAAACAGCGCTGATCCCGCAGCAAGATAAACAAGAAGAGGATCTCGCTGATATTGCCGACAAGCTGCACGATTTAGTTGGCAGTCGAACTCAGACTTTGAGTTCGATACAACGCAATAACCATACGCCTAGCTCTGAGCTGCAGGTAGCTACCTCAGCAATTACAAAGCTAGAAAATACAATCAAGAGACTAAGCGATAGGTTAATAAGACTCGAGACGCAATCACACACACAGCGACAACCCTCGCGATCAAATTCTCCCTGGAGACGTACACCTTCTCCTTCGAGACCCAGGCAATTTAACACGCATCAGGGAAGTTCAAATCGCTCAAGCAATTCACGAGCGAACGGATACCAATCTCCACAAAACTGGTGTTGGTATCACGGTCGATTTGGTAGCAAAGCATCAAAATGCATCAAACCATGCAATTTTGCTACCCAGCACAAAGAGCCAGCAATTACCGGTTCCCCAAACTATTAAGTCTTAAGCTCGCAGCGGCAGACTTGAGACAAGCGCAGCACAGCCGCTTATTTATAAGGGATTTGGAAAATAATATCACGTTTCTGATTGATACCGGCGCTGATCTCAGCGTAATCCCTTATCATAAATACTATCGCTGTGGAACAAATCGCAATCCCGATTTAGTTCTGTCAGCAGCAAATGGTACCACAATAAACACTTTTGGTACCAAACTACTTAACGTTGATATTGGCTTAAGACGTTCTTTCAAACACGCATTTATTCTTGCCAATGTCAACCGCCCCATTATCGGCGCGGATTTCCTAACGAAATTCGGTTTATTAGTGGATTTGAAAAATCGCAAACTGATTGATCCATCCACTAAGCTTACTATCAACGCCACATCAGCACTCGTTGATACGCCATCACCATTGTTCTACATAATCAACAATGGCTATGGAGCATTGTTAAAGAAATTTTCTTCTTTAACAGCTCCACCAAACTACAACTCTCCGGTAAGGCATAATGTAGTACACCACATTGTGACTACAGGCCATTTACCATTTGCGAGACCACGTAGGCTTGATCCAATTCGGCACAAAGCAGCATTCCTAGAATTTCAGCACATGGTGGAACTAGGAATCTGCCGACCTTCTTCTTCAGCAATATCATGTCCATTACACATGGTGAAGAAGAAGGACAATGACTGGAGACCATGTGGGGACTACAGAAGGCTTAACGCTGTCACAATTCCTGACCGTTACCCTATTCCCCACATTCAAAATTTTTCCATGCAATTACATGGATGCTCAATTTTTTCAAAAATCGATCTCGTCAGAGCATATCATTTAATTCCAATTGCTCCTGACGACATACATAAAACTGCAATAACCACACCATTTGGCTTATTCGAATTCACTCGAATGCCATTTGGTCTCAGAAATGCTGCGCAAACATTCCAGCGTTTCATCAACGAAATCGTGAGAGATCTCGATTTCGTTTTTGTTTATATTGACGACATTCTCGTAGCATCTAGAGACGAGAAGCAACACTTACTCCATTTGGAACAACTCTTCCAAAAGTTATCAAAGTATGGTGTCAATATTAACACAGCAAAATGTGTGTTTGGGACAAGCAATCTTGACTTCCTCAGTCACAAAATTACCCCCAATGGCATTCTGCCGTCCGAAGGACGAATTAATGCAATTAGGGAATTCCCAGCACCACAAAACGTTAAACAAATTCAGCAATTTGTCGGAATGGTAAACTACTACCACCGATTTATTCCAAAACTCGCTGAGATACTTGCCCCAATTCACTCACAATTGGCAACACTTCTCAAGAAACCAAAAACGCCTCAAAATTTTTCTTTCCCTGAAGAATGTCAAAAGGCATTCCTTCAGCTCAAGAAGTGCTTAGAAAATATTGCTCTTTTAGCGCATCCGCTAAATGCAACAAAATACAGCATCACCACTGATGCTTCTAGCACAGCAATAGGCGCAGTCTTACAGCAATTGAATAAAGGCACTTGGGAGCCTCTTGGATTTTTCTCCAAGAAATTATCAGATGCCGAAAGAAAATATTCGGCATTTGACCGCGAATTGCTTGCAATCTTTCAAGCAATTAAGCATTTTCGCTATTTTGTCGAGGGTCGGGAATTTACTATTTTTACCGACCACAAACCGCTTACTAGAGCAATTACCTCTAAAGCGGAGCGAAATCCTCGGCAAGCACGCCATTTAGACTATGTCTCGCAATTTACCACAGACATACAGCACATACAAGGCAAAGACAATGTGGTCGCCGACACACTTTCTCGGACTTCTGACCACGAGCTTGCCTCCGTAGCAACTCGCTACGACATTACAACCATCGCTAAAGCACAAGCTAGCGATCAAGAACTACAGAACTTACTCTCTAGTTCCACAAATCGGCGCACTTCCAAATGGAAATTAGATAAATTTCCATTAGCCGATTTAACAGTTTACTGTGAAATATCTACAGGCAGCAATCGCCCGTACATTCCAGAGACATTACGTCAAACTATTTTCGATACTCTGCATAATATTTCACATCCAAGTGTACGAGCAACTCGTAAACTTGTCACTGCAAAATACTTTTGGCCTAGTATGAACAAAGACGTAACCCAATGGGCGAAATCTTGTTTATCCTGCCAAAAATGTAAAGTGCAACGTCACACCAAATCACCTCACGGGAATTTCCAAATTCCACCAGGTAGATTTGAGCACATCCATATAGATATTGTTGGACCACTTCCACCATCTAATGGATTTTCGTATATTTTAACTTGCGTTGATCGTTTTACGCGGTGGCCTGAAGCTTACTGCATAAAGGACATCTCCGCAACAACAATAGCAAAAACGCTCGTCGATAACTACATCTCTAGATTCGGCGTTCCGGCCAACATAACGACCGACCAAGGTACACAGTTCGAATCAAAACTATTCGCTGAGCTTATGCAACTTTTAGGCTCACATCGAATAAGAACAACTGCCTATCACCCTCAAGCAAACGGTATGGTTGAGCGCTTTCACCGCCAACTAAAAACAGCTCTAAAAGCTCGAGCAAATACCGTCAATTGGAGCTCAGAGATCCCAATCATATTATTGGGAATCCGAGCAACAGTTAAAGATGACCTAAAATGTTCACCAGCAGAACTGGTGTACGGTCAAACGATCAAATTACCTGGAGAATTCTTTGTGGAACGCCCACTTACATCACAGGGAACTACTGACACAGTAATTGATCAATTGCGCTCCACGATGAACAAACTCATCCCAACGGACACGCGCAAAGCCAATCAAAGCGACATATTCGTACCAAAGTCACTGCAAACTTGTGACTATGTTTTCGTACGAACAGACAAAGTTCGCACTGGCCTTACACCACCATATGAAGGCCCATACAAAGTAATACGACGACTTCGTAAGCACTTTGTTTTGCAAATCAGAGACAAGCAACAATCTGTCTCTATCGATAGACTCAAACCAGTCTATGGAATACTGAGTTCACCCGATCAAATATCGGGAGTGAAGAAATCTGTCCGCATTTTCGGCTAACATAAACTTCACCCAACTCAAACAATAAACTCCAACTCAAAAGTTCCAACCACAATCGCTGGTGGACATCGACAATATATTTCGTATGGCGATCATACATCGCAAACAATGATACATTAACTATCATCAAACAATTTTCACTGGTAAACAAATTACATCACCGCTACTATTATAATGATCATACATCATTATAATAGTACAATTCCCAAAACTCCATTCACAATCGCTGGTGGACACAAAAACTCACAAAAGGGAGGACCTTTTCACTGAGGAGGGAGTGATGTAGCGGCCTGTTTCTTCAACTACAAGAAACACCGCACAATATACATAATCACAAACGGACAATTCCCCCGTAGACTGTATTATTTATCAACGGACAATTCTCCGTATAAATAAGCATATTCCAAAAGAATATACAACAACAGTCTGCCCATGCAAAATCGGTACATGCAACAAACAATTTTGTACACATTACAAAATTAACAAATTTTATTATCATACCGATTGGCATGACAATCAAGATCGTTATCAAACATTGAAACGAACAATATTGCAATTGCATCATAGATGCCACCATCATATTTTGTGATAACCAAGACACAAAATATTTAAATTAAACGATGGCACGGTAGTTGTGAAAATCTTCTTATAGATGCCCCCTCATCACCATTAAATGATTGTGATAACCAATGACACAATCATTTAATGCATAGTTAACATGAGGGCGTGGCAATTAGCATAAAGTAAATTTATCATTGCAATAATGTTCATAGGCGTACGCACGTCTATTATCCAAACAAATTGGTAACCAGCTGAAACCAGATTTGGTGGATGCAATTCAAATTTTTATTGCCTTGTTTACCAAACGAAACAATACTGGATCAATCCAATTTTTATTGCATCCAGATTGCCTTAAAAATTTTGTATAAAAGCTATACAAAATTTTGATTTATTCCTATTCAGTTTTGGAGTTTTGAAGCAGCAGGAGCTGCTCAGCAACCGTACCATAATTACTTATTTATTAAATAAAATTTTTTGATTAATTTTTAAAATTAAATTAAATTTTGTTTTTATTTTTTTATTATTATTTTATTAAGTGCTCCGCTTCGCCTTGCATTTTCACTTCAGCAAATCAACATATCAACGTACGACACATTCGTTACAATTTACGTTTAAAATTAATAGCATATGTATAATAGATAATAATAGATAATTAAAACTATTATTCTAAATTCATTACACATGGATATATTAAAGCCTCTTAAAATACTACATTTAAATAATTTTTCCTTCTTTCATTATCCTTCCCGTATTTGAGTTATCATTGTGAGAACGCGAACAATTTTTAAACTAATAATTGAAAAAGATGGTCAATATTTTTAGTTTGATGGATCCATTTTTTAAGGTGTTTTGAAAAGCTAGAAAAGCTGCTGTACTTTCGAATATCCAAAGGTAAATTGTTGAAAATAATTGGTGCAACGATATTAAAAAAGTATTTCCGTAGGTCTAATCTAAATTTTGGAATATGTTTTAAAAAGGCATGATTCGACCTGAGATTATAACCTGCATGGGTCACAAAATTATTTCCACTTTTAACATAAAATATTCTTAGAACCTTAAAAACGTATATATGCCGTAGTGACAGTATACTGAGAGTTTGAAATAATGGCCACGATGGCGAAAAAAATGGTTTGAAGCACATAATTCTGATTAACTGCTTTTGTCGCACGTAGATAGGATGTAGCGTGTCATTGCACGTACTACCCCAACATAATAAGCCATATTGCAGAATTGAGTCCGCTAATGCAAAGTAAATCATTCTAAGTAAATATTGTGGAGCAAATAGTCGTAGAATATACATTTTCCTAGAGACCAATAATAGTCTAGACTTTAGCCCTTGTGTATGCGCTTTCCAATTTAAATCTCGATCAATAATAATACCTATATATCGAAATTCATCAACTGTGTTCACTAGGAAGCAATCATTAGAAGGGCACTGCATGTTATAGTTTTTGCTACATTCGAAAGTGTGATATGTTGTCTGACGATACGACGATGGAGTATCCCTAAAATGCAATAATTTCGTTTTATGACTCAAAACAAAATTATGTGCTTCCAACCAAATGGATAAAGTGTTTAAATCATGATCTATGAGCGCGATATTGTCTTGAAAACTTGGACTAGCATATGTAAACGAGAAATCATCAGCAAAAGCAGTTGAAGAGCCTCGTAATTGTTGTCGGAAGATTCCATTTACATACACTAAAAATAATAAAGATCCTAAGACAGAACCCTGTGGGACTCCCACATCAATCCGTAACTCTTCACTTAATTGTCCATTTACTCTTACCAATTGCGTTCGCCCATTTAAGTACGAGTACAACCAATCCCGGGTTATTCCTCTGAATCCACAACAATGTAGCTTTTTTAACAATGTGTTATGTTGGACTCTGTCGAAAGCCTTTGTTAAATCTATAAACAGAGTAGATACTTTGAACCCATTATCAATATGTTCAGTTACTTGTTCTAGGAAGGATAGAATAGCTTGTTCAGTATTTTTATTTTTCCTAAAACCATATTGGTCGGGAGAGAGAAAATCTATTTTATCTAGGAAAGAAACAATTCTACTTTTTATAGCTTTTTCAAATATTTTAGAGAATACAGAAAGTAGTGAGATTGGTCGATAGTTGTTCATGATTGATTTATTATTATTTTTAAAGATCGGAACAACTAAAGCTCGCTTTAACGAAGTAGGAAAAATCCCAGTTACCAAGCTTAAATTGAAAATACAAGATAAAACATCAACTAAAAACCAGGACATTCTTTTAACAACATTGTTTGAGATGCCATCCAAACCAGGAGTTGAATTATTTTTTAGTGAAAGAATGGTAAAATACAGTTCTCCAGATGAGATTTCTGAAAAAACGCAACTATCAATAGATTGGTAATATTGACATATTAATCTATTTTTGTCGGCTTTATCCAAGAGGAGACTGGTAGCATTTGCACCACCAACACTCGTAAAGAACTCGTTAAGTTCGTTTGCGATTTGAACTGGATCAGATATTATGCAGCCTGTTTGATCAACGATTTCTTTAATTTCAACTGGATTAGGCTGTCCGTTTATTATTTCATTAACTGTTTTCCAATTCTTACGAGCATCATTACCATTGTTGATGAACTTTTGAGAATAAAAACTTTTTTTGGCTATTTCAATTTGTAGGTTAACAGAGTCACACAGCGTCAAGCTATATTGTTTCAACCTACAGTTGCTGTTATGTTTTTTTGCAAGGCGACAAATATAATTTCTTTTACGTATAAGTCTCAATAAATCATCAGACATCCATGGCTTTACCTTCGTTGTTCTACTCGGAAACAACTTAATTGAAGTGCATTTTTTAATATGTCCTTTAAATATTTTAATAAAACCATCATAGGCCTTAGACACATCTTGGCAAGAATAAACATCAGTCCATTCTTCAAACAATAGTAGATCCTGTAGTTGGTTGAAATCGATATGAAAAACTTCAGAGGTTCTCCGAGATGTAGATTTTGTGTGAAAGGCAGTACCTGATAATTTAATTTCAATTAGACAGTGATCTGAAATTTTTAAGTCTAATACACTGTAGGAAACTGCCGAAAAATACCTTTGATCAAATCTATGGAGTACATTATCAATACAAGTAGCTGTGGTATTTGTAATTCGCGTTGGTTCAAGAATATTATCTAATCCATGTTCAGATAATAAAAGCAGCAACCTATCCAGCATTGCATTTTGCTTGAGAAAGTCAATGTTAAAGTCACCCATGATAATTAAGTTAGGATGGGATAGATCCTCCAAAAGCACACTGAATTCATCATTAAAACTGGAGATATCTGTATAACCAAGACGATATATACAAATAACACAAACTAATTTAGAACTTATAAAGAATGTCAGACCGACCGCATTGAATGTTTGGAAAAGTAGATTAAATTGTTTGCAATTCAGACTACTATTGGCATAAACAGCGACACCTCCTGAACGTTTATCATGCAAGTAAGATGTGAATAGATCATACCCCTTTAAACCATAATTCGCGACTTCATTGTCGTAAATCCAAATTTCAGACAAGCCAATAATTTGAGGCCAAAGATTACCGGAACCTAAGTGTGCAAGCAGCTTGTCTAAATTTTTTCTTAAACTACGTATATTTTGATAAACAAGATTATAGTTCAGTGCGCTGCTCATTAAAAAAAATAATACTCATATTAATATAAACAATCGTAATAAATAAATTTGTGTCGCGTCCCTTAATTAAATTGATCAGACTACCATGCAAATCATCAAAATAAAAATATTGAACAAATAAACCGACCATGTTATAGTAAAAAATATTGTAGTGTAATTGAGCCTTTAAACAACTACCAAAATGAAATTTATAAGGTTTTAATTCGATTTCAGTGTGGGAACAAAAGAAAACAAAATTATTTAATGTCAGAAATGAAATAAGAGAAAAAGATAAAATAAAAATTATAAATCGTATAAAATTTACCCGATGATATAATAATGTCAAATACATGAAAATATTAGACCAATTAAATTCGACGCGAACAGCACCAAAAATTACAACAAAAAGAACTGAAACATCTGTGAATGACATTTCATATGTAAACAATACAATTATTGTAGTAATAAAATTAACAACTTTTAAAGTGTATAATAAACTATAAAAATAAAATGTAAGTACATATAGGCTATAATATATTGAAACTTTAAAATAGTGAAAAACTAAAAATATTATTATATTTACATGACAACAATTCGGAGTTGTGGATATCACATCAGTTACAATCGGCACCATTATCGAGCTCACCAGTAAGTCGTCCAAGAAATGTTTTTTCAATAAAGTTGATATCGTTCATCGATTTAATATGATAAACAATTGCGTCACTATCCTTCCTCAGTAAGATTTTCCCTTGCTTACACCACAAATATTTGAAATTTAACGTTTGTTTTATTCTTTTAGCTTCTGCATACAGTTTGGTTTGGAGCGGCGAAAGATGATCCATAATACGAATAATGAGATTGTTGTGTGATGATGGGCAGCTAACCCCAAGGTCAGACGTCCGTATGTAATTTTTATTAGTTGTTTTTGATTTAAATTTTAATAAAATTTCATTTTTTAATTCGTTATTCTGTGTTTTAATTATTAACATGGGTTTTTTGGATGTGCTAGTTCGTTGTGGATCCTTATGATTAACGAAGAATGCAGATTGAGTTACACTAGTTTGCAACAATAAAAAAGAATACCTATATTGCGGGCTGCGGTGCTTAATGCTAATTTAGTTTTTAACGGTGTTTAATCTGCTGATTGAGCAAATATACAATTATAAGTACTGTTCGTCGATACTAATGGTTTAAGAAAACCAGCTTGTTCCTGAATCTTGTGTTGGTTAATTTGGTCAAATTTAAACTAGTCATTGCGTATGGTCGGATAATAGTGTATGGTGAAATTTGATGCAGAACGTGTAAATCAAGAACGGATGAATCTAACGTGGTGATGTGCGATTATATAAAACATATAGTGAACAGTTATCTTATATTGCGCGAAATATTGGTATATTATTGGAGTGAAATAGGCAAACGAAAGTAGAGGTTTGTTTATGTGGTTACAAAATAAATAACGTCGAAATAAGTGAAAGACTTAACTAAATTTTAATAAACGAAAAATATAGCAGAAGGCGCGATTGACTGGTTGTGTGTGAAAAGAAATGGAACTATTCGTTATTCATTTTGGAAGTGGACATCATATCATAAAAGGAATACATTGTACAAAATACTATGCCGAAAAACAAGAGAAAACAATACGACAGTGGCATGGATAATGATTAATTTGACCAGAAAATGGCAGAAAGCTTTGCTAGACATTTTGATCGTGAGCCTACGACCAATAATAGACACAGCATAGTTGATAATGGCATATCCGAGAAAGCAAGGTTACTGGAAAAAGAACTGGAGCTGAAAGAGAGGGAATTACAACTGATGAAACGAGAACATGAATTAAAAATAAATTTTCGGAAAACGCAATCAAACTCTAGTCATGCCGATGATAATAGTGACGTTGAAAGTGAAAAATCCGAAACATACAAGATTAAGAAATGGATCGCTAATATAAACGAAGCCGCCATTTGCTTAGGATGGAACGATGTACAAAAGACGATATATGGTAAAAGGTTGCTGGAGAAATCTGCTAAGGAAAGTTTAAAAATTACTGTGGATACAAGTACGTGGGACAAATTGACTTCATTTTTAAAGAAGGAATTTAGTAAATTGGAAAGTAGTGCGACTATTCACAAGAAGATGAGGGAGAGGAAAAAGGATACTAAAGAATCGTACCATTCTTATTTGATTTCTATGCGGCAAATAGGTACTAACGGCGGTCTCGAAGATGATGCTATAATTCAATATTGCATTGATGGTATTGCCGATTTTGAAATGAATAAATCTATATTATACGGTGTAACTACGATTGACGAATTCAAAAGGAAACTGGTATTATATGAGGAAATGAAGTCAAAAATTGGGAGTAAAGATGTTGAAAAGCATAATATCAAACGTGATAAAAGGCAATCAAGAAGGATCAGTGCTACTCGCGCGGCGAGAAAGGCCACAATAGAAAAGATTGTGGAGATAAAGAAAAAGGCCCGAAATGTTTTAAATGTGAAGAATTTGGACATATATCACCCAAGTGTCCTAAATCGAAAGTGGGCAAAATTTTTGGCCAAAAGGTACCGTGTACGCGACTCAATCCAAATCTACGGTGTCATCAAATACGATGAAATCTTTTTTGCTGAATGGTCATGAAACAATTGGTCTCGTTGATTGTGGCAGTGATCTAAATTAAGTTACCAAAAAAATTCACTTAACCTTGGGTGCTTCAGAACTTGAGAATGTTCTAAAAAAATTTGAAGGGGTTGGGTCAAGTCGAAATATTACGCTAGGCAGATTTTGTGCGAAAGTCAACATTGATGGTGAAATTTATGACACAGTGTTCCACGTCGTGCCCGATACCATGATGACACATGCGATTATTTTGGGAAAGGAACTCATCGACCAAATGATAACATTAATTACACCAGCAGTGGTGATAATGAAGAAGGCGTTCCCGGATAATTGCCTTATGTGTGACGCTAAGGAAGATGAGTTACCAATAAATACGTCTCACATAAAAAATCGACTCATCTCGGATGAAATCCGAAAACGAATTGCGAATTATAAACTACGAAGCAGAGCTCCAGATAACGATGTGGAAATGAGAATTGTATTACCTGATAATACGCCAATTTATCAGAAGCCTCGGCGGTTGTGACCTCTTGAGTTAGATTTGGTGCGGAAGCAGATAGATGAATGGTTTGACGAATGTATTATAAGGCCAAGTGTATCGGACTATGCCAGTCCTGTAGTCCTAGCAAATAAAAGAAATGGTTCAAAACGGTTATGCATGGATTACCGAAAATTGAATAAGGTTATTGTAAAGGACTGATATTTATTACCGCTTTTTGACGACCAGATCGACCAGTTAAAAGACGCGAAAAACTTCACTACTTTGGACTTACGAAACGGATTTTTCCACGTATGTGTCGCTGAGGATTCAAGAAAATATACAGCTTTTATAAAACCGTTTGGTCACTACGAGTTCCTGTTTGTACCATTTGGGCTATGTAACTCACCGGCGGTATTCCAGCGCTTTATAAATAATATTTTCCACTCATTATGTTATATGAATGACCTGATTATTCCAAGTTTGACGGAGGAAGAAGGTTTGGATAAATTGATGAAAATATTATGCATTGCAGAAGAAAATGGATTACAAATAAAGTGGACCAAAAGCGAATTTCTTTCACCATCCGTTGAATACCTTGGATATCAAGTTGAGAATGGTACAATCCAACCGTCAATGAGAAAGAAAATGGCAATTTCTAAATTTCCCGAGCCTCGCACAGTAAAACAAATTCAACATTTCATTGGATTGACAAGTTATTTTCGACGATTTGTTGACGAATAGCACTTGACGAATTTACGACGAAAGGGGAACGAGTTTAAATTTGGAAACGAGGAATATGAAGCTTTCAGAAACTTGAAAGAGGCTCTTATAAGTTATCCCATACTAGGGATATATTCAATGAATGCAGAAACCGAACTACACACGGATGCCTCGAAAATAGGACTAGGGGCAATTTGTGGATGTCACAACTATGTTGTGGCAATCCAACATTCACCAATCTAAAAAATAACACACTCGCGACAGGTAAATGCATGGGAGGTGAATGCCTCAAAAATTCGCTTACGATAGTTGTGAATATAAATTTGTAATTAGGTTAAGCATGTCGGGTTTCTTTTTTATTCTACCTTTCATTCTTACGACATTGCCGCAATGTTAAATAAGCAATTATTTACATTCACGCGGTCAATGTCATCTTAACTAATTTCTACGTGTATATACATATATGCTTATTTTAACATTTTCAACATATTAATTCATTGAACTCGCATATTGTGAGTTCGCGAAAAACAAAAAGTTTTTAAAAAATAGAAGTTAAGTTAGTAAGATAGGAATTGTTATACCGACGAGATATAAATTAAAATAAATTATATATAAAAATAAATTATATTGTGAAAGATTTATGTTAATAATAATTAAATAAATAGTAGTTGAACTATTTATAAATTCTTATGCAAAGGGATAGTGAAGACGAGCAATTTCACCCTGTCATGTACTATAGCAGAAAAACAGAACTTCGCGAAGAGAAATATCCTAGTTATGAGCTCGAAGTATTAGCAATTGTACCGGCACTGAAAAAAATGAGACATTACTTACTTGGGCTTTCCTTTGTTATTGTGACTGATTGTGCAGCTTTCAAAGGAACAATGGAGCGAAGAGAGATAACGTCAAGGATTGCAGGCTGGGCTTTGCAACTGCAAGAATTCGACGATAGGCTTGAACATAGTTCAGCATTTAAGATGAGACATGTGGATGCACTTAGCCGAGCTCCGATTATAATAGCAGTAACGAGTGATGTGACTAACCGTATTAAAGCTGATCAGAAATCCGATGGTTATACTAAAACTATACTCGAAGTTTTGAGTAAGCAAGCTGATTACGAAAATTATGTGACCAATAATGGAGTCCTATTTAAAATAATCAAAGGAGAAAGACTCCTGGTTGTCTCAAAAGCAATGGAGTACGAAGTTATCCGATCCTGTCATGAGCATGGCCATTTTGGTACAAAGAGAACCGCAGAGTTGATTGCTCGAGAATTATATTTACGTGAATCAGATAAAAAGGTAAAACGTTTTATTGATAATTGTATAACTTGTATTTGAGCTAATCGTAAGCAAGGTAACAAAATGGTTTCCTTCATCCTATTGCAAAAGGAGATCGTCCGTTAGTATGTTATCACATGGGCCATTTAGGAAACTTGGTGGCTACTAAGAAGGTGTATCGATATATGCTAAGCATAATTGATGGATTTAGCAAGTTCGTTTGGTTGTATCCAGTAAAGACTACCATCTCTGCGGAAGTTATAAAAAAGTTAATTATACAAAAGGTAGTATTTGGAAATCCTGAGTACATTGTGACTGATAAAGGTACTGCTTTTACATATGGTGAATTTATCGAATATTGCAAGAAGGAGTTTATAAACCATCATACAATAACAACCGGTGTACCAACCGGAAACGGGCAGGTCGAGATATTGAATAAAACTATAATTACTGTATTAACGAAATTGTCGAGAGATAAACTTGATGATTGGTGGAAGCACGTCGGATCAGTACAATCATTTATTAACAACACATGGCAAAGATCTATTCGAATGACTCCTTTTGAAGTTTTATTTGGTGTGAAAATGAAAACAACGGATAGTATTAAAATACGGGAAATACTTGATGAAGAAGCTATAAACGAGTTCATTGACGATAGGTGTGAGTTACGAGAATGTGCTCGAAAATCAGTCGATGAAATCCAAAGTGAAAATCTTCGAACTTATAATAAACGACGACGCAAGGGCCCGACCTATAACAAAGGTGAATGGATTGTAATAAAACGAACACAATTTGGTTCGGGCTTGAAGCTACAAAACAGGTATTTAGGTCGTCCATATGAGGTAACAAAAGTCAATCCTCATGACCGTTATGAGGTCAAAAAAGTTGGAGTATCCGAAGGTCCCATCAATACTACAACATCGGCGGAATTTATGAAAAGGTGGTTCCAAGGAATATCTGATGAAAGTGAATGCGATTCTTCAGATGAAGTTGTACTCTCTAGCTCGTCCGAGCCGGACGAGAACGCAGGACGACCGAGTGGGACTGAGGAAGCAGATGAATCTAGCTAGTTGTGAACGCAACTATGCATGGCAAACTGTATTAAAGAATATAATGTAACGTTCAAGTACACACACAACGAAAAAGCACACCAAACATGCAATGTACATAAAAACAAGAAGAAATGGTGGTCGTCGAGGAAATGAATTAATACAGTCAGTTGTGCGCAGATGAACTTCGTGTAATATTTATTAATACTAAAAATGTTTTGCCAATAAATGTTAATATTAAATAGTCGAGTCGAGCGTTTCACTTGTTCAAATTTAATAATAATCCTACATACATATATATAAGTATCAAATTCAAATACAACACGTACAGCTAAATTCAGTATTTTTTGCAACTCTTGCAATTTATGTATTTTTAAATTGAATTGTCAGTGAAGTTAAACATTTATACGGTTGTGCATGAATTGAGTTACAAGTTATAATGTCTCAGTGTGAAAAATGTAAGCAAGTGACCTATTCGAGGCAAACAACAACTTTGCGATGTTTTGGTCGATGCAAAAAAGCCTATCACTATGCATGTATTGATTGGAATTTCGACAAGTATAAGACATTATTTAAGGAATGTCCCTATGTTAGATTTGTATATGCAGAATGTCAAATCATGAGGAGGATACTATATATAAGGAGTTCAACAAAATTAAAAAGTTAGTTGAAGAATTAAAACAACATTTATGCGCAAATCATTTGAAGCTTAATGAGCAGTTAGAAGTAATTAAAACCCATGTTGAAGAAATCCATAAACCTCTTGAGACGAAATCCTTTGTTGCAGTCGTCAAAAGCAATCCAACCAAATTACTTCTGTTACAGCCAAAGAAACCACAAGAGAATAAGAAAACCAAAGAAGACATGATTGATCCGAAAAGTATTCCCCTAATAAGATACCGAAACGTTGCGAATGGGGGAATTATATTATAGCGAGATTCGAATGAAGCAAAGGAAAAACTGAAGCAAATCGCCACAGATAAATTAGGAACTCAATATTGGATAAAATTGCCTACAGAGTTAAAACCTAGAGTGAAAATTTTAGAAATGTCAGAACAACTAGAAAACGGTGATATTATATCAGCATTGAAGGAACAAAATTCGTTTTTAGCTGCTAGCGACATAAAAGTAGTAACAACCTATCGAAGAAGAAATACACAGAAAGTTGATAAAATCATTGAAGTTGATGCCACTTGTTTTAAGAAAATAATGAAGGCTGAGAAACTCAATATCAAATTTGATAGATGCCACGTAGTAGAGTCAATAGGCCTAACAAGATATTACAAATGCAATGGTTATTCACGTATCCAAAATGTAGCGGAGAACACAAATATAATGACTGTAAAAGCACAGAAACCAAATGTAGCAACTGCGTTGAAACAAATAAGAAGCTAAATCTAAACATTGGTGTAAACCATGCTACGTGGGATAATAATTGCGCATAACAGCGCAAGTAGAAGATACTAAGAAATCAAATCAATTATCAATAGCAGTTTCGAAAAGAAGACGCCCTATACACCAACATCCGAAGTCAATGGTCAAATTTCATGGAGTTACGTTAAATTGTGTTCAATTATAAACCAGTTTTGGTATTACCCAATATGCAATGGCGACGGAATTCCGTTTATATTCGCGTTCAAAAACCACACTCTTTCTATGGAAAGAACTCGCCAAAGAAAAGTGTCACAAAAATTCCAGTGTGGGTGTGCATCCTGACTAAAAAGAGAAACAATTAAATTGGAAAGAAGATGGAATTTCGTCGGAAACTCGGGATTTTTCCATACACTTTTCTATACTGATTCCCAATCGTTTCGGCACGAAAAAAGAGCAGATTTGGTTAGTATTTTTCACATAAAACTTGAATTCCAAATAAAAGATTTTATTATCATTTGTTTTTATGAAGGTAATTATTATTTTTTATTTAATTAAACATACATAGAAAATTTATTTATATATTTAAATTTCATAAATTGTGTTTTGTATTGCATCCGCCGCGTGCTACCCGATTATTAATCTTCAACATATTGAGATCTTGAAAAAAAATGCATTGAAAATTTACAACGTAAATATATTTCGCAACGACGCCATTGTGAGACAGATCTCTATTACCTTTTTAGTCCAAATTTGTACATCGCGATCACTAAACAAGTTAATAATTATTATTATATAATTAAATTTAAAATTATTTACTATAACACATAGTAAAACATTATAAACACAACACTTTAAAGAAAAAAAAAACTAACGTGCAACCGTGTACGTCGACTTGTCAGAAGAAACTGAAAATAAAAGATACAATCGAAACTTATAAAACGAAAATAATATTACCGCGAAACAGAAAGAGAAAAACAATTATTTTTCTCCAAAATCGATATTTTTGTGTCTTTGATATTTTGTAGTACGGAATTTAGAATGGAATTAAAACAGTTTTTTCCACACAGTGGTAAAATTGCATACTGGGTACTCAGTAAAATTAGAACAACTGTAGACATGTACGGCTCGGAGTTTCATATTGATTACTATAAATTTATACGCTGTGACTCGGATAGTCGGCATACAGGTGGAGTTGTTATGTACATTCATGAAAACATAAGTTTCAGAATAATTTCCAACTGTGATAAGGATGGCACTTGGTTTTCATCAATACAAATCATAAAAGGATATCATACGACTGGGATATTTGGAGTAGTGTACAGATCATTTCAAACAACGAGAGCAGTTTTCTGATAAATTTGACGAATGGATGGAAAATATCATAAACCATAACAATAGTAATTTCATATTCGGTGATTTTAATATTGATGTCAAATCCAATGAATATTACAGTGTAAAATTTAATCTTTTGATAAGTGATCATAGACTAATGCAGATGGTTAAAGAATATAATAAAGTTACAGCAACCAGCGAGAGTTTAATAGATTTAGTGATCTGATAACTAATTAAAAATGTGCAATGTGAAGTAGTTAAAGAGCAACAAATTAGTGACCATTATATATTCAGGCTGTATAATACTGAAAATTGAAGAGTTCAGTAAAGTCATAATTCAAATCAAAATTCAAGTAACTAAATTTAAAAGTCAACTATAACGTCTAGTCGAAAGTAAAATCGAATGTAAGGCCAAAATTAAGTGAAAAACACTTCAAGTCAAAAATCAAATCGAAAAGCAAAATTAAAGTCAAGTCTAAAATTAAATCAAAATCCAGTTTAAAATCAAGCTATAAGTGTCAAATCAAAAGCAAGGCTAAACGCGGAATTTAACGCCCAGTAGACAAAATTCAAAGCGAACGTTAACTCAACCTCGAATCTCAAATCAAAAGTAAAATCTAATATCATCGTTAAAATAAGTTCTAGAGTCAATACTTTCATTTTCATTCGTTGGTTACCAACTTAAACAGTGAAGCCAAAAGCCAATTCAAAATTCATTCCGTTTTACGTCAAGTAAAAAGTCAAATATAAATCTGAGCCAAAGGGTCAAGTCAACAGTCCAATCCAGTCATAAGTCAAGTTGAGTTTAAATTTTAGTCAAAAGACTAATCAAATAAGCAGTTAAATCAAAAGTCGAGCTAAACGTGAAGCCAGGTTATTATCACAAACTATTTATAAAAATTGCTGAAAGAGGGGATTGCAGGAACAGGAATCGATTGCAACTGGTTCAAATTTTGGAAAAAATATTTTAATGGCTCCTCGATTATTTCCTCGTTTCGATTATTTTATTTTTTATCGGCTCAAAGGACTTTGATGCAAATAGTTAAAACGTAGTTTGGAGTAGCAGGTACTGATTAACACTCATGTCCTGATTTACTGAACGTTCACTTTCGTGAACTTCCAGAACTTTCGTAATTTTTTTAAAAGGGAGCTTTCGAGTATCGCCTGGGAGTTTTTTTTCTAATTTATTTGTTACTTATCGCAAACCAACTTGGTAAAAATTGCAGAAATTGAATTTCTGAAGAACGACAAACGTTTGAGGCAGGGAGTAGTGCCGAGAAAAATTGTAGTTGGGATTTACTGTTTTTTCTGCTCCTTCAATTTCATAAAAAAGGATGAGGTTGGTTTTCCGAGTACCAGGAGGTAATTGCAATGCACTTTTCGGCTTAAACGATTTTGATCAAAATTGGAGATTCGTGAGTTCAGAAGTAAGCAGTTCTGGTTTCCGATAAAATCGTTTAGAAGTCTTTTTTTGTACCGTCATATTACCTTATGTTATGGAATGTACATGTTGTTGCATCCTGTTGGATGATTATGCGTGATTTTGCACCATGTTGCATTCAAATTCAGTATGGTGAAGGGAAATTCAATTTCAAAATTCCGATTTCCATAGAAGAAGGTTTGAAAAATGGTCAACTAAGGCGGATGAGAAACTTAGCAAAAATTATTCTTTATCGGTATATAACGCTTACTTGAACTTTTTTCATTTCTGCTTTAGCTTTTGAGATACATTCGGGGAGTCATTATCTAAATAACATCGAGGGTATATCGAAAGATGTAGCTGAAATAAAATAATGCTACAAAATTTTTTTTTAATTAATCCTTGAAAGAAACTAGAAATTATTAAGTTGCCATACGATTTGAGTTACGGCATTGCAATAGCTCTGCATTGAATATCTTGTGTACTTCATCTGAATATTAATAATTAGGCTTTTGTCGGTTTCAAATGGATCAATTTTTTCATTTATATCTCAAAACAAATTGTAAATCGGTGTATTGCGGTCCTTAAAAAAGCTCGAGATGAAAATCACGCAAATAAACCATCAAATTACGAACAACCCGCAAAAATTAATTTAAACGAAGAAAATGAAACATTTTTGAATTCTCCTGAATAATATAATGCGAAGGGTACAGCACAACGCGTCCCTTACACTTAATATTATTCTGTTGCTCATACACAGTATATAATGGTTATGCTTTTAGGTTCAAGATTTTCACTACCTTTTTTCCATTAATTTTCTTATTTTGCAGCAGCATTTTTTCCATTTACCGGCTTTATATATACATATTTGTGTCTGTGGGTGGGTGGGTGTGAGTGCGTCGATTTTAAATATTCAAGAAGTATCATCATCAAATATATTATAATTCCATTTTAGGCTCATTTTTATTCTATTCAGTTGAGTTTTCTTGTTGTTGTGTATTTGTCCTCGCCCCTTACCCTCTTTTAAAATGAAAATATTCAAAAAGGAAAACTACCTATGTACAAATGAAGGTAACAATAACAAACAATTTGGTGGAAAATCCTTAACATGAAAATTAATGCGGTAAAAAAAATATAATTCGTGTCTTTTAGATTGTTGTTGTGTTTCGTACATAATAAACCTGGCTTTGAAGCATTTACAAGGAATTTTTGTTCGATTTCTATATCAATCTAGAAAATTCGTACGAAAATTGCCATTGAAAATTCTAATTAAAATATGTTCAATTTTTTTTTTCTTTTAGAATCGACCTTTTCGTTTTGAAGGGATTTACGATTAAAGAGAGAAGTCCAAATGTAACGTAATGAATGTACGTAATGAATACGTTGAATTTTAAATATTAATAATCCAAAAATTGTAATTTTAAAATAATCTTTTTTTGTACTATCTAAATTTTGGTATGAAACTTACATTGCTAATGAACTATAGGGTTTTTACTATTTTGTATATTGGTTCACCGGAAAATTAGTTGGCATTGTCACGAATAACCTCAAAAAGTTAGTATATATTTATACTAGACTAGCTGAGTTACCCGGCGTTGCACGGGAGGTATATAAGCATGAGTTGTATTTTCGAATATTTTGTAGAAAATGTCTGGATAACTCAGTCCTTCCGGAGACGTAAGCTTCATTGTGAAACTTTAAAGCAGAACAACACAAACAAATGTTTTCCATTTGCCCAATTGAAACATTGTAATCATAGTCTTTCTCGTAATTGAATGCTGCTAACTTTAAATCACCTCTTAAAGTTTCTATTAATCGTCCATATCGTAACCGATCGACTTCCAGCCGTGCCTCACGATATTCAATGGTTTCAGTAGCTCTAGAAGAAGACATCCTGCTTCGAACATTTTCAACTCGTGTTTCACGCTGTTCAGTTGTTTCATCAGCTCTTGAAGAAGACATCCTGCTTTGAACGTTTGCAAGTCGTGTTTCATACTGTTCGCTTGATTCAGCCACACTTGCGGCTCTAATCTTCTTCGACTTTGCAGTTAATTGCGCAATTGATCTTTTTTTCGGTGGCATTTTTAAGCAAAAATGAAACGTGTAACTCAATCAGGAATGGCGGGCATTCAAAACAGAAATTAGTATTAGTTTATCAAAACGATTTTAATGTTCCCTTCGATACGTTTCACCGCGAACTGAGTTTGAAAATGTCTTTACGGAATTTTTTTTAAGCAAAATCAAAGTAGTAGTAGTAAGTAGTAGTAAGTGTTATCTACAATCAAAAAGTAATCATAGGTTAACACGTTTATAAACTGAAAACTTAAATCTAATAAGAATGTATATTCACTTGAAATAATATTTAATACCTGGAAAATAATCACCAACAATTATTTTATTGCAATATAGCTAACTAATCGAGAACAACGGCATCCGAAACATAAATTAATATTAATTTATTCAAAACGATTAAAACTGCGTCCACTTCGATACGTTTTGCCGCGAACTGTGGTTGAAAATGACATTTCGAAAAACAAAAGAAGTTTTTTCAAACTAAGGCAATTTTACACGTACAATAATTTGAATCCAAGGATGTTTCTTGTAGAAGATGCTATTTTCAAATGTAAAACGCTAGGACTTTAAACTTGGTTAAAGTGATGAAAGATTGTCTTAAATTTAAATTAATAAAATTAATTTGAATAATTAAATCAATTATAGTAGAGGTATGATTTGTATATAACAATCGCACACTAGATATCCTTTTTGTGTCTAAATTTGCGGCTAAGGCGCTATTTTGGAACATTTAAATAATTGTATCTTTACATGTAAAAATGAATTCTTGATCCAAGGCAGACTTCCGGATTGGAGCATGTTACTAATTTCATATAACCCCTTTCCTTAGTCATTCCAGTCAAAAAATCTTAAAAAAATTGAAATTTGAGAAAAAATTTGTACCACAGCCCCTAGACCCCGGAGTCCAGCCCCTTCAAAATTATCGTGGGCTTAGTCCTGAACATGCAATATATACATGGTAAAAATTTCATGACGATCGGTAAAGCGGCTAAGGCGTTATTTCAGAACAATCAAATAATTGTATCTTCAAATGTAAAAATGAATTTTTGATCCAGGGGCGGACCCCCCGAATTCGAACATGTCTCTTTCCAAAACTCATTCTCGTAAAAAATTTAAATTTTTGAAAAAAATTGTACCATGGCCCCTAGACCCCGGGGTCGGGCCCCTTTCACAATATCGTAAGATTGGTCCTGAACATGCAACATTTGCATGGTAAAAATTTCATGGCGATCGGTTGAGCGGCTGAGAAGTCATTTTGGAATAGTCAAATATTTGTATCTATACATGTAAAAAATAATTTTTGAACCAGGGCTGGGCCCCTCGGATTCGAACATGTCAGTAATTTTATATAACCAGCCCCATAAACTCATTTTCGTGGAAAAATTTAAAGAAAATTAAAATTTTCGAAAAAATTTGTACCTCAGCCCCTAGACCCCGGGGTACAGCCTCTTTCAAAATATCGTAAGGTTGGTTCTGGATATGCGACTTGTATATGGTAAAAATTTCATGGCGACAAAACATCAAAAGATTCACAAATTAAGCTATTTGGTGGGGCTTGTTAATAAGCGTACAGTCAAAACTTAGTTAATTTATTTGATTCAAACACCGCTAACAATATAATATTCAAGTGAATGAACCATTTTTTTCAGAGGTACCAGCTGTTTTGATTCCCCAAGAGGATTTGCGCGAAGCAATTGACATCGTAGAAAGCTTGACAGGGCATCAACAGACTCTTCTTTGGAATGAAGAAAGATATCTACGTATCGCCGAGATAGGCCAATTTCGAACATTTAAGGAAGGTGTCTCCGTGACGCCATTCACGATGATTATGCGGCGCGTACGCGGGATGCACTTGCGGTATCTTTCAAATTTATTAGCATGGACAGCACAAGGTACAGATCGAGTCGGTAGACTTCATTAACGGATGCATCGAAAATAATTTGGCATTCCTCGATCAATTCCCAATTCAACGTACTACTGGGCACAAAGAAAGCGGGAATTATTTGTCATGATTTGGCAACTTGGTAAGCCAACCTTTTTCCTCACCATATGAGCGCCAATCAGATCGGATGGCCAAAGCTAATGCATTTGCTCTACAAATTAAAAAATAATGGAATATATATTGATGATAACGCTTTCCGTGATCTCCATTACCATATTAAAGCGTCACTTATTAATGAAGATCCGGTAACATGTGCCCTGTATTTTCATAAGCTTACCGACATGATCATTACAATTTTGCAGTCAAAAACCGATAGTCCATTCGGTAACAATTACGTGTGCCACTTCTTGTAACGGATTGAGTTCCAGCACCGTGGCAGTCCACACGCACATATACTACTCTGGCTCAATAACGCCCTCGAGAACGTTTTCGGTACAGACCTGGCTGTAGCTATAGCTCTAATGAATCGCCTAGTATCTGTGTCTGAACATAATGCTTCAGGCAACGTAAAGCTACAGCGTCATAAGCATAGTTTTACTTGTTAAAAGAAGATTCGCAACAGAGCAGCTCGAAAGTGCCGTTTCGAAGCACCATTTATGCCCAGTCGCTCGACTGTCATTCTCGTACCTATGGATAAAACTGCCTCCGAGACGAATACAATTTGCACTTGAACTTAGATCGAAATATATCTCTTACGAGATATGGGGCGACCATTGATACAGTTTTTCAAAGAAAATTAGAAAAGTTAGAGTTTGCAGTATATGCGTATATTGCGTCGATTATGCCGAAAGAGTAATATAACGAAAATAATAAATAAATGAAAAAATATGATTAGTGAAATTTCATTTCTTCCTCCTTGTTGAATTATTATTGAATGAATTTCTGGAATATGGCCACCTGGGACGGCACTCGATCATGGGATTTTTAAATGATTTTTGGAAGAAGTTCTGGAATTAGGCCACCTGGAACGGAACTCGATCAATTCTTAATCGATTGTGATATAAGATTTTGTTTATTGGATGAAACAGGTTGGTTATATTCGTAATTATTAGGGCAAAGTTCGTATGAAAGAAAATTTTGAGAAAATCTACTGGAAAAGACGGAAAATTCGAAAAATCAAAAAATTATGTTTTTTTACGATTTTTTCGGACGTATCTGATCCTGATGGTGTTTTAGAAGATAAAAATTGGAAAATCTTAGTGAAAAACTCGGCAAATTCCGGAAAAACTTGAAGAAGATTGATTTTTTTTCTAGCAAGAGAGCAGTTGAGAACGGTTAGATTTGGCTCATTTTTTTTTGTTGTGTTCCCAATTTTCAGGAGATTGTTCAGGAAAAGTCGTAACATTTGGAAAATCGAAAAATGATGTTTTAAGAAAGAAAAATTGGAAAATCTTTTAGGAAAACTTGGAAACTTCTGGAAAAACCCGAAGAGAATTGATTTTTTTCCTGCGCATCAGTTGAGAATGTCTCGATTAAGCTCAATCTTTATTTGATGTGCTCCCAATTTCCAGAATATGGTTCTAATGAAAGAAAATTTTAGGAAAATCCACTGGAAAATCCGGAAGCTTTCAAAATCGAAAAATGTTTTTGTACGGGATTTCGCCCGTATCCGACCCAGAAGGTCTTTTAGAAGAGAAAAATTTGAGTGGAAAACGCGGAAACTTCCGGAAAACCCGAATAAAATTGAATTTTTTTCCAGCGCATCAGTTGATTGTCACTGAATTCGCAAACGATAGATGAACCGACGTGCAACATTTGAAAAAAATCAGCAATGGCAAAGTGAGTGTCCGATGTCGCACAAACGAGCATTAGAGGCGCTCGATCGAACGTTGAAAGATTTGCGCAATAATCAGGACCTCTTTGGAGGTATGATGATTCTGCTGACCGGCGATTTTTGCCAAACGCTGCCAGTCATTCCAAGATCAACAGCTACTGATGAAATAAACGCTCGCTTAAAGACATCGAATTTGTGGAGATACGTGAAAACTCTCAAATTAACAACGAATATGCGAGTCGCGTTACAAAACGATGAATCAGCGAACGCGTTTTCAAAGCAATTATTAGACATTGACAATGGAAAAATCCAGGTTGACGCTTCGACTGGCCTCATTTCGTTACCACCTAATTTTTGTCAATTCACAACCTCTAAAGAAGAATTGATCACGAAAGTATTCCATTGGTGCAAATCACAAAAACCATGTTTGGTTGAGCTAACGAGCCATTTTGGCAGCAAGAAATAAGGACGTACACGATTTGAATATAAAAATTCGAAGTCAAATCGCTGGTCAATTGCATTCATTTAAGTCGATCGATTCCATTACAGATCCAAATGAAGTCGTTAAATATCCAATTAATTTCCTGAATTCATTAGTTTTGGCAGGAATGCCACCGCACAATTTCCAGCTCAAGGTCAGTTCGATGGTAATCATGTTACGCAACCTGAACAAACCAAAACTATGCAATGGAACAAGACTCACTGTTAAGAGGCTGATGAACAAAGTGATTGAAGCAATGATAATCAAAGGAAAGTTGAAAGGCAAGAATGTTCTGATTCCAAGAATACCATTGATTCCAACCGACATGCCGTTTCAATTTAAGCGTGTCGAGGTTGTAGGATTTTACAACTCTCGATTTCTTTCAGAGTGGTTATTTAAAGTCACCAGATTTTGGTGATAAACCAGCAACAATAGACGCTTTGCGTATTAATTACAGCTATCGATTTAAAAAAATAATAAGTAAATAACATAATCTGGCAAATGAAATGCTCTTTGGTAATCCTAAATCAAAATCACTTATAACAAAATTTGCAGGAATATCTTCTATATGTGCACGCCCGCGAAGATTTCTGCATTTGAAAAGTCATAGCTGGACCCCGGGGTCTAGAAGCTTAGTACAAATTTTTCCTAAAATTTCAATTTTGGTTATTTTTTTCCTGGGAATGAGTTTAGGAACTGGATTATATGAAATTAGTGACATGTTCGAATCCGAGGAATGCGTTCTCTGAATCAAAGGGCCCATTCTTTTGCGTTCCTGTACCATTCATCTTATTGCGATGAAACGTTGTTGATGGGTTGCGTGCATGCTCGCGAACGTTTCTGAGTTGGTAAAATTAGGGCTGGGACCCTGGGTCTAAGGGCATCGGTAAAATGTTTTTCTAAAATTTCAATTTTTATGCTTCCGGTGATGCTTCCGATACTGAATTCAGCACCTGATGAATCCCTGCCATATACGATTGCAACTATAGCGACGTCGAGGAATTGCCTGCAAAATATCCGTCATTCAAAGTACATAATTTTAATTTCTCCCGTGCAACGGCGGGTAATTCAGCTAGTTTAGAATAATCGTTACTTATTTTAATCTATGTTGATCGAACATTTATAATTATATTTGTACCTAATTTATAATCGTTTCCCAATTATTTGTAACCAAGAATCATTCAATATTTCTTAAACTACATGAAATCTATTTAGTTACATACGTACAATAATCGACCTAAACAATTTATATCTTGAGAACAAAAAATATGTATCTATAAATATGCGTGTTTTCATAACAGGATAACAACCTTGAAATTTTTGAGTTCGTGTGATGTTTATTCGGCTATACAAAAAAAATTAGAAGTAGCAAAATATACGCAAAATCGCAAAGAAGTGTAAGTGCATAGCCTGTAAATAGAATTATAGTATATAAAATAAATAAACTGGTGTGAGTGTATAACCCTAATAGGCCTAAACTACAGGCCTTTTACTACTCTCATTTTTCGCACATGACGTCAATTTATGTCTAAACTGAGACTGCGCGATAATAATGTTAAGACAGTTACACTAACAAAACAACTAGAGAAAGCTACAAAAACGTCGACTTAGCGTGTCGTCATTATTTGGTGTAAGCGGCTTGTAGTTTAGAAGGCATTGGTATACCCCATTTGAATTGCATAACCCGTGTATTTTTTGATGACATTTTTTCTTTTGTTTCGCTACTCTTTATAAAACTCATTCTCTTTGATATAACTTTGTTCTAGACATATAAAAAATAGCTTTTTACGATTTGCGCCTTTTTTATTAGATTTAATTCCACTCGAATAAAATACATTGAATTTTTTTAAATTTCAGAGTTCCAATCGACACTTCATTCCCTTTCAATACTTTAGTGTTGAGTTCGATGAAAAAGAGAATGGAAGTTAAGTATGTAATTTTTTATTTACACAAGTTTTTTTCAAAATTTAATTTTTTTTTATTAGGTTATGTACACTAATTAGCACGTTATTATATTGATTATTATTACTGTTAACTAAACAAGCATTGAAAAATTGCATCTGCACTCGACAAGATACAATCAAAAAGTCTATTTGTATTATATATAACAGTCAATTAGACTAACAATGAATTAGCAACAAGATACCACATGCGAGAGACAGACTCGCTGTGGACTTACTTTGCGAATAGTTTCCGTACTCGAAGCATTTTTCCTCCAATCTGAACTCAGATTATAATTGAGCCCGAGTTTAAAAACTTTTGAGCAGCATTAAATTAAAATTATCGTCAATCTGTTTTCTTTTGAACCAAGCGACAGTCTTAATTTACGATGAGTAATTGAATAAAAATACACGAGCATCGATACGATCTCGTATACTCATTAATAATGTTGACACAAATAATTTTCCCAACTGACTTGAACAATTCAAACAAATTATACTTATCAAATAAAACATCCACACAAACGCTATAAAAGCATATGTGAAAGCACACACACACCCTCTCTCATACACACACACACACACACACACACACACACACACACACACACACACACACACACACGGAACCAAAAAAAATAACGAAAGCTCTATAATCAAATCATTATTTTTATTTATGTCTGCATACGTAACAATATTTATTATTCCAACAATTCCGTATTGTTGTTGTCTGATATTTAAATATTTATTTTTATTTCATATAATTATAATTGACAGGCGTAATTTTCATTTTTGTGTTTTATTTATTTATTTATTTTGTATAGACTTTATTATATTGGGTTTTTATATTCCATGGAAATTTTCCATGACAATTTCATTTTGTTTTGTTTTTTGTATTGCTTCAACTTGACTGTATGAAAATTCAAATTAAAAATGAAACAACAACAATATGTATTCCAAATCGAACAAAATGAAAGATGAGACTTTTGTAATGTTTGTTTACTGATATACATAAGATTACACGAAATTAATTTAACAAGATTTCTATATGGGTACACTGTAAACGTTGAATGTATCCTGTTAAATACAAAAAATATGTATAAAGCGACAGATATGCATTAAGTAGATTTATAAATAATTTCAATTAACATTTTATTTACTGTGTAATTCCATTGTGATAGAACAATGGAACTTACTTAACGAGGTTACTAACGCGGCTTTTACATCAAACAAACACGCATTAAATATATTTGATAGATTTTTTATGATTCTTGCGACATCTATTAGACATTGTGAATACTGTGAAACTGTCAGTCGACGTCGTTCGACATGAAAGAAGGCACGATTAGACACGATTAGAAGACACGAAAACTGTATATGCCACATTAATGGCTGGACTAAGAGGTTCCACTAACATTTAAATAGAATTTTTTTTTTCAAATAGAAAGATAACAAAAAACCAAACAATTAACACTCTTAGATTAAAATAACAATTGCGTAAATTGTTAGATTAAATATTACAATACCACCTTATTGCTTAAAATCTGTGAAAAATAATAAAATTAAATAAATATAATTTCTCCGCCATCCTATTTCAATATTTTGACAATCTATAATACATTCTAATAAGCGCGGGTTACTCGATATACTCACATTAAAAGTGAAATAGCCTGCTAGAAGTAATTTTAGTTTTAACGACAACCGTAACCTTTTTGTCGATTTGGCGTTTCTTTAATAAACTTTTGAGTTCGATAAGTCAATTCTTTATCGAAGTTTTTATGGAATATTAAATTCGCTAAAAAGTTCATAAATCGCATGGCTTTAAAATTTTCTTTATTTTTAATAGCTTAAATAAGATCAAAGTTTTTAAAAATAATCTTTGTTCATATTAAAATCAACTAAAAATATGGTTTTTCGTTAGCAAAAATGTTTATCAAACAAAAAGTTTACTTGATGTAAAAGCCGCGTAAGGGGTATATCCTCTATCCGGTCGCAGATTAATTATTTGCGATCAGAAATATGGTTATTAGATTTAATTTGCCATGGCAATTGACACATTTTTTTTAAATTTAAATTTATTTTTATTTATAATCAATCAATCAATTTTGCGATTGTAGAGTAGAAATCTATGAAAAGACTGCTACGCCTTTTCCGAGGTTGCATTATTTTTATGTATTTCTACTTAACATACGCAAAAAAAAATTAAATTAAAAAAAAACGTGTCAATTGGCATGGCAAATTAAATCTAGTAACCATATTTCTGATCGCAAATAATTAATTTGCGACCGGATAGAGGATATACCCCTAAAAGGTATAGGGAGGTAAATACCCGATCAGTCCAAAATTGGTTCGTCTTGAAATACCTCTTTCAAAATCATGTATTGTTTACATTATGTAAGTAAAAAATGAAAAAAAGATAAAAATTTGACTTTTTCACGACAAGCGCGCTACCTGTTACATAATTTAAAAATTATTACTGAATTTGACTGTGTAACGTAGAAAATAAAAAATAAAATTTATATGTCAAATAATTTGAGATTATATCTTTCTTGTGTTTCCAAATATCGTTTATTTATACACATTTTCATAAAACCCGTAAGTATTATGATAAACTAACCTAAATTTTGAATTTGATAAATTCTAGATTATTTCATTCATATCATTGTCATGAAAAAAAAAAAAACTTTTGAGACTAAAGAAAAAATTAACTAGAACTAGAATGAAAGATAATTTTGACCTCGAAATTTGTGCAGATTTACCATTCGCTATATCGCAGAAGCCAGCAAAAGTATAAATTTTAAAAATTCTGTGTGTGCCTGCATGTGTCCGTGTATAGTGCCGTGCCGACTAAATGTCTGTAGCTTCTTTACAGTCCAGACGGATTGAGTGATCTGGATGAAACATCATTAATAACCCATTATATGGCCGGAATCGGTCTACCAGAAGTGCCGTAAGTATACAGCATTTACGGAAAAACCTTTAAAAACGAATGGATTTAAGATTCAGTTTCAACCAAACTTAGTTCAGAATTTGTTTTAAATTTTACCTTAAATGACGAGTTTGAATAAAAAAACCTTTTTTTTCGCTAAAATTCGGCATCTCTACAGCCCAGGCAGATTAACTATTAGAAATAAAACTTGGTAAAATTATTCCTATAATTAGAAGATCGTTTCGAAATTTGATGCAAATATGTGTGCTGGAAAGCTTCATTGGGAGGTTTTCTGAAATTTAAGCAGGGATAATTTTTTTTGATTATATTTACGAGACAGTTTAAAAAAAATCATTACAAGTTTAATTTATCGTTTTAGCCGTAGGGTGTATTTGAGATTTATGAATATACATTCGTGGTAAAAGAAAGTTAGGTATTAGCCTCATATATCCATCCTCTCACTTTATTGAATACGTAAAGCTAGAGAGAGAAACTTTGAAAAAAGTTAATTATGTTTCACAAGGTGTCTTGCGCCACAAAGTGCCCTAACACTTATTCTCGGTGTCGTAACTAGAATCTATCGAAAAACACCGGTGGAGATTCAGGTTTTTACCCATTTTGGTGTAGTCTCATCAGTAACACAACCAATATTGAAAGTGCAATTTAAACACCACTTCGGCCATTTGTAAATAGCTTTGTATCACGAACTCGTACTGAATTTGTCAAATAAAAAGCTACACAAATATTCTTAAAGTATGCAGCTAAAATTAACTTTCCATGCTATCCATTTGATCACCCTCAGCATTTACTCATCATGCAATGATGGTGCTATCAATTGCAAACAAGGCAAACCATTCAATGACCAAGTAATAGGTGTCAAAACAGCTAGGATTACGGCCATATTTGAGAGTTTTGAACAATCTTGAACTGCAAATTGATCACTATCGCTGATTTGATAAATTCATAATGTTGGAGCTTCCGATAAAGTTATTATAATGTCTAAAAATATCAACTTTATTTTCACCGTATAAAAGTTTTCAGAAACCTTATAGTCGATTCATAGTCGATGAATTTTTAGCGCTCTCTTAAAGAATGAGACATAATTCTTGAGAAGCATGAAATAATTTCCAGCCATCACGATTTATGACATCCCGGGTAAAACCTTTGGGCCTCGTTTTAGTGTTCAATTGTAAGCCCTATATCCATATTCGGTTGACGTCCTAAATCGGTAAATGTCCGAAATTTTATTTTCTTAAATTCGTTTACACGATTAGAAACCGATTGTACAGAGATCTGATGGTTCTGAAATATTTGATTTCTGTCCCTATTTCTACATACCCGTATTTTTATTTATTTTCCATCAGACGGACGTCATTAGGGGCACAATTAGCTTCCGTGAGCCCATGAGAGTTAGTAAAGCCGTTAGTTCCTATATTATTCCAAAATCCAATTTGCACTAGTAATATAAAAAATACTTCGTGGGGTGAAGGATGAACCATTTCGAGAATCCTCAAGTAATAAATTTCGAAGCACTAAACAGTTTTTTCCTATTTTTATTCAGATGTTTACCGATATGATCTTTGACCGTAACATATACAGCAATCGAGAGTGCAGAGAACACGTAAGAGATTAAGTTGTGTGCTGTTTAAACCATTTAACCCCTAATCCCCTATAGCTACGACCAACAAAATTTTATAGGTTTTTTGACAAAACTTAAAAACTCGATCTTTAAATTTAAACAACTTAAGCTGATACATTAATGATGGATGAGGATTTATTCGGACTCATTGAATAATCTCAAATTGCTAAGTAAGGAGATTGACTATACCAACTCTAAGCAATATACACTGGATGTATTTAAAAAACCATTATTGATGATCCATCACGATGCCAAGAAGGCTGGCGGTGAAGTTGTGAAGCTAATCGAGTTTCACTTTTCTCGAAACTTTTGTATAATGGCTTACATGTTTTATAAGAAGAATATCAGGTTGGTGATGCCAATCACCGTAAAATATTTACGTTCTTTGCTAAACACCTGCCAATGTTAGGATACGTGAAAAGGATTTATTTCGCGAATCGCATGGTATTTGGCGTAATGGGCGAGGAAATGTATTCGTGCCACTTGATGTGAAGTCAAACTTCAAAATAACATTTTTAAGGAATAAGTAATAAAGCATTAAATTTAGGATCATGCGAATCTTACCACGTTGTGTTGGCATTCCCGACCACAGAAACATTAGAATTGAACTATAGAACTATTTTGACTCCTCCGGTTTGTGTGGTGCCATTAAATGTGTTTAGGAATATGAAGGTACATTTGAATTAACTCTAACGTACAAAATTTGAATATGTATTTTTAAATGTTAAATGTTTTACATGGAACGCACCCTAACAAAAAAGTATCGTATGGAACGCACCTTAAGCAAAAAAAAAAAAAAAATTATTTGTAACAAGTGTGTGAGTTCAGAGAGGAAAATGGAATGGGCTTGTTTATACGAGTTGAACTACTTAACTACAACAACTTACGTTTACACGAGTAAACGTTATTTTAAGTTCCGATTCGTTCAACACAAAAAATTCGTGTTGATAAATTGCACAAAAAATTTAAGTTTATAGGCATTGGGGAAAAAAGAGAAGACATTTTTGGTTAAATCTCGCGTCAACTGGCGGAATGTTTTTTGTTCTGTAAAATAATTGAAGTCAAAAAATGTAAAATTAATCTAAAAATAAAAAAATAGTTTTTCTAATAATCGACAAAATAATAAATTCAGTGAGGTACATGTTCTCAATAAATACATTTTAGTGCTAACCGAGCTGGATATGGAAAAAAAAAATCAAAATTGTTTACGAGCAAGTAAACCACGTGTATATTCATTATTCGCTCAAAAATTTCGATCGAAAAATTCCCCGGATCAACAGTTGAGCTAATTTTACGTGACTAATCAATGATAAATTCAAGCTCACGATGTTAAGTTCAACACAAAATTCCAATCGGGGAAAATTTCGCCCCAAAAAAGTGACTTTATATAAAATCCATTGAAAAGTGAATTTACAGGTTTAGAATACAGTGCAAGTTCTCCAGTCAGAATCAACATTAACAAACATTTAAACAAATGATTCAACATCAACCCGATGATGGAGGAGTCAGCAGTCGATCTAAATAGGATGATTGATAGCGTTGTAAAACATCAGAAAAGTTTTTGATCAATATGATACACTTGAAAAATAAGAAATATCAAGGCAAATGAAGTCAATTCAATCCAAAACGCAATATGTCAATCCGATGACGTTGACAAAGTCAACGAGCAAAACTAGTGCATTCGTTACCAAAACTGATGGAAGCTCCAAAAGGATATCCAATACGAGGCCAAGTGTGCCACAAATGCTGTAATTTTTGCGAGATGTTTGCGAAAGGATGTAAACGGCAACATAACAATTTAAAAATCTAAACGAAATGACAATACCAACTAACAAAATGACTGATGAGAACGAACGTAAAATGGACCCACAAGACGACAAACGCCAAAACAGATCTGGTATCTCAAAACCAAATTTCACCAGCTAATTTAGTCCCACCACATCATACGGGAATAGTTTGAACTCGCCGAATTTCATTTCAAACAATTCAAAATTAAATCTAGGAAAGAAAAATATGACATTCATATTTTTCAAACTACAATTCTGCACATACTAACAAATGCGCCCTCCAAGGATCATTATGAGTACGTAAAGGCCAAACTTTTGGAACGACTTGTTACGACTGTGTGGTCGCAACGACGATTTTTGTGTTATTTTATCCACCCCGGTTGTTGTCTTCGCTTTCGTCCATCTTCTCTTATTTTTTTTTATTCACCTCGGATGTGTTATGAACGCACTTTCGACGTTTTGTTTTGTGCCCCATCGCGTGGTGGCGAAGAGGTGGGAAAGAATAGGGGAAAGAGAGAACAATGCGCATCGAGTGTGTGCGAAGTAAAACGTTTTGGAAAAAATGTTTTTCTTATATGTCTCTCTCTTTTATATCAACGAAAATTTGATATAAAGGAGAGACAGAGAAGGGAGATTAATTTCTTCTAAAACGTTTTACGAGTTGTGCGGCGCTCGAATTTTTTTTATGAGGCCATTCAAGTGGTGATTTTTAAAAGAAAAGTAGAGCTTTGATTTTGTGAGTTTCATAAAAAAAAAAAAAAAAAATTAATTTTGTTTTTGGTTTTTGATTTTGGCGATGAGAAGTTGAGTTCTCAGTTTTTTGTAATTCTTATATTAATTTATTGTGAACAATTTGGATTATGAATTCCGTAATTTATGGGCGATTAATATTTTTGTAAATTTGAGAAAAATATTGTAATAAAATTATTGGTGCAAATATTACATGTCGGAGTTTTGAGTGTAGAATTTGATTCTATCAGTGAAAAATACATAAAACAAGGTCGTGTGGTAGCAAAAAGACAACGAAAAGTTGGTATTGTGATTAAATTCGTTTTCTCATGATATTGTATGCGGATTGCGGATTATCAAAAGTTTCATGTGCAATTTCATCCGGTGCAATTTGATTTGATTATAGGCGTTCACTGCATAATCAACGAGCACCGCATTATAAACGAGTTCTGAATTATTTAAGGGTGCCGCATTTTTACGGGCTGACTCACGTAGCCTATTCGACATTATTCGACGGCCGCTATTAATTTATCATCGGGTATCGTATTAAACGGACACCGCAATTTCTACGGGTACCTCACCACATTTTTTATCACGGTACAATTTTACCGGTTACACGGTAAATTTCGACGGGTACCAGTATATTAGTGGGTACAGTATGTACAATAATTAACGGACACCGCATTTTTGTAAGGGTACCACCGTATTTAATCAAGGGTACCGCATTTGTGAAAGGACTCCGCATTTTTTTTGCTTTTACGGTTGCCTATACCAAGGCAAAATTTTTTTATTGGTATCGGGGAGAGGCCCCGCAACGTAACGGGTGGCCAACCGGCCCCTCGTGTTTTATATTTTTTGTTTTTGGTAATCGGTGGTCTGCCGCAACGATACGGTAGCCAGCCGGCTATTGTTGTTTAATTGTTATCGGTGGTCTGCCGCAACGTGACAGTAGCCAGCCGGCTATTGTTGTTTAATTGGTATCGGTGGTCTGCCGCAACATTACGGTAGCCAACCGGATATTGTGTATATTTATTTGGTATCGGGGAGAGGCCCCGCAACGAGTTTCGGGTGGCCAGTTGAGGGCACTCTTATTATTTACGATTAAGGCGGGACAACGCCCAACATATTTGGTTATCGGTGGTCTGCCGCAACAATACGGGAGGCCAGCCGGCCAGTTGTAATTATTTTATTTAGTATCGGTGAGACACCGCAACCCATTTTGGCGGACAAGGACGCATCAACACCTTACTGGGTGACCTTGGTGAAGGTCAGGTACAATCTTTTTATTTTTATTTTTAAATTTTTTTTTTGTTTTTAATTTTATATATATTTTAAATTTTTTGAGTTTATTTTTATATATATTTAAAATTTTTTTTTGTGGTTATAATTTTGAAAATTTTTGTAATCGAGCGCCGCACAGCGGGTGCACGCTCGATGCATATTGTTCTCGCTTCTCGCGTCTCGTTTCGTCTCGCGCTTCTCTTCTCCAGTTGTTTTCTTTCGGCAATTATTTTTGTTGTATTATTTCTATTTCTGTAGTTGATATTCTTTGTAAAATGAATTATTAATTTTTCGGTATGGTATGATGGGAGCGGAGACTCCCTCTGTGTCGGTTTAGTGTTGGCGGTCCCTTGGTGCCCGAGTCCAATTCCGTAACCAGGGCTCGACCCCGTTTGAATTCGGATGGATGCGCGCACCAAGGCACCTCTCTTTCTTATAATTATTTGGTTGTTCGTTCCTTAGGTTCCGGCCGACGGATTTTGGCGGAACATCCGGTTTATTATTATTTGCGGTTTTATCTTATGTCAAGTTTTTGTATCATCACGGTGTAAGCCAGGAGCCATGCATGCCTCAAACCCCACGACCCTTCGCACTTCTCCCTGAGAACGTAGCCGGCAAAAATCACCGTGGAGGCCTCTGAATGCGCTTAGTGAAAATCTGCAGGTTGGCAGTAGCCAGCCTGTAACAGACTGGCCCTATTAAATGAACGACACCTGGAAGTATTACTAAGCGAACAGGATATCGGGGACCGCTGGCCCCAATACTTTGTTTTAAATCTGACGAAATGGTATATGTCCCATATTGAAATTGTTTTATTTGTTTGTTATTCATCATGTTTCTAGTGGGGTTCGACATTAAAACTCACGTAATCATGAAAAGAAATTTGTTAATAACTTTTCCGGAAGGAATGGTATCAAAATATCCCTTAATCATCTATTTTTTCCAATAATATTGTTTTTTTATATAATTGGGAACTTGGTCCCTAATTTGCCGGATTGTTCGAATTATTATAGCAATTGAAAGTATGACAAATAAATCATGGACCCCGAAAAATATACGAGAATGAGTTCTAAGATACAATTAATCGAAATTATTCATAATGGTGAGATATGCGGTGAGGGTGGAGTGGGGATTGAGGTTGAGTGTTAATAATTTGGGGGAATTAATGGAGGTAAGATGACTGGAGGAAAATGGCGTGGAGGGCTATGATGGGTGGTAATGGACCGGGAGTATCTGGATAAAATCCTGAGTGGTAAAGTTCTAAATCTCAAAATTTGTAATGTATTCATAATCACATAATAACACACCATGCACGATAGAGGCAAGACAACCTAGCATTCCCCTATATCGAAGATTGCTTCTACCGAAGATGGATCATACTGTAAGCAGATTCATCAATCATATGCTACTAAGTACAAATGTTAACACACACCTTTCTGCCAGTAGATCAGTGTAAAGCCAGTAAAAGGCCTGATATCGAAATCAATAACTGACGGATCAAATTTCTCCGGTTATAGTGCAACACTCTAACTTTAAAAGTTCTTTCGAAGGGGGCGAGAACCAGTAAGAGTACTAGTAATTCTAAACAAAAAGTTGTGCGATTGATACGCGTGCTTATAGTTGATACGAAAGAGTTTCACAGTCACAAACTTATCGGGAACAGGTTAGTAAAGTGTTGCAATCCTGTGAATCGTTAATATCATGCATCACATACTTCGAAATTCAAAATGTCTTAATAATAAATTCGAAACAGCAACAAGCAAGACTAATCAGACCACGATTGACAACTCAAAAGCTAGTCAATGAAAATAAACCATCCGATGAAGATCCTGTGCTGTTTATCATACTAACTCAGCTAAATCAGCTTTTGACAAGACTAAAATAGGCTATAATTTGTATTCATGCCGTCAAGGAAACATTAAACGTAGGAATTTCTCTCCCTCTCGTTACCTCCGTTTCAGTACCTCACTCATTCTTGGTGTCAATTAAAAATAATATTACACGCCCTAAGGAAAGTTGAACAACCACCCATCAATTTATATATACTACGCAAGATAAAGCCATTAGTGATCTATTCTTGCCCTATCAGATTACTATAAGCGGAATTGGTTCCGAAAATCAAAATATGGCTCTTCTCTCTTCGAATAATTATCCGCAGCATAGCAATAATGGGAATGATCGACGTCACCTATCTAGCAGAGGCATTTCTGACAACGGATTACCTCTGTTTATTACTGTTGACAGGTTTTTTCCCAGCTGGAGACGCTACGTTAGCCATGTGCATCCCGTCTGAAACATCAATGTTAGAGATGAGCATGATTTTAAAGGAAATAGTCCTCCAATGATACTGAACATATAGAAAGCATAATCCTGCCGCACTTTGGTCTGACCTAAAGCGAGATTTCGTAGGGAAATTTAAAGATCGAAGAACAAACTTTGAAAGAGCGGTGAAAGCAAAGAAACAGATATCTGGCGAAAACTTGATACTGAACAAGAAACGTACTCTTCAATATCATTTGACCGATGGGCAGTTTCTGAATATTAATGATTTAAGAAAATTTGCATATCTTGAGAAAAAACTTTTAAAATGCCTTCAAAACACCAAACGACCGCAGATAACATTGTATGTCGAACCCGAAGAGACTCATTAATGAGTTAGACAGGTCGATTGATCATAGTTCCAATGAAACGCTTATAATTTCGAACCAAACACTTCTAGGCATCATTCGGTATCCGTTCTTCAGAATTCGATATCAACATCCTTAAGTCCAAAACTTGAATAAATATTTTATACTAGATAAAAAAATTTTTTATAAAAATTTATAAAATAATATTTTTAAATTTTCTAATAATTCATAGTTATATGTTGTGTAGTGTTTGTAGTGACAAAAATATAACAACTATAACTGATACAATTATATTTACCAACATTTAAATTTCTATTATGATGTAAGTTTATTAATTTTAAAATTTTATAATTTTGTTGCTTTATATACTCCTACCATAAAATTATAACACATATTCTATTATTATTAATTTTTAGTATCTTGAAAATGTAAATGCCCATTTTCGACCCGACATATCGATAACAAAATAAATTATTAAAATTCGATAAATATGAATTTTAATTAATTTTAAGAATTATTGGCTGTTAAACACGTTTCATAATAACCAAGGAAAATTCACCAGTCATTCTATGTTACGAATTATTTAAATGATATCAATATCCTAAATAAACCTTTCATATCAGTGCTAATCATTTCTGGCGAAACGCAGTCGTTCTACCAATACCTCGGCGAGTAACTCAATATATTTCAACTACGAAGACAATGGTCAAACTTTCACTGATTACGTTGTTCCAATGGTTGGCGTGCCAAGTGGAATAATTTGTTGTCGATAAGGGTACAATTTCCTCACGATTTACTGGATGGTCGAAAAACTTCGCAAAGAGTCCATAGAAATTATAGAGCCGCAGACAACCGAAACCAATGTTATCCCGAATTTCACGAGATGACACAGCCAGCAACACCGTTCCGGAATTAACTCGGATGCAATCCACGAAACCAACTGCGTAAGTTCTATATTACAAAAATCTCACCTTCTCCTTTATCATAATTCCTGAACATGTTAGTATTCACTTTCATCGCAGAAAAGCAATCATTACCCATATCAGGCAACAATCACGGTTGCAACCTCGTCACCTCAATTAAATACCCTTGCACAATACACTGTCTTTCTAAAGAAATGATCGAAAGATTAAAAAATATAGATCCTTAATCGTCTCCTCCATTATTTGTTCCAAAATTGGTGAAATCTGACTTTTTGCATTAGTTACCATTAACGATTAAATTTTTTTGAACAAATCTGTTCCTAAGTTTCATTAATTTCCTTCTTTTGTAAACACAGCTAGTGGTCACCCGAATCGGGTGTTTGGATACGTCAATTCGCTGACAAGTTTAATTTTTAATGGACAATCCTACATTATGTTGTTGTACATTGTACCTTCTTTCCAGCAGGCGTGGATTTTTGAAATTTCTCCGATGTCATCCTCGTTATCTTCCACATATTATTGAGACTTTCTCCTCTAGTGCTAAATTAGGATTTGGTCAAACCACGTTATTATCTCATTTTATCGATGTGGGAATGGCTATCCACAGGCAAGGGCCATCCAAAAATAAATATATGCGGGGCTAGACCATATGTTGTCACTATGCGTGATTGAAGAGAGTCAGAGCTTGTGGTGCACCTCAATCACTTTGGTGCGTAAAGCGAGGTTGTGGATGCCCATGAATTTATCAAAGTGACGGTCAAAGACGCATATAGTCTGCCTCTCCTCCTATCAATGGATTTTAGGCAATTCTCGATACGTTTCAATTATTGACCTCAAAGACGCCTTCTGGCAAATACCACTCGACCCACAATGCAAAGATAAAGCAGCGTTTATTATTCCCGACCGGCCCTTGTGTCAACCCACTCCTTGTGTCAGTCAAACCCTTTTCTCTATGCAATGCACCTGAAACCTTTTGCTACCTTATGCACCAAGTAATTCCTCAACAACTTCATCACCACGTTTTTGTATATCTCGATCACTCCTTGATCACGTCCTGCGCCTTACAAGAGAATTTCGACTTAGTAGAAAAAGTCGCGCTTATTAAATTTAGCCAAACTTACTATTAATACAAACAAAAGTAAATTTCTTTTTAAAAGAAGAGCTACCTCGAATCTGTGGAGTTGGAAATGGTTGCATTTGCACAAAATCCGACAAATGCAAGAGTACCTTGGAATTTCCTGCAGAACTCTTAGAAATTTCAAATTGGTTATCGCAGAGGATTCGTAAGCGAAGTGTCAGATGCTCTGTCTCGAGCATTTTGCGATGAAGTTTTAACACCAGTGGCACTATCCTGGCTTTGTCTGGAAATAGGGAATTGGAAAATGTCTAAATTTTTGTCTAAATTATATTTTTCTGGCCTATACTGTTTGAATTAGTCTGGAGAAAATATTTTCGAAACCAAGTTGATTGAGAAACCACGTTATTTGATTTTGTACCGGCATAAGCCGGTAAACTTTCGCAACCGACCCGATAACGAAAGTAGAATCGATCGGGCCACGGAGAAATTGTTATAATTTATAAAAAATGTATTCTGGTTACCCCATTCGGGTCGCCAGTGTATCTCGGGAATTATTTAAAATTACTTGACAAGTATACAATTTTACACGTACAGCTAAGGGCTGTAACATGTCTAAACCGGTATTTCGAATAGCCACTATAATGTACCTATTTTCCATGATTTTGGCTCGCTAACATTACATTTCCAAATCTCAACTCATTCTTAACAAAAATAAAAACCAATTTGTATGTACACAAAACGAGAGTGAAAAAACTCCGGAAATCGTGAAAATTACATAAATTTTTATGTATATTTCAGCTCTCCTATACATTGTGAATGTGTATACACGATACAAAATTTGGAATTAGGATAAAACTGAATTCGACGAAAAAAGCTTTCAAAAAGCGAAACAGAAAAACTGTAACTATTTTCCTCCAGCACCGGGAAAATTTCGCGTATACACCAAAATTAAACAGATGAAAATTTTACCTTTTTCATGTACAGCATAAAATAGTATTTAGTATAGTTATGTAGCAACATCGTCTGTGTCTATATACATTCAGATGAACAACACAAATATGAAGAGTATAACAAAAAAAAAAGCTTTTAAAAGCTCTACAACATTTATATACATTATATTAGTATAATAAGGAGGAGGTGAAGCATGTACATATACACTCGTACATAATTCTAAATGTGAAAGCATCGTTTTGTTGTTGGGTCTAGTTTTTTGCTGCTGTTTTTCGCGCAAATGACTAGCATAAATTGTTATTGATGCAATTTTATTTTATGTGCGGGACATGTATTTTGTAGCTGGAAAAAATGGGAGGTAGCGTATTTTTTTGGAAATTAGTTTTTGCTAAATAAATGGATGATGATTAAATAGACCAGAGGGAGTTTGGATTTTCAAAAATAATTTAATATGCTGGATTTATATATTTTTGGGGAGGAAATTGATTTAATATTTCTAAAATCGGAATATTTTAAGCTTTGTGGTGTATAATCGCAAATTCACTAGTATGCAATAAAAATTAAAGTAGCTTTGAAAGCGTATTTGGTGGAATAATGCGAAACTCTCTAAAATATGTAAGTTAATCCAGTATAAATTTCCAACACATATAAGTTCATGTTAAAAGTTACAATTTCACCAGAACTGTTCACACATTATTGACACGAATGGCCATTTAGGGATGAACAAATTTTCATTTTCGAGAATAAAATATTGTTAAAATTGTGTTTAACGACCATTTAGGGATATACAAAATATAATTTAAAATTGTACTTACGTCCATATAAATCGTTGTGAATTTTGAGGCCGCATCAAACCAATCCAAACTGGTTCCGTAACATCCAATTCCTTTAAGAAGGCTCGAGTTGCATCGAATTCAACCCCATTTTCCACTGTAACATACAAAAAATAAAATCAAATTACTTAAATTTATTACCATCTATACTCGACGTAAGGTTAGCAAAATATAATAACTCTTTTTCCCCAAAATAACCTCAACAGCAACTGGATACTGGGGCATAAAAGGATATTAAAATTAAATATTAATAGTCTAAAGAAATAAATGGCAACATCCTTTTTGGGTATATGTAATAAAAATTTTAAATTAAGGGTTACATGTTTATTACATAAATATTCAAGAAAAAAACTATAATAGAATGTGTGGCTGTGAATCCCTTCACTAATCGATAAATTTAATTTATGTGCGCCACCCGATTTCTACCTTCATAACGTATAAAAGCACACAACTTTTATTACCGAACACTAAACTACAGTTTTTTAATTACTCAACATACGACATTTTAAGTTTTGTTTCGGGTTAAGCAGGATACACTATACTAGTTAGTAGTTTAGTATATGTACGAGTAGTTATGCTTCTACCTTCAAATTAGTGTTCTTAATTGTTATTAGGTTTTGTGTGTACTTAAAAATCGTTTAGGACTAAGATTTTTATGTTCACATGTGAGGAGTGTTGATATTTTTATTAATCCCATTTAATCGTTTTGGGGTTGGATAATTAATATTTTTTTTTATGAATGAGTAGGTACGACAATAAGGCATTAACAAATTTACGCTGATCGATTCTAGGTTACGTTTGAATATAAGGAAGCTCTCACAGTAAATAGGGGTTAAATTGCTAAAAACTTGTAACTGATTTCAAGAGCTTATTAAATCCAATTTTAATTAAAATTCCATGTATGGTTTACAGTTTTCTAAACCGCTTAAATCAAGAAATTGATTTTCAATTCAATAAAAAAAAATTCTTTGTTCAAGAATGTTATTCTTGAAATGAGAAACTTAGAGTTTTATACAGTTGTAATTGAAGTGTCGTACTTAAAACAATTTTCTTATCAATTTAAACCGGTTTAGGTGTGACAACCTAGTCCTAACTTTTTCCTGCTCAGAATATGAACCAGTCTGATCAGGGAAAATGGGACTTAATGCCAGTGCTGATCAAAACTCAAAATTTTTTCTGCATTTAGTGTTTGGTAAATGAAAATTATCTGAAATATTAAATAAAATTTCATGTATGCTTTACAATTTTCTAAAATGCTTAAATCAAGAAATTCATGTTTAATTCAATAAAAAATATTCTTTATTGAAGAATGCTATACTTAAAATGAGAAATTTGTAGTTTTATACAGTTGTAATTGAAGTTAAGAACCTAATCAAATTTCTTATCTATTTAGAACCAGCTTAGATGTTACAACCTATTTGTAACTTTTTCCTGCTAAGAGAACGGGCATTAATACCCAGTGTTGATCAACAATTTCTGCGGCATCTAATGTCTGTTAAATGAAACTCTTCCCAAATATTAAAAAAAATTGCAATTCCATTGCTTTAAAATGATAAATTTACAGTTTTACACAGTTGTAATTGAAGTTTAGTAATTAATAAACTTTTATCAATTTAGAACCAGTTTAGATGTTACAACCTAGTGTTAATTTTTTCCTGCTCAGAGTATGAAATATTAAGATCATTGATCAGTGAAAATGGGCCTTAATGCCAGTGTTAAATAAAACTAAAATTTTCTTCTGCATCTAATGTGTTAAATGAATATTTTCTCAAATATTAAAAAAAAATCTTATATCAACAAAGATTTTTTTTTATTCAATTAAACATAAATTTCTTGATTTAAGTATTTTAGAAAATTGTATTTCTAAAATGCTTAAATCAAGAATTTCATGTTCAATTCAATAAAAAAAATTCTTTGTTCAAGAATGTTATTCTTAAAATGAGAAATTTAAAATTCACAGTTGTAATTGAAGTTTAGTTTAGTTACAACCTAACCGTAACTTTCCCTGCTGAGAGTATGAAGCAGTATGCTCAATGAAAATGGTGTTTAATGCCAGTGTTGTTCAAAAATCAAACTATCTTCTGCATCTAATGTGTGTTAAATGAAATATTAAAAAAATTTACGTATGGTTTACCAATTTTCTAAAATGCTTAAATCTATTCAAGAAATTCTAGAATTTCTATTCCAGTTCAATTCAATAAACAATAAACGAACGGGGTTCAAACTCCACCTAAACCGCAAATGTTTGGTAAAACATAAGGTCAACAATTAAAAATAACGTATGTCATCGCTAATTACAAGAAGTCGATGGTTATCCAAACACTGCAGTTCCTTGCGGAGTTCGTGCATTTGCGAGTGTAATTTTGGAGGCGATGGAAAAATTTGAAATTGTTTCTAGCGATATACAGTAAACCCTCAATTTAACGGACTATTTTTTATTTTTCGGTTACCGATTATGATGGATGGATTCAGTAATTCTTCAATGATTTTTGGAAAAAATTATGGAATATGGCCACCTGTGACAGAACTCGATCAATTATTAACCGACTATGTTGTATGGATTCGGGAATTCTTAAATACTTTTTGGAACAACTTCTGGAATATCGCCATCTGGAGTTTGCTGGATGGAAATGGGATTCTTAAATGATTTATGAAAGAATTTTTGGAATATGATCATCTTGGACGGAACTGAGCAGTTTTTAACCGATCACGATGGGATTGAATTTGTTTAATGGAAATTAGATTCATTAATGAGACGAAGTTTTTTAATATGGCCACCTAGAACGGGACACGGCTTTTACGTAACCGATAATGATGGAATTCGGCACGTTGGATAAATATGGGATTATAAAATGATAAACTGCTGTACTCGCCAGAGGTTGAAAAACCGAATCATAATTTTCCTCTTTTCTGATTATTGCTGTAGTGGAGAGTGAAATTATTGGTTGTTTTATGAAATTAACTACCAGACCATTTATGGTTCCAGGTTCTGGAAATCTCAAAGCGTTATAAGACATCATGTTCCATGTTCTCGTGAACAGTTTTTGAAGTCGTTATTGATAAGAATACTATAAATTTATCCGAGCCCTTTGTTTTGGGTTCATAATGTGATTTAATTGCACGAGTGGGTCACGTACTGGTGATAGATGTTAAGGCATCTGGCCTTATCATAAACATGTTAATATCACGAGCTGCTTGCTTCAAGAAAAACTCCTGCTTATAACCGAGTTCCGTTCTAGTTAAAATTACCGGGTTCCATCCCAGGCCATATTCCACAACTTCTTCCAAAAGTTATTGAAAAATCTTATTTCCATCCATCAGTATTCAATTTCTGCATAATAGGTTAAGAAATTCCACAACTTCTCCAAAAATCAATTAAGAATCCCATTTCCATCCAACATACCCAATCCCAACATAATCGGTTAAGAAATGCCTGAGTTTCGCCCCAGATTAAATTCAATCGATTAGATTAAATTTAAAAACATTCAGATTTAACGGACTTCCCAATTAATCGTTAAATCGAGGTTTTTCTGTATAACATTTTACGTTAAAATGTCACGTACACAACGCAACAATTTAACGCAACATTTAACATAACGGTATTTAACGCAGCGTGTGACATGAACCCAAAACTAGTACCCTAAATGTTTTACCAAACATAAAACTCTTTGTTCAAGAATGTTATTCTTAAAATGAGAAATTTTTACCGTTTTATACAGTTTTAATAGAAATTTTCTTTTAAGTTGAGAACCAGTTTAATTAGAACTTAGTCATAAGTTTTTTCTGCTCAGAGTGAAGAAAAGTAACAGAGTAGTTTAAAATTTGCAAAAACGCAAATTTCTTTTTTAACGTGTGTTTTTCGCAAAAAGTGCTTTGCCAATTTTATTAAAGAGGACACACATGGAAAGGATATAGAGTTAGTGTTAAAAATATTAACTTTAAAAACTTGTTTAGATAAAGACGAAGCACGATTAACATAACCCATTGCCGCACACGTTTTAATTGACGACCGTGCTCAGAAACACACTTTTTGTTTTTCAATTGTTTATGACTGCCATATGAAATTGAGCGTCATTTATATGTTTGGAAGTGAAAATTATCGCATTTTCTCACAGTTTTCCCATGAAAACTCTCGACTGCTATAGCCGTCATTTGCTCATCACATCATTTTTTTCTATATATTTCCGCATACAGAAACAAATGACGTCTATAGCCGTCCGATTTTTGGGTGATATATAGACAAATGACGGCTATTGCCGTCATTTGCGCGATCATAATGTGACGGCTATACCCGTCATTTGTTTCTGTAGGCGGAAATATATCGAACTGCTAATCATACAAAATCGCACAAAAAAACTATTGATATGTTATCTGGAATATTATATCTTTTTTTCTTTGATGTATTACTGAATAATTAACAAAATAATGCATTAGTACACTTCGTAAGAATGATGTTCCTTTTTTTAATTAATTAAAATATGCAGGACGGCTATAGCCGTCATTTGCATATATATATATATATATATATATATATATATATATATATATATATATCAACAAAAATTTGACGGCTATAGCCGTCATTTGCGGGAATGGGCTAATTATTATCTAAATTTTAGATTTGAATACATATCCAATTTATATATTATAAGATTTAGGGGAAGAAAAACAGTTCTCGTAAAAAAGATTCCTATGAATGGGATGAATTAATAGAGGTACAATGTGCTAGAAAACAAATCGGCATAACCAATCTTCGAATTTGTAGTTAACAACAAATTTGAATGTGTGGAGGTGGAGCGTGTAACCGCTAGAGAGCGCGTTCTTAAGCTGGAGGATCGGGGGAAACTTGTCAGTTTTCAAAGATTTTGACATGAGGGTGGAAATAAAATACTTCTCGCGGACCTAAGGCAAAGACCAATAAGATGGAAAATACAGAAATGAATCATTATCCCAGTAGAAAAACTAGGTTTTATTCTGGAAGTTCCACGCAACTCAAAAAAGGCCAGCTCCATGAACTCTGGCGGAGTCAACCGTTGGAAATAGAAGATAAAAAAAACTATATTATAGATCATTACATCCAGGAAGAATGAACTGGTAACATAAAATGAACGCTCCCTCTATAAGACTCTACATCTGGAAAGAACAAAAAGATGATTCTTATAGAAAGTGTGAAACAATTAGAAGCAAGGAATCCAGAGATAAAAAATGTTCACCAGCCAGAAAAATAATATGCATCGAACTCGGACGATTTGAATTGGGAAGTCGGCTGGATATTGCATAAAAATAACCGAGAGGAAAAATCGTAAAACCAACAAATCACAAATCAAGTCTCCTGAACATAGCGCAAACAAAAAACTCAACAATCTGATAAAACTGACAAAAAGTCCGATGAACCAGTAATTGTAAATAAAGTTCAAAATTACCAGAATGTAAGGAAGTTCATGGAATAAATCAGATACAACAAATAGAAAGATTGCTGAACAGTGCAGACCTCTAAGTAAATTTTCCAGACGTAGATAACTAATGAAAACATACTTTTTCTCTTAATATGAAAGACACTTGTATGAAGCAACATGGTTCGAGGACGAATATCTCGATCAATAAAGGTTCTAGCCAATAAGTTGCATCCATCCTGCCAGGGATTCTATATAATTTCAGGCAAATCCGAATGGAAAAACAATGCGGTACTCTGATAGCATCGTAATTTGGAATCATTTTGTATGATGTTGTTTGATTTGGTTGTGTTATGTTTAGTTAATTTGCGGCATGTTGCACAATGTTCCGTCATGTTGCAACAACAACGTTAGATTTGTATCTACTTGTATATTGTATCATGTTGCGTAATGTTGCACCATTTTACACCAAGTTGGATGTTAATAATTTGTTGCACTCGAAATTATTTTTGAAGGTAGTTCTAAGATATGGCCAATTAGGATGAAACTATACCATTTTTAACAGATTTTGATAAAATTTTGATGTAGTAGATGAAAATAAGATTCCGAAATAATTTTTAGAGTATGTTCAGCTTAACATGCTATGTTATTTAATAAGTGATTAGGATACCATGATGAGCGTTTGAACGCGGAAATGAGATTTTTAATTGGTTTTTAGAACGAAGCCTGGAATATGTTCAACTATTACGAAGTTATGCCTCTTTTTAACCGATCTTGATGATATAGGGTTTGGTGGAAGAAAATGGGATTCGAAAAGGATTTTGGAGTAAGTACTAGAACATGGCCAACCGAAACATGGAACTAAGTTATTCATTAACTGGTAAATGTAAATGTTGGTATCATAATTAAAATAGTATATTGTAACGAATTTTGAATGAATATGGCCAAATTGTACCGGAAATAGGCTCTGGTATTTATACCAGGTAAAAGGTCAACCTCACATGAATGTAGTGCTACTGCTAATCAAGCAACGAGGTTTTGGTGACCGAGCGACGCGGTGTGATAACCGAACATCGAGGACCTACCAAATAATGTTTTCTCCACTAATCTACTAGTCATTTAACTGGTTATGTTGGTAGCTGCTCCTATCTAGTTCTTAAAGCAATGAATTTGCAACAAAAAGGAATTTTTGCGCCAGGTAGTACTCTAACTGCTCAGATGGCTAATTCAAATTGAAAGTTCTTATCTTCATACCTCTCTTTAATGAAGTGAAATCGCACGTCTATATCGCACGTTTGGTCCCGAAATTCCGGATTTTTGATGAACCAAATCACGCTTTGATTTTTTGGAAAATTGGTTTCTGATTTCCAACTTATAATCCCATTTCAAAACATGAATATATACCTGGACGTCTATGTCTGGTTTTGATGTCCCCTGTATAATTTAAACGGTTGTCACACAGATTAAAATTGATGCCACTTTTAAATCAACCCCCATGTTCATAGTATCTTTCATATATTTCATAATGCGTTTTGCGCGTTGATTTTGACTTGTATTGCCAACCTTAATTGCTAAATGCCTTAAGCTAACGATCATTTCACAATACGGAAAATTGATTTTCCAATTCAATTCAACAACACTGTTCGATGGAGTTGCTACTGCATTACACTCTGTCATATGCTCAAAACGGTTGAGTAAATTTTGCACATACGCCTACTAAATGCTAATCTACATGAATCGATCCACTTGGCCATCGTTCGATTTCAAGCCACAAGGGACATTTAAGCTCGAATGCTTTGACCTCTAATTCACTGCGCAAGTGCGTTCATTGACCAGAAAACGAGCTTCCTCATTTTCCATTGCAATCAAAGCGTCGTCAATATAAATCGCAAGTATCGTCATTCCATGCTTCCTACATTACACAAAAAATTCAAGAATCCGATTCACTGGCCACAAAGTCACACCGCTGACCCGAAAATAAAGCAAATAAGCAAATATAAATAAGCAAATGAGCAAATGTAACTGTCACGTTCCACATAAAATTTTATGCTCCAGCTTGTAAAGTAGAATTCTCAACTTTTCTAATTCCCCATTGACAAACTCTGTCCTGTTGTCTGATCGAAAACTGATCGAAACCGCATTTGATCTTTGTTGTAATCGTCGTGTTTTGCTTCATAAAATATAAGTAAAAAAATTGTGAAAACTCATCCTTTAAAAGCAAAAAATGCTTCGAACCGCTAATCGAATTAACCTTAATCGTGTAATGAATTAACCTTAATCCTGTTCATTTTCCAACTTCCAGACTGATACGCAATGGAACGAATTAAATATATGTTGGCATGTGCAGAACAACAACAAGACTCTTAGAATTGAGAACACCGGCCGAACCAAAAACCACGGTCCACACTTTCATAAACACAATGTGTCAAAACTTAAGTAAGTTACACCAGAGAGCGTAGCCTTCAGTTATTTCAATGGCCCGTGGTACATTAGGAACGATAACCTTCATAGTGACTTACAGGTGGAAAAACTACCAATCAAATAGAGAAATAACCAAGAAAACACAAACAACGATTATCTCGGCATGAAAATGTAGACGGTCATATGGCGGCCATCACCAATAAAAAAATACCTTTCTGCAGAATAATTCGGACAACGTTCCAGCAGCTAGGCAAGATTTAACCATTCTAAAATTCTGAAATTGTATGTTTCTGCCAAGTATTCACCGTTCTTCAGGTGCTCAACTTCCAATCCTTAGTTTCCCAATTATTTTTTTTAAACTAAGCAATTTAATTTGATGTCTAACGAATTCAGTTTTATAAAATACGGGATCAATTTGAATAAAACTCAGACGTACGAGGCCAACTGGAAAATATGTAGTTAATTAAAACAGAATCAGGCCACTTCTCACGAAATTGGAAAGAAATTTGTGTTAGTTCCAAATGTGTTTTTAAAAAATTTCCAGTTTTCTCAAATATTAGTTTACAATTTTGTCAAACAATTGGAAGGTCTTCATGTTCATAAAGTCGACCTCTGGGATCTTCTCCAGCCTAGAGTGCAAAATAATTTTCTGTTGTTATTTATAACGCTGCACTGTGGAATCGATCACTTGGCAACTGCAGCGTAGTTTAAAAGTACTAAACTTCCAAGTTTCTTTTGCGACATGCGAAGACTTCGAACATTTTTCCATTAATCATCTATCGATGTGTTAGCAATCTAAAAACTAATTATGCAATAAAATTTCACTAATTATCCTCGTACATCAAAAGCAAACTAAACCTATGTACATGCAGGTTACTAAAAATCTTGTAAATAATAAAACAATTATATATTTTGAGGTTATGTATAACATCCATAAACTTATAATGATGACAAGTGACCTTTAACATCTCCTAATATACATAAAAAATAAAAACTTTTCCTAAACACAACATAAAGTTTATTATTTATTATATAAAAGAAAATTTTAAAAGGGTGGGGGTATACAATAAAGGAGGTGGATATCCTACAATAAAAATAAATTAGTTTGATGAAAAACTTTCCATAATAATTTTTCACCAACAAAAACTTAAACGATACTGGATAGCAAAAAATATGAATTTTATATTTTGCCCGGGGGGTGTTCGGGCTACTACATCTAGAAAGGGTTGGTTGGCGTCCAAAATATTTTAAAACATGATTAATTGATTTTTATGTTATTTTTTGGAATATTTAAGTTCTTTGTGCTGTATGTACAAAAGTATTACATATTTATTCGTTTTGATTGTGTTAAATTTCTTACATATCCTTACTGGTAGTCCTCATCCTAATTTTAATTTGGTTATTTATGATTTTATGTAAATAAGATTATGTATAGTTTAAGGTACAAAATTTACAACGTCATAAATTAATAATTTTCCGATTTTAGAATATCTAATTTTTATATGTTCGACGATATATAGAAAGGGGATGGAAAAAAATGTTCAGGGATGTATAGTGGGGCTCATAAAATCATACAAGGGTAATAAAAATCATAAATTTATTACCAACGGGATATCATATTTCGGAAAAATTGAGGTATGTAATATCTTTAATTTGTAGTTGTAATATATTACAATAGAATTATTTTTGATCTAATTTGTAATGTAAATAAGAAATGATTCTCTACATTTCATTCTGAATGATACAGTAAAAAAACTCGATTACCAAAAGCTATGTAGAAATAGGAAGCTTTGTACTTTTAGCTAAATTACATCAATTACAGTCTGTTTCAAATAATAATATTAATTATGTATAATTAATACATATTATTAAAGTTTTAAAACTTAAAATTAAAAAACTCTGACGTAAAATAGTAATTCTGTCACTTTAGAAGCCCGAACCACTATTACTAACCAAATTTCAAAATAATTTGTTAAGAAATGGCGTAAAAAAAGGAAAATAAATTTCACGTAACGACTTTCATCAGAGGTCAATAAATTTGATCAATTCGAAAAAATGACGACTTTGGAGAGATCTAGCTTGGTGAACGCCTCGAATCTCTGTGTAAAATGTCTCGAACAACATAGTGGCTCATGCAAGGAAAACATATGCATCGTATGTAAGGGACATCAATACACATTCCTGCATTGCAAAAACCGGGCTTCTTCTTCGGTCAAGCAATCTTTGCTGGTTAACCAATCGTCCCCAGTATTGTTGCCTACTGCAATAATTAAGGTGGTTTCGAGTAACGGTCGGCCTGTTATCTTATGGGCTCTGATAGACGTGGGATCACAAGCCACATTAATCACCTCCAAGGTGGCCTGCAAGCTTAACTTCAAACGAAGAAAGATCAATGTCAACATTTCGGGTATTGGAGGAAACGTAGCCGGCACTTGCAGTCACCTTATGAGTCTAAAATTAGCACCGAGATTCGATGGTGAATTCCTTCTTAACGTTGATGCGTTGATTTTTGAGAAACTAACTCAAAGGCTTCCCGAAATCAGCGTCGACACAAATAACTGAAAACACTTGGAAAATCGTCAACTCGCCGACCCACATTACAATCAATCGCAATCAATTGACATATGGTGTTAGGCGCTGATTATTATCCTTTCATCACCACCAATGGTCTAACAAAGGGCGAGCAAGATCAACCAATATCTCAAAACACTGAGCTCGGTTGGATTATCATCAGTAGCCACCCGGTCATCGAGAATCAGAAAAGAACAAGCATGATAACAACCAAGGTGATAGAAAAGCGATTAAAGTTACTCATTGAGAGCGACTCCATTCCAGAGGAAAGGAACCGTACGGAAGAAGAATTAAGTATAGAAGAGCCTTTTCATACAAATTTACAACATAATCCGGATGGTAAATATAAGGTAAAGATTCGCTTTAAATTGGATACTTCTTACTTGGGCGAATCCAAGAAAGCGGCGGTGCCGGTAACGTGCAGACTAATACAACTTGAAAGAAAATTTGAGATGGATCCACCGTTTAAACATGTATCATCAGTTCATCCAGGAATACATTAAGCTAAAACATACGGAATTATTGCAACCAAAACAAGAAGAACTGGCAGTCAATCAGAGCTATTATATCCCACATCACGGAGTGCTAAAACAAGATAGCAGCACAACTAAACTCCGCGTGGTATTCGATGCCTCAGCAAAAACGTCCACCGGCGTATCATTGAAAGATTTAATGATGACTGGTCCTAAGCTTCAGCAAGACCTCGCCAACATCTTACTTCGATGGCGGAAGCACAAGTTTGTCGTAATCGCCGACATTGAAAAAATGTATAGTGAAGTTAAATGTATAGACAAGTATATACACATATACATGAACGGCCTGTTGCGCGTGAATGGTCGACTACAAAATTCCGATCTACCAGTGGCCACACAAAGTCCCCTAATATTAACCTGGAACAACATAGTTACTTTATGGATCATAGAGGATGTTCACCGTAAAACGTTGCATGGGGGCACCCAATTGATTTTAGCCTGTCGAAGAAACAAATATTGGATTATAGATGGAAAAAGAGCTGTGCGCAAGGTAATTCAAAGATGCATTAAATGCTTCCGCCACAAGCAACACAATGCGGAACAACTTATGGGCGCTTTACCCGCAGCCAGGGTTCAGCCGCGAAAAGCATTTGCTAACACTGGCACCGATTATGCTGTTCCAATCCGACTAAGGACAATTGGAGAAAGGGGCTACAAGGCATATAAGAGATACATAGCAATATTTAAATGCATGGTGACAAAAGCCATACACATTGAGATAGTGAGTTCACAAACAACCGAGGCCTTCATGGCAGCATACAAGCGGTTCGTTTTAAGAAGAGGGTTGTGCACAAACATCTACTCCGACAACGGAACCAACTTCGTAGGGGCTGATACGGTATTAAAAAAGAACTACAACAACGCCATGACAACACTACCAAATGACATAGCGACTATGTTGGCGACGGATGGAACCACTTGGCATTTCATCCCACCTCACACTCCCCACTTCGGAGGCATTTAGGAGGCAGGCGTCAAATCAATCAAGTTTCACCACAAGAGAACTATAGGAGAGTCAACACTGACCTTCGAGGAATTACATACTGTCACGGCCCACGTTGAAGCATGTCTCAATTCTCGACCGTTGACACCACTGAACAACAATCCTGAAGATTTAACAGCGTTAAAACCAGGGCACTTCTTAATTGGAGATTCTCTGAGGGCACCACCTTGCGGAGACATTGAGTTTTTAGGTCTAAATGCAAGGTGGCATGTGGTTGAGCAAAGGGTAAGAAGCTCCTGGAAACGTTGGTCATCTGAGTATATTCATCAACTCCAAACCAGAACTAAATGGCAAACAAGGCAGCCGAACTTGCTAATCAACGATCTAGTATTATTTGAAAGACGAACAATTGCCCGCCACACGCTGGAAGTTGGGACGAGTGATCGACACCATTACCGGGAGGGACGGACTGGTTCGAGTAGCAACCATAAAATGTGTCGACGCTGTGTACAAGAGGCCCATTGTGAAATTGTGCAAATTACCTGTTGAGGATGAATCTGTACTAACATTATTACCAACCAGTGCTCCTAAGTGTGCGATTCAAGCGAGACCGTCTCCTCCACTCGCAGAGTACAACCGCCCAGGCGAGCAAAAAATCCTGGTGGAAAAACGTCGACAGTGTTGCCAATATTCATCGCCTTTTGCATTCTGGGTGTAGTTCAAGTTAATATTCATATTTCTCCTTACAACAATTCATCGGGAATATATTTCGAAGAGTTAGGCAGGCTTGAAATAACAGCAATGAAATGGAAATTAATAATCCATTATAATTTAAGCACCTTTTGGGAGGAATTAAACTTTCTAACTGCAACCCCATTGTGAAACAACTTTGATGGCAGTTTAACAACTTAATGTCGGACATTAATTGCTATTTGAAGAAAACAAAGAGCGAAAGATAGATAAACGTGGTTTTGGAGACACGGTGGGATTGGTCTTGGGAGATATGTTTGGCGTTCTCAGCCAGCGTGAGGCTGACGACTATGAAGCACAATTTGAGAAAATCAGCAGCAACGAAAACCATCTCTTAGCGCTCATTAAAAACCAAACGACAGTAATCGATAACACTATCAAATTGGTGAAACATAATTCCGAAGACACAGCTACAGCAATACATAATTTAATGAAGGAACATCAACGTCTTCTGTTAGACATGGATTAACTACAGGAGTATCGCACCTACGAAGACCGAATGCGAGCAGTATTAATAAACATACTCGAAATGACGCTTGAATATACACAACAAAGTCTAATCGACGTACTTTATCAGATTAATCAAAAATACCTGCACTCGTCCATATTGATGCCTAGTCAGTTAAAAGAAGAATTACAACTAATTCGCTCACATGTGGCAGCCTCCGTAATGATTCCAGGACATAACATTCACGATCTTCAGCATCTATACCAAAGCATGACTATACGGAGGCAGGTCACTCATAGCATCATAATAATAGAGCTCATCCTTCCATTGTCGTTTGCATGGGACTATACGTTGTTGACCGTTATCCCCGTCCCGGACATTAATCACAGCAGTCCACAATCTCAGATAGTCACATCAACCGACTATTGTAACGATTCCCAACGGATTCGTTCCAAGTTTTTTTTAATTTAGGCAATTTATTTAATGTTGTATTTTAACGCCTGAATGTTGTCTACGTTATTGTGTAGTTGAAAATGATTGAACTGATGGTGAAAAGGTAATAATATCGATTGATAAGGCAGTTCGATTAAGCTGAAAAAAATATCGAGTGGTCGATACAGCAGACCAAAATGACTTAGCAAAATTTATATTTTTTTTTCGCGATTTATTTTTTATGCAAGGATGATGTTGGAAAAAAAAATAATTTTTTGAGATCAGTTAAGTTTTGATGATCAATTCGTGAAGATAAAAATGCTAAAAAGTAATATCGAAATATAAAGATAATTTTTTTTATAAGTTAAGTTTTGTTTGGCATTGAGTGCAAGCAAGAAAAATTGAAAAGATATAAAATAATAATTTCGTAAAAAGAACAAAGATTTGTTTGGGTGAATTAATTTTTGATTGTTTTCGATATACGAGGTCGATTTTTTTTTTTTTTAATTTTACTTAAAATTATAAGGAAATTATGAAGAAAGTAGTCACGAAAAATGAAGTGTTAAATAAAATTGATTAGTATAAAATTTCATATGAAAATTGTTTACAAGAAAAAAATATATCTATGTAAATCGGTATGCGAATATCGCATAGCTTAATAAATCGTTGTATAACTTATATATCTAAATAAAACAGTGAAAAATCAATATAAAACTGTAATGAACTGTAAGGATTGAAAGTCTGTGCGTTAATTTTATTTGTGATAAAAAAAAACTATATAAAATAAAAATATAAGTGAGTTTCGTGATAACTATTTCAAACGTGATCATATAATACTATATAATGATAATAAAGTATATGCTAAGTGATTGTGAATTAAATCATGTCTAAGGCAATATAATTTGCGTGGCAATAATAAGAAAAACCGTTGGCATAATAAAAATAAAAACGTTAAAATATTTAAAAAAAAAAAAAAAATATAAAACAAATAATCGTATGATATAATAAATAAGCCCATTCATCAATGTTCGACTCATGCATCAATCAACATCTTCTTCAACCTTGGGCTTGATGTATCAACCCTCAACATTTACAACCTCCTCAAAACCGTAAGAAAGTATATAGCATATGGCTCACAAAACTAAATTTATAACAATTCTTTTTATTTACTTAAATTACATAAATTACATGAATATGTTTTTTTTATTAAATATAATTTATAGAAAATGGTTAGTTATTTCAATCTGGTGTCGGGTAGATATATTTAAGTTGGATAGGGAATTAGTTTTAGCTAGGTAGGTTAAAAGCTCAATTTTTTTTGTGCTTTATTTTCTTGAATACTTTGTTTCTTTCTGTTAAAAAAATAATTTGTCATTTTCTCTTAAAAATAAATTTTTTTATGTCTTCTCATTTAAACTTGGAAATGAGGTAAATTTGAGAAAGCAACGAGGTTGAATTAGGGTGAGTGCTAAGGTCGGTATATAGGTAATTAGCATTTCCTAATAGCGGTTAACCTTGACCTACTCATACTCTAAACCCCACCCCAATCCCTGAAGCTTAGCCGCGCAACAACCGCTTGAGTCCCTGAGTAGGTCCAATTCTATAGCCCAGCATGTGGTAGACGGTATCTATTTTTTTTATTTCTCCTTTATTTGTTTATCTTTACTAGAATTTTCCTTTCATTTTATTTTTTTTATTTTTTTTGTTGTTGTTTCAATTAAAATTTTTTTTGGCTTCCAATCCAATAAATATTCTCCATTGCATGCTAAATGCTACACTATATTGCAATGGACCATCAACGTGAACATTTTGCGTTATTATCCGGAGAGGATGTCAGGAGGTGCCAATCATTTGCGCCACTAGCAATCAGAGCCGATGTGAAATAGCCATTTTACAACGCCAAAACGAGATGGATAAGGCATGCGAAGTACGAACCTTTAAACCAGCTAATCATTGGATCAAGCTCCACTCTCCGAACAAGTGGATGTATGTATTACCCAATGAAACAACAGTCGACGTCATTTGTGGGGATAAGGTGCAGAGCTACAATCTTCAAGGTTCTGGTATTGCCCACATAGATGTGGGATGCGCGCTAAAAGATTCCGGGGTTCAAATAATTGCCATAGGAGCCTTGCACCACATTAACAATCCTGGTCGCAAAGCAACGAATATTATACAGCTAAAAATATAAAAAAAATTACTGCTTATATCGAAAACAGAATAAAATACAGTAATACCGAAGGTCTATTGGCAACTTTAAATACGACCAACTTGGAGAATCAGCTAGAAACTCTCAAGAGCAATGAATTCCTGCCTTCAGATAATGGTATCCATCATATTCATCACCACAGTATGATTCACATACTATTCTGGGGCATATTGATAATCGGAATAATATGGTTGATAAGGCGTCTATGCAGAAGAACGGTTGACAATTACCAACAACCCACACCATTACCAAGGCTGAGTATGAGTGCAGTGTAATGCGCATTTACCAGGGCAACTAAAGCTGGCCCGGGAATATGTTAAGACCAGCTCAACATGTATATGTAATTATATAATATAACAACAGCACATAATAACAATTATAAAACTACATTTGTTCTAATTTGCTGATTCTTGATTTTAAATTAAAAACTCAACGTAATTGTAATGTATATCATTTATATGTATGCATTATTGTTTTTTTTGTATGAAAATATGTAATTCTTAGAACCTTTTACTGCAATGTATGCAAAAATCATATACAAAAAGACAATTTTTCAAATAAAATAGATCAGTAGCAAAAACTGTTCCAACTTCCAAGCATTAATCATTTATTCAGACCTCATCCGCGGTAATCTGACTAAATAATCATTTCACCAAATCAAAGCAGAGGTTTGATTTGTCTACTTATTATTGGTTTTTTTTCTCTTTGCCCATTCATTAGGGTATATCTAGTTGGAGTTTCATATTTTAAAAATAATTAGTTATCGCTGATTTCTGTGACGTCATTTAGTTAAGGTTATAGCATAGTTTATTTTTCTCTATTGGGTTTTGTTGGATTATGATATTTGTTATCCTAATTATTAAAATTATTTTATCGACCGAATTTAATGTTTTATTGTTCTTCTTTTGCTATTTTGTCATTTCTTCACTTTGATTCAATTTTCAGAATGAGAGACTAATTACGTAATTGGGAGGAGGTGGAGGGTAAGTTTGGTCACAGTTGTACAGGCTAAGTTCATCCGTACCTTGCGCTCTATTCTAATGTGTATCTTTATTTTTTCTCTCTTTTATACCTTGTCTGTAGTGGTCAAACAAGCAACTATTTATTTTCGGAATCTCCACCCCAATTCGCGAGCCTTTAGCCGGCAGAACTGATCACTTTCTCCGAAGCTCTAACGAATTGACAAAATTCGTTTTTGTGACGAATGGCCTTAACTTTCGGAATCCTAAAGCTTATCACGAAAGTGTTTCCGGACATCCACCGATATTTTTTTATGAATCACGATTGGCTCAGCGAACGAGCGATTTTGGCAGCGAAGAACAAGGAACAGTCTGAATTACTTGATTCACAACCAAATCGCTGGGGAAATGCATTGTTATAAATCCGTTGATTGTGTGTGTTTTTGAATGCGCTTGATTTACCGGGAATTTAATCGCATAACATGCTGCTCAAGGTAGGATGTTATAATATTGCTGCATAATCTGAACAATACGAGATTGTCAAACTGAACAATTCAAACTAGAGTGTTACGACTGTGTGGTCGCAACGACGATTTTTGTGTTATTTTATTCACCCCGGTTGTTGTCTTCGCTTTCGTCCATCCTCTCTTATTTTTTTATTCACCTCGGATGTGTTATGAACGCACTTTCGACGTTTTGTTTTGTGCCCCATCGCGTGGTGGCGCAGAGGTGAGAAAGAATAGGGGAAAGAGAGAACAATGCGCATCGAGTGTGTGCAAAGTAAAACGTTTTGGAAACAATGTTTTGTCTTATATGTCTCTCTTTTATACCAACGAAAATTTGATATAAAGGAGAGACAGAGACGAGAGATTAATTTCTTCTAGAACGTTTTACGAGTTGTGCGGCGCTCGAATTTTTGTTGATGATGTCATTCGAGTTTGGGATTTTGTATAAAACAATCGAGTTTTAATTTTATTTAATTATGTTAAATTTTGGTTTTCAACCATTTTTTTTTGCTTTAATTGAAATTAAAATTAAAACATAAATATACAGTAAATTAAAAAGAAAAATATCGTTTGTACACTTATGTTTAAGTGCATTTGTTTAAAGTAAAAAAAAAAAAAAAACACAGTAGTGCCATTTTTCCCAAAAGTAAATGGGAAAGTTTGAAAATAAAAAGTAAAAAAAAATTAATAAAAATCCAAAATAAATTTTTTTTTGTTATCTCCAAAATTACGGGTTATAAATTTGTGCTGTTAACGTCAATCTTTGACACTGATATTCGAGTGTTTGTTTGGTGGTCACCTATATCTTTTGGTTGTGTTCATCCGTATAAAACTGTGAAGTATCAAGCAGAATAAAACAAATAAGTTTGGTAAAAAACACCGAGAAAATACCGCCATAGCAACGGGTACCACAGTATCCCGCGTACCACTGTAATCGGGTGAATATTCGAGGCGACGTTATTCGAGTTTTCGGAATCTACCGGCGGTAGTGTCGCAACGGTGGAAAAACATCCAGCGCAAGTATCAGTTACAAGGCTGCAAAGGGTGGTCAGGTCAAGGAAAAATATATATTTCACGGGTGCCGTATAGATCAAACGGTACTTCCGTGTAGTTATCGTGGTGCTGACAAGGTGATGCTGCCATATGTGTTTTTGGTACCGTATTTTGTACGAGAGCTTTACGCACATTAGTTTCATTTTTACGGGTGGCCAGTTGAGGCTACTCTTTTGTGACGGATCCGGCGGCTAGTCGAGGCCTGCCGTATTATTTGGTATCAGCTTACCGGCGGTTGGGCCGCACCGGTGGAACACGCGGAGAAACGGCACCTAGGCCGCAACGGTGAATTTATTTTTATATAAAGTATATTATATTAAGGTACGATTTTTATTCTTTTTATTTGATTTTCTTTTTTTAAATTTTTTATATATATATGTATTTCTAAATTTTGGTAAAATTAAATTTTGTTTTGTAATCGAGCGCCGCACAGCGGGTGCACGCTCGATGCGCAGTGGTCTCGCTTCTCCTTTGTTGTCGGCGGCGATTATTTTTATTTTTATTTTTGGTAGTTGATTCTTAGTAAAATGAATTATTAAATTTCCGGGTTCGGTATGATGGGAGCGGAGACTCCCTCTGTGTCGGTTTAGTGTTTGCGGTCCCTTGGTGCCCGCATCCAATTTTGTAACCGGGGCTTTGCCCTGTTTGAATTCGAGTGGATGCGCGCACCAAGGCACCTCTACCGTTATTATTATTTTTATTATTTATTTTGATTATCTGCTGTTCGTTCCTCAGGTTCCGGCCGACGAATTTCGGCGGAACATTCGGTATTTTATTATTATTTGCGTCCCCCGAACTTTCTGTATGCTTACGGTGTAAGCCAGAAGCACATGCAAGCCTCAAACCCCACGACCTTAGCACTTCTCCCTGAGAACGTAGCCGGCAAAAATCACCGTGGAGGCCTCTGCATGCGCTTAGTGAAATCTGCAGGTTGGCAGTAGCCAGCCTGTAACAAGAGGATGTTCTAATTCTGATTCCAACTATGGCATTCCGTTCCGACTTCAAGCGCATACAGTTCCCCGTTCATTTCGCGTTCACTATGATGATTAACAAATCGCAAGGTTAATCGTTGGGAATGTGCGGAATATTGTAAATCTTTAATTTCCGTGTTTTTCTCATCGTCAGTTGTTGGTCGCGTGTTCGAGAGTTGACAAACCATCATCGTTTTTCATTTACGCGCCGGACAAAAAACCGAAAAATATTATTTACCACAATGCATTGTATTGATTCCATTGAATTCCCCTCGAATAAAATACATTGAAATATTTTCAATTGAAACTGACTCCAATTCATTTCCTCACTGAGAGATAAAATCCAAAAAACAACTCAAATTTCTATAGATGCCTGAGTTTGAATCGGCATTTCATTCACTTTTCAATACATTATGCCGCTTCCTTTATGGTTGCATCCGTTCTGACAAGTTTTACGAAAAATCATATTGCTCAAGAATGGTGATTTTTTTCTTCTGGATTTTTCCACAAGAGATGATTGGTCGAAAAAATGACCGAACGAACGCAACGAAGGACTAAAGTATTTGCTCGGAACGAAGTTGTTTGGGGCGGAACGAGGTTCGCCGGGCCAGCCAGTTTTTCATTAAAAATGTTACACATTCATAAATATTTCGCCTTTAAATTTTTAGGGCGATATAGTACAATTTAGATATCAAACCTCCTTAACCCTTAAATTCTTTCTTCTATAATTCTTTTCACTTTACAATTATTAAACTAAACCAAAACAAATACAAATTCTTTAATCTTGATTGAAATGAAGGTTGAACGATTCAATTTATTTACCAATTTACGAACATTTTCTATTTTGCAACCTAGGGTGGGAGTGAATTAAAAATTCATTTTCTATAAAGGGAATTTCCTAGGAAAATAAAATGTGCAAAATAGAAAATTGATTTTCTATGTAGGTACATGTTTGCAAGTTTACAGTGCCTAGAGCTTTATTTCGAACTAATCTACAACCAAAAGCTTGATGATCAAATTTTTCGAATCTTAAGTAACATGTCAGCCGTCACGCATACTTAAAATACCACACATCGTGCTCTGCTTATTTTTAAAATGTAAATCATGCTTAATACAAAAAAATTATTATAAACATTTCGATTTTCCACCCCTTTCCAGTAACTGTAAAAAATTATCGTACTAATCTATTTTAAATATAATTAAAAAATTTAAACTTTTTTTTGCTAGTATTTTAATTCCTTGTATTGTGTTATTTTATTTTTCTCACCATTTGTTTGAAATATTAAAATTATAATTAAATTCAACATGAAAATATACAGAATGTGCGGGATGAGTAGGAAAATGGTAAATTTCCAGTCAAAAAAAATAAAATACAATTATTATTTTTATTTTTTTATTATAAATTATAATTATAATGAAAATTGAATCACGGATGGTGAGGAATACCAGGCGTCGTGTTGTTGGTGGTCGGAGGTAGGCAGACAGGCAGCAGCATAATGCTACAATTTTTTTAACAATATTATCATTATACTATATTGTGTGCGACGGAGATGGAAAATTGGGAAATAATTTTTTTAATTAATTTTTTATTATTTTATTATTTAAAATTAACAAATAAAAGTTTTCTTGTGCTAACCGCACACAAAATGTAAACACCAAGTGTGTGTCGAATAAAATTAATTTTTTTCGTTTTGTTTGTTGGTTTTGAAATTAAGTGATGAAAATGTTCATCTAATTTCGGGAAATTTTAATTATATATGGCTTTATCTTTTTTACATATAAGGCGTACAGATACACACACACACACTCATATATACACGATGAAATAGCAAACTCAACATATTAAATAATATGTTTGATGCTCCGTGTATGCTCGGAAAAATTAATTAATTAGTTTGTTTTTTAATTTTTGTATGTCGTCTCATATACATAAAGCTCAAAATGTTAAACAGAATTATTAATGTGGCATGAAAATTTTGGAAACGACATATCGAGTTACACACGTATATTAATTGACATCTCAAAATAGAATATATGTGTATATAAGGGAGGGTACACCCACATCCTGTTTGGATTGATATGTATCAAAAACAATTACGGTTGCCTCAGATACATAACATGTTGAATTTCCAAACCGTGTTCACCTAATAAATGATTCAACAGCATAAGGAAAAACAAAATAGCACAAGAAACGAAAAATCGATGGGCAAATATTTAACCTCACGAAATTTATGGCATCCCGCGGGGATCATTTAAATTTTATTAGTTTCAGCTTCATCGCAAGTATCCCGTCTGGATTAGTCATAAACTATTCATGGTATAAAGTTAAATTTTTTTCTATTCGTGAAAGTTTATATGAAATCATTAGAGTATTTGAATAGCTCTACACATGACTACATGAGTATAATGCAAAAAATCTCATAAATATTTTAAAGAAGTTTAGAATTTTTAACAAGATACCGTCTCAGTAATATTTAGAAATAATTTTTAATTGCAGTCCACATTTGCCGATAGTTAGATTATATATACTCGTGTGAGTAACCGCAGTAGGGAAACTTTCGAATTTTAAAATGAAACTTTGTATAATGATTAATCCTAATTTGTGCTAATTAGTGCATACGGGAACAAATTAGTGCTAGTCCAGGAGCCGAGAAAACGGGGAAAGAAAATTTCGCCTGCAAGACGAAACAGCTAAACCCAATTTATAGAAAAACTCAAAAATAATTTCAGCCTAATTTTAAAACTTTCCAAAGGTAGGTACACTGACGATATTTGTGCTTACCATAGAAAAATGATTTTCATAAATTTTAATTCATAAATTGAGGAAAAACAAAAAAGCCCCTAAATGATACTATAGAAAAACAGTATAATTACTTTTTAAATCAAAAATGTTTATTTCGGTTCATCACCGTAAACTATTCAATATTAAATTTTTTTTCTAAATGCATTAAAACTATAATTAAAAAACTATTTTAATAAGGAGAAAACTCAATAATATATACCAAGCAAAACTTAAAAAATTTCAGGACAATTTTCATATGAAGAGTTAGAAAATTTCGATAAATAAATCGCACACACAAAATTTGAAAATTTCTAAAAATTAACCGTTTAAAGTGTTATGGCTGGAAATAGATTCAAATGAAAGGTCTTATTGATGCTCACACCTTCCAACATAGAAATCGACCTGAAATTTTTTCCACGTGTGAGCATCAACACTGCCGTCGTAAAGAAGAAAGTCACAAACGTCAAAAATCGAAAACTTAGTTAGAGACATATTTAAATTCAGCGAACGAATACCTATTTATCTGCTTAACTGAAAAGGTCCATATCCTTCTTTAAATGCCATAAAATTACGTTTATGAAATAAGAGTTTAGTATTATGCCGTGGTAAAACATAACAATAAAATTGAAATTACTCAAAATAACAAAACGACTTTTTTTCTTAGCACGGCAGAATAAGACCTTTCATTTGAATCTATTTCCAGCCATGACACTTTAAACGGTCGATTTTTAGAAATTTTCAAATTTTGTGTGTGCGATATATTCAATCGAGTTTTCCCGGACTTCCAACATAGAAATCGACCTTTCAAATAATTATTAGATGACGTGCCATCTTAAAAATTCTCCAAACACTTAACTATAACTACATTTCACGTTTTAACTCCAAACATGTAATACACCACTTAGAGAAATTAGGTTTTGTGTATTAATTTTTATTGTTTCGAATGAAAATTTTTTATTTTAAATTTTTTAGTTGGTTTTTAAGAAGAACAATATAAAAATTTGCAATAAAAATAATTACATTTCGGCATAAAATTCGTATTTGCATTATCGATATTTTTCGGCTGAGATGTTACCGACAAAATTTCGTTTGATTAGTTAGAATCTGCATTATCGATATTTTTCGGCTGGAGTCGGCTAACTTTAATAGGGTCAGTGTAGCTACCTTTCGAAAGTTTTAAAATTAGGCTGAAATTATTTCTAGGTTTTTCTATAAATTGGGTTTAGTTGTTTCGTCTTGCAGGCGAAATTTAAAATTTTCTTTCCCCGTTTTCTCGGCTCCTGGACTAGTACTAATTTGTTATGGGCACTAATTACCACAAATTGGGCTTAATCGGTATGCAAAGTTTCATTTTGAAATTCGAAAGTTTCCCTGTTGCAGTTATCCACACGTGTCGTGGTGTCAGAATGAGGTAATGTGACGATTGCAGGATCTCAACATCAAGAAACCGTTAGTTGAGTTCAGGTAAATTTTGCGCTATCATTTGGGAACAGTTAACTTGATTTTCTCAAAAAGAAAGCGGCTAGTTAATTCATGGATTGTAGCGCCAGTAAAATAAAAATTAAGCATTTGGTTAGAATGTAAATGTTCGTTTGTTCAAAATCTTAAATCTTCGAAAGTTACCGATTGTTTTGGAATTTTGACACAACAATTTTGTGTTTCTGCATTCTACGCAAGTTTTTATATACCTACACCTGTGACAGGTTAAACCATATTTATTTTCATTTTGACTTAATTATTTCGTGTAACATTGCGTTCTAATTGGGCTGTGTCCTTTATCATAGCGTTCATTTCGTGAGTATTTATTTTTTTCTTTCATTTCGTTTTTTAACTGTTTTTCTTATTTTTCAGGGCAATTAGCGATGGAATTGGAGCTGTATTGATTGATTTTCATTCGAATTCAAATTATGTGAGTGATTTGTTCGAGCGAGTTGAAATATTTCGTTTCTCATTGCGTTTGAATTGAAATATTTCCTTTGTATTTTTTTTCTTTGTTTTTTATTTTGTGTTTTTTCCTATTTTAATGTTTTGCAATTTGCTATGTTTATGTTTACATAACTTTCTTTCTTTTTTTCAGTGCAATGTATCTGCTTCAATTCATAAAAATAATGTCTCGCAGAAGATTAAGAGTAAGCAGTCGTACTCGCGGAGCAGAAGCAGTGCGACGAGTAATTGCAAATTAAGCTAAGGAAGAACGGGTGCCAGCAAACGAGCGAAACAGACAAATAATTGCTCAAATACGTGTCAAAGCAGCAGAGCGATGAGCAGCCAGACTTCAGGACAAGCGGTTGCGAGTACGGCGATCGCGTTTTGCAGCTTCAGATCTGCTTGGTTTTCGACACAATGAGCGCGACAGGCTGAGAGTATTTGAAAGATATCAACGAGAAACAGCAGATCAGCATCAAATGCGACTGCGTATCTGATGATTACAGTTTGAGCTAGCATGTTCTCATTGGCACTATGACTGAAGTGTGTCCTCATTGCAAGGCTATGAAATTTATTGGAGAAACGAAAGGAATGTCGTGCGCTGTTGGAAATATTAAACTGCCTCAATTTGGAGAACCAACGGAGTCATTAAAAACTTTGCTTGCTGGATATACCGCCGAATCATAGCAATTCCTATCTAACATCAGGAAATATAACTCATGCTTCCAAATGATGGCGTTCGGCGCAGAAATCGTAACAGCCCAATTCATGCCAACTAAAGTGAAAGTACAACTTTATTATAAAGCCGGTTCACCGCTTCCATTCTTAGATGGTCAACATAAATTCCTACAAATTTATTTCATTGGTAATATTAATGATGTTATCATGCTGACAAAATGCTTGCTGGAGAACATGTGCGAAGATTCAATGCTCCAATTATCAATGCAGTGGCAATTGTTATAGTCGTAGATCAATTCCAATCTACAGATGTTGTTCTTCATCGGAGAAATGACCAATTGACAAAAGTTGCAGAAACTCATCGATACTATTCGATGTTCTGCAATATCCAATCATTTTTTGGGATGGTGCGAATGGATATCACTTCAACGTTAAGATGATAAATGCAGTCAGTGGCGACGAAACAAATAAAAAATGGAGCGCAATGCACTATTATTGGATAAGTATTGCAGAAATACAATAACAACTTATTGTTTGGGATGAACGCACAATGGCACACAAAAAATCGTTCGAGGCTCTTGATCGATCATTGCAAGATTTGCGTGGAAACATCAGACCATTTGGGAACGCATTAATATTGTTTACAGGAGAATTCAGGCAAACATTACCTGTAATTCCTCGATCGACACCAGCGGACGAAATAATTGCTTGCCTGAAATACTCTACTTTGTGGCGACACGTAAAAGCATTGAAATTACCAATTCAAATATACGCGTACAGCTGCAAAACGAACGATCAGCTGAGATGTCCTTACGTGAATTGCTGAAAATTGGAACGGAAAGGTGCCGGTTGATCTGACTTCAGGATGAATTTCATTGCCTCATAACTTCTGCAATTTAGTGACGTCAAAAAAATAATTGGTTGAAAAAGTATTTCCCAATATTCAAACCAATTATAAGAACCACGATTGGCTCAGTGAACAAGCTATTCTTGCCGCCTAGAACAAAGACGTCTACGAACTTAAAACATACATAACAATATTAGTCAGGTCAGTCTATGTCTGTCAACACTTTTGTGAAAGCAGATGAAGCGGTTAATTATTCAAAACGTTATTCGTTAAGTAATAACGTTAAAAAATCTAAATCCCCTGCCGTGTTTCGGAATAAATACTTTTCGGAATAAAATAATATCAAAATTTTTCGGAATAAAATAATATCAAAATTCTATTTTTTGCCAATTTCAAGTTGATGAATCGCTAAAATGTTGCTGCACACCTATAGGTTAATTCAATTAATAAATTAGAAATAAATTAAAATAAGTAGTTGCCACTAATGTAATAAGTTCATAAGAACTTCAAACATCTAACTATATTAAATAAAATAAAAATAAATAAAAAATAAATAAAAATAAATAAAACAATTTTTAAATTTACTTGATTTGCCAGGGATGCCACCACACGAAAATCGACGTCCCAAATATCATGTTGCAAAATATCAAACAACCAAGACTTTGCAATGGCATTCGGCTTGCAGTAAAAAAATTAATGAGCAACGTCGTGGAATCTTGAATTTTTTGATATTTTTATGCAAATTTGAAAATTCTCAGCAGAGAGTTTTATAAAAAATCAGAGAATTTATGAAAAAGAAGAGAAAATGTATGTTTAAATGTTTTGAAGCAATGAAAGTTAATTTTCTTTAAAAAACGGTTTGCGTATGTATAGTGTAAGCACTCTCAAAACATAATTAAATTATCATAATCATCATTATGCAAACACAGAACAACATCAAAAAAATGGCCATCGTTGAAAGCACTCCATACATTTCTGAAGTCATTTTAATGTGAAATGTTTTCAGTTTTTTAACAAAAGTGTTAAAAAAACCCCCTGTAACTACGCTGGGTGTATGTTTTTATGGTAGCTGAGATCATATTCTATATACATGAGCAACATAAGATTCACACCTGGCGTGGAGACTACTGACGCCAGGTGTGAATGTTATGTTGCTCATGTATATGGAGTATGATCTCAGCTACCATAAAAACATACACCCAGGGTGGGGGTTTTTCTAACACTTTTTTAAAAAAACTGAATACATTTCATATTAAAAGAATTTTTAATTTGCATAAAAATATCAAAAACTTTCTGCTGGTGTAAAAAAATATCAGCAGAAAAAATTTCATTTTGTGATAGTGATGCCTCTAGCGGTGAATAGCAAAACACATTTTTTCTGCTGGAAATGTTCTGCTATCTTATACAGCATCAGAACACGCCAGAAGAAATGAAATCACAAACTAATTTCAATAAAGTGTAGAAGAAAACCTTGGTCGAGTGTATCAAAATATAAATTATATAAAATCAAATTATAAACAAAAGAAATGAATAAAACATTACGAATTGTAACCTGGAATGCAAATGGGCTATTGCATCACATACAAGAACTATAGATATATTTTTACGGATGTAAAGTTTTTAACAAAATGAAAAATTAACAAAAACTATAATTTGTTAAATTAACAAAAATAAACAGTCGGTAAAAGCAATGTTAATAATGGAAACCTGACAGTAGACAAATATCTTTTAATTAAATACTATTATCAAAACTTAATTTTGATTGAAATAAAAAAACCAAAATTACAATTTAAAAATACGAGTATGTATTTACATAAAAAAGGTAAAACATTTTTTAATAATGGGTAATTAAATAATGTTAATAAATTGGAGTATCCACTACTACTACTCCAAAGTATTAATTATTGGCCAGATCACAGAGATACTACCGAGAAGTGACTAATATCAAATGATGGCATAAGAGGTGCCCTTTCAAAAAAAATGGTCTGATCAAAAAACTGCAAGATTGTCACCAGAAACCATTTTACACGTTTTTTCCCGAAATCAGGATCCATCGCCATCGGTTCCTGGTACTCGAAAACCTTCTTCCAGCAATTTTCATTAAAATTGTTTGAGCTGAACAAAAAAATTAAAACTAAACCCGGGGCTTACCAGAAAACCTGTTACACGATTTTTTCCGAAAGCAGGATCCATCGTTATCGGTTCCTGGTACTAGAAAACCCCATTTTAGCAATTTTCATTAAAATCGTTAGAGCGGAGAAAAAAATTAAAAATATAGTCGGCCCTCACCAGGAAACCCCTTACACATTTTTTCCTAAATCAGTATCCATCGCCATCGGTTCCTGGTACTCGAAAACCTCCTTCCGCACCATGCATTGCTCGAAAAACGACAAGAATGGGAAACGAGACACGAACGAGTGATATTGCTGCACGACAATGCTCCATGCTAACGTACTGCAATTGTCAAATGCATGCCAACGCATTAACAAATGGGAAAATCTCGAAGTTTTTTGATGATACCAATTTTATTTCAAGGGGCACCTCTTATGCCATCATTTGATATTAGTCATTTCTCGGTAGTATCTCTGTGATCTGGCCAATAATTAATACACTGGAGTAGTAGTAGTGGATACTCCAATTTATTAACATTATTTAATTACCCATTATTAAAGGGTTGGCGATTGAACGTCGTAGAGGAAAGACGTGTTTTTGTCTCTCCTCTATATAAATAAGTAATTAATTTAAATATGCCAAAATTAAATAATTAATTAATAATATCTGAATATATAAATAATAATAATAATAATATTAATGATAATTTGTGTGTTTTAAAAGTAGTTAATAAGTGAAAAATGTTACATATTGCATATTTGTATTAATTTGTGTGTTGTGCGCTTGCAATGGTGTAGGATATGTACATAACAATTTTCGTTTATATGTATGTATTTTGATACCATTGTTTGAATGCATCATGCATTGTAGTAATGCAAATTTTCAATGTGTATGTAGGACTTTTTGATTGCAAAGGATGGAAAGATAAGTGTTTTTCATTTTTTCATTGTTTTACATACTAAATTACATAACACATAACTTTTTCCCTAAATAAATTTTACTTTTAAGTACACATATAAATACATATTTATAACCCATGAAGGTGTAGAGTAGAATTATTCTCATGTTATGGGTTGTTATCCGACCGAATATAGTTTGCGCGAGAAAGGGTTTTTTTCAATTCTGTTAAATACTATCTTTCGTTTTGTGTACTTATTTACTCGTAGTCATATATTATATTTTACATGGATATTAGTATTGGAGGTGTTTGGCGCGCGGGAAATGCATTTCAATAACCACCGAAAATGTGGTTTTGCGATATATAACTCGAAGCCGATCGCAATTATATTCTATAGAATGTAATTGTGTTTGGTTCTGATATAGCATGTTATACGTATATGCGTTTAGCTGTGTCCTATGTATGGGTGTGCAAAGGAACATATGAGATAATAATTAATATTTATTTTACATCATTGTTACATAATTATATATTTGTTGTATACATATTTACGTTTTGTGCTTGTGTGTGCAGATGTTTTACAATACGCGTGTGTAATTCCGTGAGCTAGATTTTTTGTTGTTTTAATCAGCCAAGCTACACACGATTTCAGCTTCTGGTTTCAAATTAAGTCGTGATGGATTTTATTGTTGGTTTCTAATTTTTAAAATTTAATGTCGCAGTAAAAACGGATTTTGTGGGTAAAAGGGGAAAGAAAGGAAGGTGAAGCCGGTCTTACGAAACCGTGTGTAGCATGGCTGAATGGAAAATTAACGCATGCTTTTCGACTGCGAACGCTATTATATCTTGTCTGTATAATGTTAATTGTTTTTCGGTTCATGATGGTAATGTTTTATTTTGTTTCGCATGGTATTGCTGATGTTCATAACCTTGCATGTAGCATGTAGCACGTTTTATGTGGATTTGTTCAGTTTCGTCGGCTTGTTATGTGAATCTTGCTTGGGTGATGATGAGATTGCGATGGGCATCTCTATTTCCTGTATTTACATTTTTAGCGATTTGGCAGGGGGTACACTTCTTCTCTATAATGTGGAGAACTGAGGGGGGGGGGGGGGGTTAACGAGTGATGCAATATGTGTGATCAATTTACACAGTGGCAGCGGGAATATGGTATAGTTGTTAATTATTGCTAAATGTTGTGGATGTTTTTGTTAAAGTTTATCGTCAATTTAGCTGGGCGGAATTAGAATTTTAGGGTAAGATAATTACGGTAAATTGATGAAAAATTTCCACTAATTAAAAAGAGTCATCTATTATTTAACTCATTAACTATAATTTTATATAATAAAATAATCTGGAGGTTCAGATATAGATGGAAGTGGAAGCTGAGTCTTTTAAGCCTCATAACAAATAAGGCTATTTACTTTGGTTTAGAATAATATTTAATCATTGTTAATACTAATGAAATTTCAAAATAATTATAGTTTAGATTAATCACATTACAGTTCATATACAATATTTATAATAAACATTATTATACAAATAAAATGGAAGTCAACTAATTTAATCTTATTCTTAATCTCTATTATCTAATATGAATGTTGAATAATTATATTATTAGTATTCCAGGTTGTGTACTATATCTACAAATCTCCTAGGTTGATGTTGAGTTGTAGCAAACGACCACTATTATATTAATGCTAGTTTTTAAATTAAATTAAATTTAGAATTAAGTTTATAATATGTTATTGTATGATAGAAAGTATACTTATACTTGGTAAAGTAGTTAAGCTAATTTATGATGCGTGTTGATTAATGACAAATATTCGGGTGTGATAATGTTTTAAAAATGGATTGGAATAATAAAATTAATTTAATCCGGATTTAGGAAAGGATTCCGGAATTAATAGTATCTATGCATCTCAATTTACTAACAAATTTAAATTGTAGGACATTGGTGTTTTGGAAGCAGTTTTGTTGGCTACACTTTCGAATATTGTAAAGTGAAATGGTAGTCATTAATCTTAAGTTAATTTACAGGAAATATTTCGGAAGGCGACCGGGTTAATAACTATTTAAATTTAGTATTTAGTTATAATAAGTTATTATAAGTTAGACAGAAGTAAATATAAGGATATTAGATTAGTTTTATTATCAATATAATTGACAGTTTAGTTATGAGTTTATAACTTGTGGATTGTATATCGAACTATCCATTAATATTTTTTTTTTTTTTTTTTTTTGTTCAAAATTAATTTACTACAAGTTTCCACTGGTTTTTTCAGGGAAATATAATTTTCTGAACAGTCAAGCTTTTTTTGAGTAAATTTTTTGAATGGATAGTGAGATTTTATTTTATTTATTTTATTTTATTTTTATACAATATTGTATTATATTTTAATTATATCATATTTTAATTTTATTATATTTCCAACTTTAACTTCAATATTGAAAAGCAACTGTGCATGTGTAACTTTTTTTTTCTTCTCATTTTGCGCGTTATAATCATGTTTTAGTATCTTGTTTTTATGTTTCTTAATAACTTGAACCGTGAAGTGTAAGTAATAAGGTTGCATATATTAAATAAATTAAGTAGTCAGTAATAAGCATACAGTTTGTTTTCAGGTTTAATAATTAATATATGTTTACTGAGTTATTTTAACGGCCAGTTTGCAGTGAATTTATTAAATGCTAATGGTTTTAGAGAAATGATTAATAATTTAATATTAATTGTTAATATAATTCAATTTATTATTAATATAATTCAAATAACTATGAATTCAGGAAATTTTATTGTAAGTTATGGAGTTGTAGAGGATTAATAAATATTTATATTATTTAGGAAACCGGTAGGGTAGATTAATTAAGAATTAATTTCAGGAATCTTTAGATGTTATGAAGTAATATTTCTTTGAAATATTAATTGCTGGTTGTGTAGATTAGAATTGTGCTTTCATTATGTTATTAATTATTGGCTTCACCTAGGTATTTGGAACCGGTCTGATCTAATTAATCAATTTTGTTTAGATAGCTGAAAACTAGTATTAATGTAGAATTATATTACAGGAAATTTCCAGATGCACGTGAAATAATATTATTTTTTCTCAGGTTGCTGATTTAGTGAGGCAATTGTTGAAGATCAAAGCAATACCGTCGTTATCCATTAAACCTATTAAGCCTTTATCCTTCCTAGTAGATTAGAAGTAGATTAGAATTGTGTTGTGCCGTACGATCGCTAGGTGTCTGCAACCGGATCGTTCCGTCCCCAAAAAAACAAAAAAAAAAAAAAACCTTTCCTATCCTTCCTATTGTTATGTGTAAACAGGCTGTAGGAATAGGCCCGGCGTTATCCGGGACTCTTGGCTAGCACTTGGTTCTACAGTCCAATCAATCAATCAATCAATTATTTAATTACCCATTATTAAAAAATGTTTTACCTTTTTTATGTAAATACATATTTTTAAATTGTAATTTTAGTTTTTTTATTTCAATCAAAATTAAGTTTTGATAATAGTTTTTAATTAAAAGATATTTGTCTACTGTCAGGTTTCCATTATTAACATTGCTTTTACCAACGGTTTATTTTTGTTAATTTAACAAATTTTAGTTTTTGTTAATTTTTCATTTTGTTAAAAATTTCACATAAGAAAATAAGAGGGTTGTTAACCATTTGTGTAACAAATTAAAATACTTAATAAAAGTCAGTTAACAAATAACTAAGCACTCTAACAGGGCAAAAAGATACTGATTATTCATTATGGAAAGAATCTTAAAAGACCTCAGGTTTCTCCTGAAATGAAACTCTTCTATTGAAACTATTTGAAAAGGTTCTTCTTAAAAGACTAAAACCAATTAACGAAAAAAAGGAATCTTATCCTCTCACATCAGTTTGGATTTAGGGAAAAACATTCTACTACAAAACAAGTACATCGAATTACTGAAGTAATCGCGAAATCACTAGAAAGCAAACAAATATGCTCAACTATATTTCTTGATGTAGCGCAGGCATTCGACAAAGTATGGCACCAGGGGTTAGAATTCAAACTTCATCGAGATCTTCCGAAGCAATTTTTTCAAATTTTAAAATAAAACATATCAAAGAGGCACTTCCGAGTAAGGTATGAGAATGAATACTCCCAACTAAAAAGAATAGCAGCAGGAGTACCACAAGTGAGTGATCTTGGGCCAATCCTTTATCTCCTATATACTAGAGATATGCCAACTACAGAAGCAACAATGGCGACTTTTGCCGATGACACGGTAATACTTGCAACAGCAAAGAATATCAATGACTCCACTAGTAAATTACAGACGGCTACTAACCAAATATGTAATTGGACAAAAAAATGGCGAATCAAACTAAATGAAGCAAAATCAATCCAAGTGTACTATACAAATCTAAAAGTTAATCATATACCAAAAATGATAAACTCGACAGTAGTACCACTTGCAAACACTGCTAAATATCTCGGCATGACTTTAGATGCTAAGCTTAGATGGAAGGAACACATAAAAAAGAAGAGAAAGGAACTTAACATAAAATTTAGAAAAATGCATGAAAATCTGGAAATTCACTGTATGCTGACTACCATACCAAGAAGAAGACTGCAAAGAATCAAACCACTCGACTTATCGCGACCAGGAGAGTAGACTTATTGTGGCGAATAATCTGAGGAGGAATTACACGGAAACTGGAGATAATCACTTGATTACGCCGACTAACCTAAATACTTTACTATGCAATGTAAATTACTAAATAGGTACAAGACTCAGTCGTATATAAATAAATAAATAAAAATAAAAAATCAAAAAAAAATCTCAACAACTTTGAATTTTCATTTCCGTTAAACGAGGTAGCGAAAGAGCTGCAAAGAATGAGAGACAACAAGAGAAATCAAACAAGTCAGAGTTCACAACCTAGGATGCAATCCTACTCAAAACAAATCCCCCTTCATAGCGGCAAAGTAAGAGAAGGCATAGCATATGCACAAATGGCTAAGCAGAACGAAAATATCAGGAACACCCCGAGTCAGGAAACCCATGTCCTGCAAGAAATACTCCAGAAGCTAATAATTACGCTAACAATTTGCATCTGGCTAGGCAGAACCAAAGACTAGAATCTATGGGCGAGCTACTGAAACAACAAGAACAGAGGCTAGGAACACTAGAAAATGCACTATTTATTTATTTATTTGTTCATTGACATTACAATTTTGTTAAAGGAAAAGCACATATGGAAGCAATATAAATGAAGAACAACAACCACCAAAAAAAAAATAAAAAAAAAAATAAAATAAAAAAATACTTCCATTAAAACTAGAAAATGCATCGATGATCCAAGATAAAGGAATAACGGATGCGTCAAGTAAAACTAGTAACTCCACTAAAAACATTAATTCTAGTCAAAACAAACTTATCAAGAAAAAATAATGACACACTATTTAAGAATTGCTACCTGGAATGCAAATGGCCTAGCGTAATGCATTTCAGAATTAGAAGTATTTCTAAACACAAAAAAAATTGATATATGAATAATCTGAGAGTCATTTTACCAGAACCTCGTGTGCCAAAATACGTGGATACTAGAGGCGGGACAGCAATCTTTATTAAGGGTAATAAAAAACACCACGAAGAATTAAAAATAGAGGAGGAAGCTATGCAAGTAGCTACTATATCTATCGAAACCAAAAATAACAAGAGGTGTAGTATATCAGCAATCTACTGTCAACCCAGATATAACCCAAAAACAGAAGACTCCATCAAACTTCTTAAGTCGCTTGGCAATAATTTTATTATTGGAGGCGACTTTAACGCGAAAAACATATTCTGGGGATCAAATTGAACTAGTCCCAAAGGAAAGGAGATATTTGAAGCAGGCAGGACATTAAAATGTGAGTTTCACTCCAGTAGAAAGCCAACCTACTGTCCTACGAACCCAAATAAAATTCCCGACCTTCTGGATTTCTATATATCAAGAGGTATCTCCGAAAACTACTTAGCAGCTGAAAATGAAGAAGGGCGATCGTCAGAGCATTCTCCAGCTTTAATGACAATAAGAGGCCGCATTGACATTTGAAGAAGCAACAACATTAATAGCTCAAATAGAGGCATGCTTAAACTCCCGACCATTGACTACCTTGTACGACCATCCGGAAAACTTAGAATCTTTAACACCTGCGCATTTTCTAATAGGCGGACCAATAAGGGTTGCACGCTAAGAACACGTTGGTATTTAGTACAAAAGATTGTAGATGACTTTTGGAAAAGATGGTCTAGAGACTACCTGCACCAATTACAACAACGTACTAAATGGAGAGAACGTCAGCCCAATTTAGTTGTAGGGGATGTTGTTCTACTGAAGGAAAAATCATTGCCGCCGTCGCGTTGGAAAATGGGGAGAGTACAGGAGGTGCATACTGGCTCAGATGGCTTTGTTCGTATTGCATCCATAAAATGCAACCAGAATATCTATAAACGACCTATCACTAAGTTGTGCAAGCTACCAAGCGAAGATGACAATGAATGATCACAACAAATAATAAACGCAAATAAGACTCCAGATGCAAAACTAGCAACGTCTAACATCAACCACCCAGTTAGACGCCAACCAGGAAGACAGGTGAAAGGGGGAATCAAGCTCCATCTGGCATTATTGGCCCTGATGAGCATTTTTTTTCTACTAGCAGCGCTAAAGAACCGATGCAGATTGAGAACTACAAACATTCTACTAGGATATATCTTGAGGAAATCAGTAAGATGGAGCTAGTTGCCATGAGATGGAGTTTGGTTGTGCGATATAATTTAAATACGCATTGGGAAGAAACAACTCAAGCATACCGCTTAATAGACGAACTTGCAACTATGTGTAAAAAAATAGATTCGGTAATAGGTATGGAGAGGTTTAACTGTCAACTAGTAATCCAGCATTTACGATCTCAAATGAGTAGAATAGATGAAGGCAATCAATTACTGATGTCATCCAATAAAGAAGTAACCAGAGTGAAGCGGGGGATTGGTGACACTATAGGATTAGTGTTAGGTGACATAGAAACCAATGAAGATCACTTATTACTGCTAATAAAGAATCAAACCTCAATCATTAATAACTCTGTGAAACTATTCAGGCACAGCCAAAATGCCACAGTGCAGGCAATTAATAACATTCAGAGGAGGTGCAATGTGCAATTATTTGTCTAGACAGAAGCATAGATAACACACGTGTAACGGAACAACAAGTATTAACTATTTTGATGACATCCCTTGAAGTAGTCGTTGCCACGAGAAATTTACGGGACGTGCAGGAAGCATTACTGCAGGTTATTCACAATGCACATCTAAACATTTTACACCCACTCTTATTGAGCCCATCACAACTTGAAGAACAGATAGCATCTATCAGAGAACAAATACCAGTGTCTCCATTAAAATTCTGGGTCACGGATTGCGCAAGTTAGACGACTTATTTAAAAGTATGACAACCAGGACTAGAGTGACAAAGGCACATATGTGATAATCGAAATTTCAATTCCCTTATCATATGTCTGGTCCTATAACATTTATTCAGTAGTAACTGTACCATATATATTAGTAAGTGAAAGGCGTGCACATATAGTGCCAACAACTGAATTTATCGCCGTTGATATTCAAAATGAACATTTTACGCAACTATATCAGCCAGAGATATATCTAAATGCAACATTATCAACGATGATCATCTATTATGCGAGATACCAACAATACTGTCGGGTGTCAGGGAAGGAACCTGCTGTGAAATCGCAATATTGCAACACAGGTCCAATTTACAAGACATATGTGAGATAAAATACCAAAATGTTACATCAAATCTTTGGATAAAACTATACGCACCAAATCAAGGGGTATTCGTAATGACAAGGGAAACAACTGTGACGGTTGTATGTGGATCAGTTACAAACCAAAAGCAATTATCAGGGTCGGGAATAATAAAGCTAGAATCGGGATGCGCCCTAAGAGACAATCACTTAAGCATACTGGCCTCTGATAAATTCGATACTACCATAGAGAATTTCGGAATTGCACCATACTTAAAGGGGATGCACTTAAAAGATTTAACAATACAGATATCTAAACAAAACTATGAGAAAAATGAGTTATTAACCACTCCAGATACAAGGGGTTTAGAAGAATAAATCTCCCTTATGAAAGAGGTAGAAGAGAACACAATCAACGAGTACTTTCATCATAATCATAATTATACAGCAATACATCTTATCCTATGGATAGCAGTTGCGATGGGGATAACTGTCATAATTCGCCACATACGAAACCGCCGTAACCAATCATCCGTCCTTCCAATTGTCTGTATGACACCTTTTCCAATTGCGCAAACACATCAGATAAACAACCAACATCAGCAGACGTTACAACCCGCGCCGCAAGATGTTCAATATGAACAGGGTCATTTAGCTCCAACATTATGCAGTTTGGCAGAATGCTAATTTTAATTTAGCTATAAATAAAATAATTAATTTTTTTAATTCTGCACTTTTGGATTTTATAAAATATTAAAATATTGAAATTGATATATGATTATATATAATGTAAAAAACAACAACAAGAAACTATCAAAATTGTATATAAACGACAAAAAATAAATGGACAATTCAGTTCTAATCAAACTCTACAATGGCTGCGTACCAATCCAAGAGTAAAAGTCAATTTTAAGTAAATTTTTCGGTAAATTCAATTATTTTTGAAAAACTCTATGGTAAACTGATCGAAAAATCTGTACTAAAATGGATTTTTACCGTAGTAAACAGTTTACCCTTGGATTGGTACGCAGCCAATATATTCTTTTTTTACAATATTCCGGTATTAGCCTAAATTCAGGTGGAAAGCGCATGTTAAAAAGAAAAGGCAAGAACTGAATTTAAAATTCAGAAAAAGGCACTGGCTTATTGAAAGAAACTCTGAACTGACAACGCACAACAAACTGCTGTTATATAAACAAATAATAAAACCTATATGGACGTATGGTATTCAGCTTTGGGGCTGCACAAGGAAAACTACAGTGAAGGTCATTCAAACTTTCAAAATGAAGTACTACGTAGCATTGGGAATGCTCCTTGGTACATTAGAAATGACAATCCTCATCGAGACTTAAACGTGGAAAACGTCAGCGATGAAATACAAAAATTTGCAAGGGGTCATGTACTGCGACTGCAGCAGCATGACAACGAGGAGCTGCGGAATCTACTGGATCGCACCAATGGATCAAAGCGCCTAAAAAGAACAAATCCTTTAGAATTAGTGGTTCCTTGAGCCGCTTAAATCAAAGGACTGACAGAGCTGGGATGAACTGATAGGTCTTATCCCACAAGAATGGACTACTTAACTTATAAAACAATTACTCGATAATCCATATGATTAGTTGTAATATTATACAGAAATAAAGATTTCTGAAAAAAAAAATACCGTTAAACTACCAGTACCATATTTTCATGTACCGAGTAAAACTAGGTTTAGGATTCGTTGAGTTGAAAATGTTGTTGGTGTTAACTCGTCCAGTTTCCATGAAACCGAGTTAAGTTGGCAGCTATGTTAATATTTATTTCGATAGTTTACTCATTTTCAAGGTTAATTTTAAAATATTTTTATTCAAAATCTATACTTTAAAAATTTAAGCGTAATTTTAAAATACAGTTAAAAAGTTGACAAATAGAACCTAATCCAACCGTAGCAGTATCGTTGAGTTAAAACAGATTTAACGAAACTCAACCTTAATACATATGCGTTTCCATGTACGTAAAGTCATGAAAACATGGTATACTATATGTCACTGTCAAATATATAAAATAATATTTGGGGAATTCCTTAAAAATATGTTTATTTGTTATTCATGTTACACCGTATAGGTGTCAATGGTGTGCAAAGGTTAACTTTACGGTAAAATTATAATGTGAATGAGCTGAGAGGTTATACGGTATGGATCTTCTTTAACAGCGTATCACATTAAATGGAGTGGGTGTATTGGCCCAAACCCTCGTCGAATTGATTGAAAGCTGAGTCAGTTAAACAATAGCATTTTCCGTATCGTAATAATTTTTATATTTCGAGAAACTGCCATAAATACCCACAAAATGTTACTGCTCGAAATGTCGAAACACATTAATACGAACATATTACAATTTAATGTAGGTTCATATTATACGTACGAGTATATAAAACTACGTCAGTATTAATATAAAAAAAAGCTTTTTGTGCTAACAGACATAAATCAGCGTTGTTAATCAAAATGCATTTTGATACAAATTTTTCTCATTTTCCAGCACATAAATCAGGAAACTCTCGAATTTAATCAATCAAATCGGGCTAAACCGTATAGAGTACGATATATAAATAATACCTGCTATTCATAAAAAAGCTATAAATACGTACAAATATATTCACATAACGAAACTAATTAAATTTATGGTTTTAAGCTTTTGATTTTGGTATGGCATTGATGATTTTAATTAAAATCGATTTTAATTCATTTTATTGTGCTTTTTGGTATAATAATACTGCCTTCTTATAATATATTGCCCTATATATACCGATAAAAGCACATGTACATATAGTTTCTCTCTATATATTAGAACATATATTTTATACATAATTTAATGTGAAATGATTTCATCCGTACATTGTGTGCTTTCTCATTTGGAATCGATTTAATTATGGGGTGGGTGGGTAATAAATTAAGTTGGATTCTGATATTTGATTTAGCAGCGAGACACACGATCTGACAAATAAAATTCAATTCACTCTTCACTGAATTCTTGTTTTATTTGACAAATTATCATAATGCTGAAATTTATATCTGCAATCTGTATATTTTGAGATTTATGAGGGAGCTTTTCGTCGCCTAGAAATTTAAGAGTAGATGGCGAACTTGAATAAATTGTTCATATACACTTAATTATTTTTTAGAAGCCTAGAAAACTTCCAAAAATCTAATTTAATATTTTTGTTTTAATTTATTGTGCTTTAATAGCTGTGTGTACTTTTTGTTAAAGCTTCAGTTCAATTTTGTTTTTGAAATTATATATTGTAGCGTGATGTTCGCAACGCTCGTGCAAATCGTTGGCTTGGGTAGATAATTTAAATGAATCCGTTTGATGGGCGCCAGTCTACTTTTAAGAGGGCAGAAAAACTCGAGCAGGGAAGGTGCACACACCACACAAAAGCTTTAGTGTATCTCTCGTAAGGTGGAACGCAAAGAAAAGGAGAAACAAAAATGTTATATCGGATTGTCGAATAAGAGATCAACAACTACAACTGATTAGCTATTGGACTCACTGTTTCTTGGACTATTATTATTAAAACGAAACATCTCTTAGAAACGTTAACCCAACTTACCCAACCAAACATTTTCGAAAAATTATAAACTTTAACCGGAAAACATAAAATTGGAAATAAATTATCGCTTAATTGCATTAATAAAAATACATCTACAATTTGAAATTAAAACTCGTGGTGATCTTAGTATCTAGCGACCACTCATGGTGTGCTCTATAGTTTCCCTACTCTATATAGTAATTTCCTAGATCATTGGCATGATATATCGACTAACCTTCCTACTTTTCATCAAAATCGTACGAATTCAAGCCAATCTTGTTGGTTACCCTTCATTTTTAATCTAGTGGTTAGATTTGTCAGCCGCTGTCGATTATTTAAACCCTTTTTTTCAAAACTATGTCACCTACCGAAAACTGTATCGGGCGTGTTATTAGCTTGTATCCGCCACTGACTTGTGTATAGGTTCTTCAATTTGCGTGGGGATGATAATTTACATTCAGCCAATAATCCGTTTTGTGCTTCTGCAAACAAAGATTTAAAATGTTTCGAGGTAAATTAGCTGCCGAGAAGTTTATTAGTATATTATTAGCGATACCGCCCCAGCTCGTCTAACAGCCTTCAGCATTGCAGATTTATTAAAAATTTCAATTATGTGAGGCCCTTTCGATACCTCACACTATGGTTCTTTCCGCTGACATCTGTCACAAACCTTGAGCATATCGAAACACATTCCCAGCCATCTATAAATGTAAACCTTCCGCTTCCAATCCCAACTGTGGAGACGCCTTCATTTATACTTGTGCAACTTTTGTATAATATTTAGGAACTACGCCATGCCCCTGGGCTGCTATTCTTGAAATCGGTGGATATTTCCGCATGCGGATTATAATTTGCATAAAAATTCTTTATATTACTCATATAATAGAAAACTTGCAAGCAAATTTGAAAAAATCGGAAGTTGAAAATATATTTACAATTATAAAAAAATTGGAATTAGAAAATATACTATCCATCTAATAGCAGAATTAAATTTACATAATAAGCAACAATTTGATGAACAACAAAAACTACAAAATTGCATCGAAATTGTGAACGTTCCTGTTACAAGTAATGAAAACATTTATGAAACAGTGCTAAAAATTGATAATGACGGTCTCCAGTTACCTGTAAAAAAGAGAATATTGATTACTGGTATCGTCGGAAACCTGTCAAGAGTCAAACAATTAAAAACCTGGTTAACACGTCATCAATATTTGTAAAGTTTGTATCTCGCCAAACCAAAGAAGATACTACAGCTGTTACAGGCTGGCTACTGCCAACCTGCAGATATTCACTAAGCACCTGCAGAGGCCTCCACGGTGATTTTTGCCGGCTACGTTCTCAGGGAGAAGTGCGAAGGGTCGTGGGGTTTGAGGCATGCATGGCTCCTGGCTTACACCGTGATGATACAGAAACTTGACATAAGATAAAACCGCAAATAATAATAAACCGGATGTTCCGCCGAAATCCGTCGGCCGGAACCTGAGGAACGAACAACTCAAAAATTATAAATGGGAGAGAGGTGCCTTGGTGCGCGCATCCAATCGAATTCAAACAGGGCAAAGCCCCGGTTACGAAATTGGATGCGGGTACCAAGGGACCGCAAACACTAAACCGACACAGAGGGAGTCTCCGCTCCCATCACACACAACCGAAAAAATTTATTAATTCATTTTATTATAGAAAAACAACAACAAAACAAAGAAAACCAGCTTCCCAAAAAACGGAAAAGGAGGGAACGAGAGAGAGAGCGAGAGAGAGAACAGCAATGTGTACCGAGCGTGCACCCGCTGTGCGGCGCCCGATTACAACAAATAAAATTTAAAATTTAATATAATATATATGACAAAATATAAAAAAATAAAAATCAAAAAAAATAAAAATAAAAATAAAAAAATTGTACCTTAATTATTGAAATTAAAAGAACTGTTGCGGCCTTGCGCGGCCGTCATGCCACAAGGGATTCCTGTCCCCCGGACCGTTGCGGCCTTGGTGCCGTTTACCAATATGGGTTGCGGCCTTGATGCCGTCGTTGGGCGACTTCCGCCTTGCGCTCGAGCGCTTGCCTGGTTGGGCACTATAACAACCGTTGGGCGTCCTTTCGCCTTGATCGGTCGCCAAAAGTTGGGCGTTGCCTCGCCTCAAAAATCAAAAAAAATATTTGAGTGGCTCCAACTGGCCACCCGTAAACACGTATGATTCCCGTTGCACTGCGGTTACTACAAAATGGCGAACTACTTTCATGTAAATAATTATTTTGTCATAACAATAATCATTCTTCAAACAAAATTTTGTAATTTATTTTTATTTAACACAATTATTTTATTATTTTCTATTATAATATAATAAATAAATATACATAATATATTTATATATGCGAAATATACGTAATGATAAATCTATGACGTTTGATGAAGTACATAATAAAACTTAACCAAATATTTTTTTTTTCTATTCACTACAATATTTTATATGTTTTCAATTTATTTTATAAATTAACACTTTGCAAAAAAAAAAAAATTAATTAGTTTTATTTTATATTATATATAAGGAATTTTATTTATTATATATTTTCTAAATATATTTCAAACACTCAATTTATGAAAAAATAATAATGTCATGAAAGAACTTTTGGAACACTCAACAAAATACCAATACTCCGTGTGGTAAAATTCACTCAAAAACCAAAAATTGAATGCCACACCAAAAAAACATTCGAGCGTCGCACAGCTCGTAAAACGTTTTAGAAGAAAATGCATCTCTCTTCTCTGTCTCTCCTTTATACCAAATTTTCGTTGGTACAAAAGAGAGACATACAAGAAAAAAACATTTTTCAAAACGTTTTACTTTGCACACACTCGATGCGCATTGTTCTCTCTTTCTCTCCCATTCTCGTTCCGTTGCCAACATAACAGAAGAAAACACACAGGAATCCATCCACCAAGAAATCACGTTCAGACAACAAAAACCCGGACGCAAGAAACCACGTGGAGAATAGAAACAAATTTACAAAAATGTCTTGTTAAGACCACACAGTCGTAACACAGCAAAAAGCAAAATTAAAAAACAACTTCACGAGTAAATGTGTGGACAATAACACAAACTTCGCTATTTATGTAAATGAGAGTTTGACCAATGCCTTCTAAACTACAGGCCTTTTTTTACTCTCATTTTTCGCACATGACGTCAATTTAAGTCTAAACCGAGACTGCGCAATAATAATTTTAAGATATTTACACTAACAAAGCAAATAGAGAAAGCAACAACAACGTCGACTTAGCGTGTCGTCATCATTTTGTGGAAGCGGCCTGTAGTTTAGAAGGCATTGGTTTGACAGTTTGAGAGTTTGATTTATTACGTAGAACGAGCGAGATGCAACGTGAAAAATAATTACAAATTCTGTTGGATACGTAATGCTGTTATCATGGGGCGCAGAAATGACGGTGACCGACGAATAGTTGTAAGAGAGATAGTAAATTTAAAATAAATATCCTATAATTTTTTTTTTTTTTATTAATGTAAAATGGTAATTGCTAGAAGAAATTTACAAGGCCAAAATAATTCGTGTGTGCCGTCGTCATTTGAAAATAATTGTAATGATATCTCAACCGTCTCGAACAATTTTCAGCTTAGTGTAGCTATGTAAAATATAAGAAGTGTGAGAAAGAATTTGGATAATTTCTTAATCTATTTAGAATCATCGAATGAAAATCCAGATTTCATTCTACTAACGGAAGTGTGGATTAATTCTTGTGAGACAAAATTATAGCAGCTGGTGATGTTATAATCTTTAAAAGTAAAAATTGTAACCTAAAATGTGAATTTGTAAATCACTTGTTTATAAGTGCTGATGTGCTGTCTTGTAATTTTGTGGTAGGAAGTGAAAAGTTTAATCTGATTTGTTTACAAGCTACAATCTGTAATACTAACGTATTCTTCAATGATCTAAAAAATTTACTTAACTTTTCACGTGCCAATAATTTATTTATTATGGATGACTGAATATAAATATCTTAAAATTTAGTAATGTTTGTGATGACTATCAGTTATTGATGGCTGCTAATGGTTTAATTTGATTAATAAATATGCCTACAGGAATATCTGGTTCGTGCATTGATCATATTTATTATCGTAGCAGCTTGAAAATTAATCTTCTGTAGCAGTTTTAGATGCCCAAATTACGGATCATGCTTTTATCAAACAGGATATTCATTGTAGTAAATTAAATTCAGTCAACAGCCAATTAACTAGTAGTCAAACGATTAACATAATTGTCTATGATAATTTAAAATCACAGCTATTAAATGAGACTTGGACTAAATATTGTAATATTGCTTAAAGACAATAAGCTGAAAACACTGAAACCATAGATAAATGTTGTTTGAAGATAATTAATAAGAAAAATAAGCTAATGAAATCAAGCATCCCAACTAATGAGCGTTTCAAAATATTTGTGAAGAAGCACTGTAAATTTGCGAGTCGAATAGTAGAAGATACTGAAAATGCTTATTATTTCAAGAAATTCGAAACTAATAACGGAAATTTAAGACAACAGTGGAAACTAGCTAAATGATAATTTTACTTCCATTGCATCTAAACCAAATGAACGGTTTACCAGTGCTAATCCTGATCACTGAAATAGAGAAGCTGTACTAAGTATAGCTTTTATTTTACACCTATTAATACTATTAGGGTTTCTACCCTAAAAATTATCTTTGGATTGAAAAACAAATATAGTTGTGGTTTTGATAATTTAAGTAACATACTTATTAATTAAAAATATTGCTTATTGTATAGTTGATGCCTTAACTTACATATTTAATCTGAGTGTTGATACGGGAATTTTTCCAGACCAATTAAAATTGGCTGTTGTAATACCAATTTTTAAAAAAGGGGATAAACTTCTTTCTTTGAACTATCGGCCAATTTCTCTTTTGTCAGTCTTCTCGAAGATTTTTGAAAAAGCTGTCAAAACACAAATTTTAAGTTTTCTAACATTGAACAATTTTTTTAATAATTCATAATTTGATTTTAGGGAAGGCATGTCTACTGAATCTGGCTTGCTAGCCGTCTTAAATAATGTCTACCAAGGAATGAATGATGGCCAACTGGTATCAGGAATTTTTATAAACATTACCAAAGCATTCAAAGTTATATGATGCGGGTATAAGGGGATATAATAATAAATGGTTTGCCTCGTATTTAGTCAACAGAACACAAATGGTTAAGATTAGTGATGTGTTCAGTACACCTCGTAATATCAAAATTGGAGTTCCTCAAGGATCTGTCTTAGGCCTTATATTATTTTTGATTTATTTAAATTCAATATATTCTATTGAATTAAGTGGCAAGATAGTAGCATTTGCGGATGACATGGGTGTAAGCTACCGCGCAGAATCAAAGCAACATCTATTAAACCAAATAAATGTTGATAGGAAGCTGCTCAGGTTATGGTTTGATACTCCTCATATGATTATCAGCGATAAAACTAAATTAATTAATTTTAGTTTAACTGGAAATAGAGTATGTAATTAAATTAAATTATATTCAAATCATACGAATGCTAGCTGTGATTCTACTTGTTTGATTATAGAGGAAGTTACCAATTTCAAATACTTAGGTCTACTATTAGACTATAAATTGAGCTGGAAAGACCATGTGGATAATCTTAAAAATAAATTACGAATGTCTTTGAGAGCTTTTTATTTTTTAAGCAAAGTATGTCCATTTAAAGTTATGGTGTTCCTGTATTTTGGATTAATTGATTCAAAATTTTAGTATGCCCTTCCTTTTTGGGGTGGTACTTATTATAATACGATGAAACCTATGGTGGTCTCTCAAAAAAATTTTGTTAGAATAGTAACCATAATTAAAAAACGACCGCCTTCAACTTCAAGGCCCTTGTTCGTAAAACTTAATGCATTCCTCTTTAAATATTTGTATGTGTTTAAAGTTTTGAAACTATTTTTCAGGATGAGTGTCACTTAAATGTTAGTGTTAAATATTTTCACTGTAGAGCCCCAATTCTTTTTAACAAATTACCTGCGAACATGTCAGATTGTACTTCCCTTTCACGTTTTTCAAAATTATTAAAAGCACGGTTATTTACTGTCAGCAATATAGATACATTATTAGAAATTAATTCATTATTATATTAAATGTTATTTAAGTTGTTTTTTTCTTTTTTTTCGCCCCCCCCCCCCCACGTGGGGGGCCCACGTTCAGAATAAGTACATTACAATTATTATTAATGTTGGTACATTTAACACTAACTTTTAGTTTATAAAATGTTCCTAATTTTATTCATCACATTTTTACCTGTAATTTTCTACCAGTTGTTATTATTATTACTATTAACATGTAACAACGTCTTTATAATTTTTAAATTTATAACAAGTGTCATGACAATTGCAAGAGAAAAATGCAAATTATAATATTTAATGCAAATTATAATATGCATGCGGAAATATTCACCGATTTCAAGAATAGCGGCCCTGAAGATGCGAAGACCAGTGAGCCAACCTTGTTCGGGGTCCTTAAAATTCCTCAACCGTATCCTTTGTCAATAGTATAAACATCCTCTTGAAACCTGGATTAACAAGTATTGGTACTCAATTTCTTTGAGGCAAAATCGTGATTATCTAAGGCAATAGACAGATTAGCCTTTCGCAGATATTTGGCTACTTTTTGCTGTATCTCCATTTGAAACCGAGAGTTTGACTGGCCACAACGCAAACGGCATACGCTTGTAGATGCGCCTATTTGAGGTTCAACAAATCCCGTTTTAGGCCAGCTTGCACCATTTAGCTCGATCTGCCAGAAGGCGTCGCTTAGATGCAAGCTGAACAAGTATCATGTATCGTTATATTGTCCAAAAATTCTCTGATGTACAGTTACGGATATATATATATATATATATATATATATATATATATATATATATATATATATATATATATATATATATATATATATATATATATATATATATATATATATATGTAGGTATACTTCACCGTCACTTCATTTAATTTGCGTTCAACTAAACAGAGTCAAATCTTCCCTGAAGATCTCTACGCAGAGAACAGGGTGTGCCCATTCAGTGGGGCGACCCCTTGCACAACTCCCAACCACGTCGAACTATCCACGTGGAGGTTTAAACTCTTTTTAACGAAAGGGGCAATAGTTCGGAATCCCATTTCAACTACCTTGGCATCGCTGTGTCGATATTGTCGTTCGTCTTGATCAATGCCGGTCAGATACAAAAAGTTCATCAAAAGTCGATGCCTTGATCAGATCTTTGAAGAAAGAAGGTATAACTAAATATTTAATCATGCTACGCATCAACAAAAGCTACGTTCACATCGTCATTGACCTCATAAACCGTCCCATCAGTTATTTTGATACTCATCTCAATTGGAATAAATGCGAGTTTTCAACAACACCTAAGATCGTGCAATTGATTCAAGAATCCAGAAAACCAGTTACAGCAAACCATAGCACATTAACCAATTTATATGGCCGACTTTTACATCAATCATGCTTATACAAACAATCTCAGCTGTGAGGAATGTTTCACATTGTCACTTTTAGCAAACTCGTTGCCGTCTGCCTCTATTTATTAATCGGTATTCCCGTTTGTGTTTTCGATTTTAATGTTTCAATTTATGTAGGTTGAATGTGATTAAGACATCTATAACATTTTTCGTTGAGTGTGGAATCATGAAAACTATTAAGTTCAAGAAGCGCATTCTCCTGGTTTACGTTTTTCGCAGTTTGTACCCCAATTTCGCGTAGGTACTTAGACGATCATCGTGTGCATCCATTACTAGCTGAAAATTCATTTTCTGAACATTTTCAGCATTTTTTGCTACCGCGAAAAGTTTTGCCATCTCCTCTCCTCCGTGATTTTTTCATTGGCCATATTTTGGCAAAACATTTCCAACTGCTCTCTGCACATATGCATGTACTAGCTGCTTCCTGCACTGCAGCCACATATTGCGCAGCAGCACGTATACCTTAAATTTAAGTTTTGACGCTATATGACTAACGGACGAATCTGAATTTCGCCGCATCTTCTTTCTTGAGTTTCTTGCAACATCGTCTACAAATATTTTTAATGATCTCATTTTAGTTTGAACAGGTTCTAAATTTGAAACTTTAACTGTAGGTCTCTTAGCTGTTAGGGTACCGATTCTCATACATTCAAATTTTTTTCGGCTCAAAAAATTTTCGGTTGTCATATAATTTATTGGTTAGTACTACATATGATCTTCAATTTACACCATCTAAGATTGGAATTGCTTCGTTAAATTCATATAGTCAACGAAGTTGATGAGGTGAATAATTTACTTTTTGATGTAAGCACATCGCTTCTTAAATGTTTTAAGCTCAGCCATATTCTGATTGTATACGATCTCCTAAGACGCATGCTCCAAGCGATCAAAAGTTATATTTATTAAATGTATCCTTATATTTTTGGTAAGCCTACTCAATTCCTTCAGTATTAAATAAAGGTTCAATGTAGTTTTTCAAACTAGAAACGACACTGTAAAACTCAGTTTCAAGACAAGCATTGAGCTTATATAATAAACAAGCAGAAGTACCCGGCGTTGCCTGGGTTAAAATTGAACTGCTGAACTTCAACACGTGTTTTTTTTTCATTTTATAACTAATTAGAAATACTTACGTGGGTTGAATAAAATCAATACAAAACAAATTTGTTGGGTTTACCTCAATACTTGCTTGTAAACCACATTTTTTGATTTTTCTCCCGGAGCTAAAACATAAAATATTTTGAAGTCCATACTCTTGAGCATGCCACATTCAAATGACCATGAGAGAAGCAAGAACTTTCCAAATTCACACCTGTAAACTTAAGGGATTGTCCTTGAGCTTTGTTGATGGTCATGCCAAATACAAGTCTGACTGGGTACTGTACTCGTTTAAAGCTGATTGGCAGATCGGTTAGTATTAACGGTTAAGCGACGTATGAATACGTCGTCTCTTTTTGCAATCCCCGTCAGTACAATGGCTTCGATGACATTTGGCAAAAGACTTTTGACACAGAGCCGTGTTATAATGCACAGTTTTCGCGGTACACATTTTCAACTGGCACATATTTTCATGAATGTGATTTCGCATGTCAGTGTATTACTGGGGAAAGTGGCACCGCCAATCTGCAGCAGTTTCGCTACGAATTGCTGTGTATCTTTTTCTTGCTGAATGCGAATTCACATTGTTGGCAATTGAAGTTTCTGTACTTTTGTCCACAGAGCAGAAGCTTTCAGACAGGTGTTAAGCACATCAGCAGGTATTGACCGAAAACAGGTGTTTGGCGAAAAGTATCACAGCCAGAACCACTAATATTCTTTCCATCGGTCACCACTCCCTTTTAGGTCTTTTAATGTACGGATAAGAGATATTAATGATTTTCTGTGTGCCATTATGCACTCGTCCCATTCGATGAGTTTGCACAATTTTAAAACCAGAGCTTGATCAGAACTCTTGCTTATATATTGCAGGTAGGGATCTCATTTTATGTTGCAATATTGAGAGGTAAATTCAAAGCTGTGGGGGCTGTTCGCCATCCAGCCAATAGAGTGGTCACTATACTAGATGATGCAATAGTACGCGCCACCTCCTGGCTCATACGTATTTCAGCCAGTATGAGACTTATAAGGAATTGGAAATTCCTACATATATACTAGCTGACCCGGCAAACATTATTCTGCCATATTAAAAAATTCTGCCATATTCTGCCATTAAAAAATAACGAATGTATTGTAAGTGGGGATAGTATCTATGACAGAAATAGGAATGAAGCGTTGTAGACGATGACCGCCGATAAAAACAAAGAACACCAACCATTCATATACTCAATTCAATGTATTTCATTAACGTGACGGACATATTCATTGTTTGATCTCTTAAAAGTTAAATGTAAAGTGAAAAAAGTAATATTTTTTTATCCTAGAGTACGAAAATGAAATAAAGAAACTCAATATTAATTTCGAAGAGCAATTGAGTGTACGATATTTGTTGTCAGTCCGTCTTTCACCAACACAAATAAGCTCGGACAATTATACGTTGCACTCGAGAACTTGCCACGTATAATTGTTCGTGTGAAAAACATGTGTCTCCAAATCTTAGCCATAAGCAGACATCGTTTGGCCTTGCGACTTATGGTTTGTCATTGCGAATGCCAATCTAGAGAGTCATTGAAATTTGTGGCAGCAAAATTTTTTCGGGTCGGAATTTGCCATTCAAAATGGTGGCTTCAATAATGTTTTTCATGTATTTTTTAATGAACAATCGTATGCCGTTTCACAGTCGTGGTGGTTTCAAATTCAGATGTAAAATAGATCCAACTTTCAGTCGTAGAAGGTATGGTGGCATACTTGGCAAATGCAGGGAGTTTAAAAACTCTGTTGGATAAATTACAGCTCGTTGGCATCGCAAACTGTATCGATCGATTTGTATGATATCAAGTCGCCTGGCAACGACTGCTTTATCTTGAAGTTTAAATCGTCAACGTCCACATTGTTTGGTGCCAAAATAGCTCTTTCTTCAGCAAGTTTTTCATCGCCGATATCTGAGAGTGCCGATATCTAACAGAGTGCCGCCGAATAGTTTGTCGTTGTTTTTTATATCTTTAAGTGTTCTGTTCAACGCCTCAAGAGAATGTTTGTGTGTCATAGTGCACTCATCTCAGATGATAATTGTGCATTGTTTCTGCACTGTGGCCATAGACGATTGTTTTTTTATGTTGCACACTACCTCTAGGTTATTTTGAACATTCAGTGGCAGCTTAAATGCTGAGTGAGCTGTTCTGCCTCTATCCAATAAAGTTGCTGCAATGCCAGGTGATGCAATGGCCAATGTGATGTCATTAATTGATCGTATTTCGACGAGAATTAACGAAATGAGAAATATTTTGCCAGTTCCACCTGGCGCATCAAAAAAAAGAAATTCACCTTGTCCCGCTGAAACTGCATGCATAATGCGGTCGCAAATGATTTTTGTTCATGAGTCGTTAGTGGGACATTGCGAGTAACAACCGCTGCTATTTCCGCAGTATCGTACTGCAGTTCACGATTCATTTCGGTGTTCATTAAATCAGATGCACTTCGATTTGATGAACTCATACCAAAATGACTGAGTGGTAATTTGGCAATGACAACGCAAAGATCTTCAATAGCAATCAATGCTTCATTGTACATAGCGTCGCTGAATGTAATCGTTAGATCGTTGCACCGTGTACAAATTTGATGCAATACGTGAGTCATTGAATCATTTTGCTTCCCACAACGTGTCTGCTGGTTCCTGAGAACATGTAGTCAACACTATAGCGAATAGTAGACTAATTTGTGTTGCTGTACAGCGGCATTGGGCTTCAGCAAGCATATCGTCCGAGTGATTGTCGTCTTCGAGACATTGTTGTTCATTCACTTTGCGTATATCTTGAAATGACAATAGCCCGGTGCCATCAGCCAACAATAGTCACAGATAGAAACACTCAATCTACTTTGGAGTGACTGTAGATACCCGGCCCAAAGTGTTTGATTTGAATAGGTCGGAGCACGCATCAATTAGTGTGCCTTCCTTGCGAGGCATCCATTTTTTTGTTTGATTCCATGTGAAATAGCGCGGTATATCGGAATAGAATAGTGTGTAAAGGCACCGAAATTATCCGCACGATTACACAATTCGAACAAATCTATATGAGTGCAGTTTTTGGAGGATTTATGGCACGCTCAATTGCTGTCTCGTTGGTGAAAAATACGCGCTGGCTGTTTTCAAGATGGACGGCTAAATGTATAACTGCTGTGTCCCGTCCATGAATTGGGAGACCAAATCTACGCCAGACAGCTTCATTGGAGCTGATGTACCGGCCAATTTGGTAGCGCTTTATTTCGTCATTGTCATTCAATCGAAAAGCATTCACATCTTTATTTTGAATTTGAAACACATATCGCTGCCTTTATTCACATGCTTGCAAATATATTTGATGCTCTTCACTGAACTGCAGGACTTTACATTAATATGAGCATTGAATGTTTTGTTCAAAGCAGAGGCGAATATGGTACCACACAACGATTGTCAATGTCAATGTCTGCATTGTTGATATTTAGCGTAAATGATTGTCCGCCATTATCAGTATTTCTTTGACGATATATTGGATATACGTCGACATTTGTGATCGTGCCGTTGGTGAAATCTTTAGGAAAACGCTTTGCACATTTTCCATCTGCCATGCAAGACGATAAACGATTCGGAATATCGCATGGACCATGAATCATGTTTGTGGAACAATATCGAACAGTAGTTGATCAGTAAAAGGATCTGGAATTTCCGCAGAAATTACAATATTGATTTCCACAGGGCGTATTTTGTCAACTAATCAAATCAAAATGTGTGCATGAGGTAACCCTCGATTTTTCCATTCAACCAAATACATTCAGCAACGTTTGGGACCGAATACGTGTAATTTTGAAATGAAACTCATTAAAGATTTCAATTTTTGTTGAACCCCTGGGTCCATTTGCGTCTTGCTGGCATTGTTCGCTGTAATACACATATAAATAGACAAAATGGTTGTACTTACTGATGAAAAACGGTATACCGATAATGTATTTGTTCTTTTAGTATTTTACCAACCTTTTTACAATCATAAGGTATGTATAGTATATATTTCTTATAAAATTAAAATAAATCATACAAAATTTTTCATGCACTGCATTGTAAAATACTAAAATCGCGATTAAAATATTTGAGGGTGGAGGTAGGAGGAACAAATTTATCTGGATAGGGACACCCTAATCACCTAGCGGTATGAAATATACTTTACGACCTATTCTCATATCTACCAAGTATACATAAAAGAATTCGCAAAAATCGGTCGAGCCGTTCCAGAGGAGTGCGACCACAAACACCGTGACACGAGATTTTTATATATTAGATATATAAAGTGAGCATGGGTGATTCAAATGGGAGCAATTCTACTCTATTTGCATAAATATGGTGGAGTGAATCAAAAGTTTACATATATTGCAAATTCCTGTTTACAAGTGATCAAGGCGAAGGGGTAACATTTTTTGATCACTAACCCGTCCCCCCCCCCAGGTTTTTTCTCGGCTACTAGAACGTATTCGTTCGAGTTTATCGAAAGTTGTCATATATTGTAAATTCCTGTTTACAGGTGAGCAACAAACATAGTTACATAGACACTTTTCTTCTTTATATGTATAGATAAAACTTGTTTTGCCAATTGGCACTAATAAATTTAAAAAAAAACCCACTTGCTCTTATCTGAAGTTAGTTAGCCCAGGCCGGAATTGATTTTAAATGAAGTTTAATACAGAAATTAAATTCGTTACTTTTAAGTTTTCCGAATTTTACCCGTGCAACCGTTATACTTGCTAAGGTCTTATTTGAATTAAAATTTTATTTAAAATTAGCACGTTAAAACTATAAGTTTGCTTTGAGATGGTCACATTCATATCTTTCTTTTAGAAAAATTAGAAAAAAATTGTTTCGCAAAGTTGCCAAGGACGATTTTCCTCTAATTTTCCTACAAATAGGGCAAGGGTATGACCATTTACAAAACCAAATACCTTTGGTTAGGCAGGCTAACTTCAAGGCTAGGTTAACTTTACAAATTACTATTCAATCAATTTAGACAACTTCTGGGCTAACTGAGCTATATAAAAGCAAGTGAGTTTTTTCTATTAATAAGTGGTGCATGATGAAATGTTTTCATTGTCTGAGATAGAATCGTGGGATAATTTCATATACGTTTACAGTTATACAAATATAATTTGCAAGCATATAAACTATGTATAGGATGTATTATCCCACAAAATTATAGAGCTTTTACTGTATATTTAAGCAGCCAATCATTAAATTACCGAGTATCGAGGTTTCATTTTATAAATTTATCAGTTAGTTTTAAAACTAGCAATTACAGCTTTTCATAAAGCTCATCAAATTTAAAGAAACACTTTAGACGTATTGTCGAATACAATCTACAAATTTTTAAAGCCAAAATTGCTACCATAAAAAAATTCTACAAACTTATAACCTTTCACGCAAAAGCTCGCATTAAATCATAGTTTTGCGATGCCACAGCAATTCCATTTAACATTCACATTTTATTATGCTGATTTTTTTATTCCGACGTAACCTGAACTTTTATAACATTAAAAAGCTCTTTTGTGTGCATACATTAAAACATACAATAGTAAAGGAATTAACAACGTGTACGTAGCTTTTGTGGTAGGTTTTATTCACTTTTGTAACGTGAAATGGTTTTGTTTCGCAAAATAATAAATTAAACATAATTTTCCTATCTGCCACGATTCTCTCCGGTGTACTTTTGTATTATTTATATAAAGCACTACATTTTATAGCATAAAAGCTCCCGTATTCATATATTGTTTTATCGTGATGTTTGTGTGTGTATGACACGGATGTATATAGAGATATTTATACAAAATGCAAAGTGGATTATAAATGAAACATAATTTTTCATCATATTATGCACATAAGTACGTAGACGGGTACATTCACGTAATGTTACATGTGAAAGAGATATATGATGATGCCATGTTACCGAGATGCATACACAACTAAGGTGGAATATAAATGCTCTGATAAATTATGAATTTGTTACATGTAGTACAAGAAAAATTATATAAATGATGTCTAGATTTTTAATACTCTCGTAAATATGTATACGAGCTTTTGCGAGCTTTAAATTTAAATAATTTTCAGATGTGTACTGTTTTATGCAAATATTATGCATGTCGCACCCGTCTCCAAACCAAATCGTTTTAAATTATCCACTCAATTTATTTTCTTGTGCAGAAGCTTAAAAAGCCATTTTCTATTTTGTTTTATGCTGGAAAATTAATTTTTGGCTTTTCCGTCTGTTTGGCATAAAAAATTGGAATATAAATTGACAAAGCTTAAAACCGTAAAAGGTTTTTTTGCTTTAAGTATTTTAATGTGATTTAGATGGCGGCAGAAGGAGTTATATGGTTAAATCCTTTTTTCTGGGCGCGGACAAATGATTTAATTTTAATTAAACTTATTATTATTCTAATTTATTTACTTTAATTAAGAAAGATCTTCTTGTTTTGCTATTTTTAATCTGAAGCAAGTATAAAGACAATGAAAATAAAAATAAATTTTCTTAATTTATCTGAGATAAATCACAAACAAGGAGAAGAATAAAATAAATTAGAAAACTGATGGAATATTTTATAATTTGCATAATAGAATTCAACATCTCTAATGGTTGGTGAAAGCAATCTGTGTGGGTTGCTGCTTGACTGCACACAAGATTTATTGAAAATTGCGGGTTTACTACTGGGGGGAGGGAGGTGGGTTTTCACAAACATATTAAGCGGTTCTTCTTTTACAAATAACTTTTTATTATATTTATAGCTAGTAAGTGAGCCTATTCGTTTTTATAGCAGTAAAGTAGTCCTTGCTTCATAAGATATCTCCAAGACAAATAGTTTTCGTTAATCGGGTCATCAGGCTTCCTTCTCTAGGCTGCGGTTAATCTTCGATATTTTTTCATCCTCAAAAAGAGGGGAAAAATCAATCTCAAAGGCAGTGGATTCGAAAATAAGCTCGTTTGTTGTAGTTGATCGAAAGAGTATGTCAACCACTACATTCGACTTTCTCACAGGTTAATTAAATGATTGAATAACATTCCACACCTGAGTAAGCGGCCGATTGATAATTTCTTTGTCAGTAGCCATTTCAGCGGTTGATGGTCAGTACGGACAATGATTTCAGTACCAGGACTTGTCTAGTGCCCATACAATTAACTAGGATCCATTTGCCGCAAAATTGGAGCATCCGTGAACAAATGTTTTACATTTTCAAAAGAAGAATTTTCAATTTAACTCTAGGTCTATTAAAAAGGTTGATACATTTCGGTACCACGAACAGGTGCAAACTTGTGAAACGTTGACTAGTGGACTCATGTCCGAAATCACAGATATCTTCTTCGGGTCAGTATTTATTCCATCGTGGGTTATAACATGCGGTAAGAACTGTACATTATGACGAAAAAAATAAATAGTTGTAATCGTTGGAAAACCATCTCCAGATCACTTATATCATCTAGGAACGTTAGAATTGTGACATTAGAAAGACCACCTCGAAATCTGTCTATGAATCGTTGTAATGTCGCCGTCGATTTTCACACCGAACGGCGTTCTTTTAAATCGATATAAACTAAGTGGAGTAATGAACGTGATCTTATACTGGTGTCTAGTGGAATCATTGGTACCGAGCGTAGATCAATGGCAACTGTGACCAAACTTAAACGTCTACCATTCACGCACATCCGAACATAGTGATTCTTCTTCAACATATTTTATATGGCACGATGGCTACGGGAAGCTCGGATCTTTCATCTTGGTAACAAGCTAGTTGGCCTAGAACTATGACGGTTAACGTATGACGTGCTTGAACAGATGATCGCCACCTAACTAAATATTTCATTATTCGCTCTATACAGAGAGCATAAAATAAATAAAGGAAAACAGGGTTGCCGCATTAACAGGATAGTATTTTTTACCTATGGATCGATAAATATTTAAACATTCTTAAAATTACGTGAAACTGTGTTATCACTCAACATTTCGAAATTAAATAAATTGATCCCTAAAAGGGTCAATAGATATGTCGAATTAAAATTGTGTACAATGGCGATCCTCAGAAAGTTTAAATTTTAATCAATTAATTTTGAATAGCTAAAATAATGTAGACTATGACGTCATTCACCTTTTATAATTTAAATAAATTAAGTTCTAGGTGTCTTAGAGTTTAAGCGGTGGTGATGACGATTAAAAAGAAATCTTTAAATTTTATTAACCACACTTATTTAAATTCACCACGGTTGTCGATAATAGAAATTGTTGTTTTGAGTTGATGTGTGTTAGAGATACATTTTCGAGCCCGTAATGAGGATATAAAAGATGTTTTTAAATATTTATAGAGCCAAGTACCGAGTCCACTGGTCCGATGTCTTTGAATATATGGAGCCCGATGAAATATCAAGGGAACAATAATAACGAGCAATCATCATTAGGGAGTATTTCCAATAATAAGGAGCCAACTATTTGTGGTTTTACCTCTGTGCAGACTAAGAAAATATAAGTTCTGAAAAGTTGTGATTCAGGCGGTTTTGTTGCACCCATCGAGTATACTTTCAATCTAAATGGATTAAATCTAATTTGTCAGAACTAATCAAATAAAGTTAATCTAGAAAGCTGAGGTTTAAACCCAACTCAAGCTTGAAGAGGCGGACAACAATCTAACTGTGGAGAGTATCACGAGTGGTGAATAAAATTTCACCATTATATGGTAATATCTGCACATGATTATGTGTAGATATTTTCATCGATAGAACAACAAATGTCTAACAACAAGCTTTCCATAGGAGCTGCAACTTCGCAGTGGTTGATCAAAGCTTAGTATGAAATTCCATTCTAATCAGGTAATTTGCCAATAGCCAATTAAAAAGGCAAATTAATTTGGTTGGTAAAAACGCTATTTATATGAAAAATTTTAATTTTCGCTAAAATTTCAGAAAAATTATTTGATTCATTTTGTCGCAAATATATTTTTGAATTATATTGATGTTAATCGAGGTTATTGTGAATGCCAAACCGTTTAAAATTGTTGGCAAAAAACCAGAAACCTCATATTGAAGGTGCCACTTGCGGTGGATAGATTTTATTGCAAAATCATTGGGATCTCCAAAAATTATGAGAAAAGCCTAGCTCTGAAATTTCACACCGATCAGTCAATCCATTGGTGCTGTAGAGAGAATGTAGGCATTAGGTATGCAAGACCTCATACATAGAAACTCGAAGAAGTTTAGTAACAGCTGCACGTTTGAACTTGCACAACCTACCAGTTGCACATAGGCCCGTAGATTTTAGGTCCGAACCAAAAAATTATTTCAAGTAATAGAAGATTTTTTTATAAATATATTTGGACCAGTATCGAGGTAGAGGGTACTGACAACACTAATGGGCGGTTTTAAGCATCGAAAACACACCTCCACCAGAGCTCTTGGTCTAATATTTGGATCGAGAAGATGTATGTGAATTTACCTCAGAAATTCATTTCAGAAATAAATTATTGCATCAGGCAAAACTAACGTTATTTGTTGATACTAGTAAAGAATTTACTTAAATTTATTTAAATTGACCTTAATTCAGCCGAAGAAATATTAAAACCTCGTACTAAAACATACTCCATGAAAAGAAAAAACAATTTACAGAATCCAGACATATTTCAATGAAAGATTTTCTAATATTTGCATTAAACTTAATAACTGTGAGTTTATAGCGGTCACAAAGGTGGGATTGGCTTGAAATTTGTATGGTCAGTAACGGACATAATGATAAGAGGTTATAAAAAGGTTTACTAATGACGAGTCGTAATATTATATTAAAGCAAATCCCTGTGAATGCATTGGTCCATTCAAATATGATCCTGGATTATCTTAAAATTTTTATGGTCGGTACTGAACATGATTATAAGTGGTTACTTCTAGGTTCGGTTATTGAAACTTGTGGTTTCTGGGAAAAATGAAATAAAACTGATCGACGACTGTGAAGTTTCCGACAAAATTAATAAATAACAAAACATAGCGGAACAAAAATTTGTCGAAATAACAAAAATGCACATGTATTAGTAAAACAGTTGGCAAATGCAATGTTAGGCTTATTAAAAAAAATTGTCATGAACAGTTAATAATGCAATTACCAAATTAGCGACTTCGGAAACAAATTACAAATAAAAATAAATAGATTATTACGAAATTCGAAATGTTTGTACTTACTTTTGATTATAAATTGTGTAACGATTGGCTTCCCTTTATCGCCTTGTAGACGCCAAGCGTACAATTTGATAACCCTTAACTTTTCTCGGATTCCAACCAATTGATTATTAATTGATAATCATGAATAGAGATGGGGTAAAGAGTAGCAAAACGGAAAAAATATAAATGATGTTTCAATATTTATGGTACGGAATAAGAACGGTATTGATAAATAGAATCCGAACTATTAGAAATCATCAGAGAAAATATGACCTCGGCTCTTCAAACCGTAACTTTGACGCAAGAATTTCGTTCATTGGAGCTTTTACGACAAGTATGTCAACAATTTGAGAGAGTGTGGGCAAACTCAGGGTTTGACCCGAGGAACCTGGGAACCAACCACAACCGTCGTCAACATGTCAATGAAGTACGGATCGAAAATGACGAAAATGACAAACTGGAAGGATCGTTAAATCAATTAAACTTTAGTGATAATTTGCAAGGGGAGGAGATTTCAGCCTTAAGGAAACAGACACGCTCTGATACGCGGATGACCTCGAACTTGATTTGCTGGAATTGCCGAGATATTGGACACCGGTACCAAGACTGTCCACACGAAATGAAACAAATTTTTTGCTTCGGATGCGGAACTTACGGAACAATAAAACCTAGATGTACTAATTGTCTGAAAAGTCAATCGGGAAACATGACGCCGAACGTACCCCAACCTGGAGGAGCTCGTTCGGAGGGGAGACCAATTTAATCCAGGAAGAGTTAATTAAGTCGTTTAGTCAAGTCGACGCCACTACTAATACGATTTATAGTCAATACTCTCAAAATTGTCCTTACCCCCATCGGTACCATTGCTACCTTTCGTATCAACCAAATATTAATTCAGAATTACACAATCGTAATCGCTTCCCGACACTTTCTGTTAGTACACAAACTGAGCTTCACACGGATTTTCACTTAAGTAATAACGGCAAGAACGAATTAACTCTTCCAAAAGGTATACGATCGTGGAATTATTGGAAGGAGCGTAGGCGAATTCACAAAATTTGCAGTACCACCATCGTGAAACTAATCGATGATCCACGTCCACATGTAGAAATAATGATTGGAAAGAGACAACTTGTTGGACTGTGGTGCCTCTATCAGTATATTCGGAAGAAATTCCTTAGAATTAATTGACTCGGAAAACCTCAAGGTAAAGAAAGTGTCTTCTGTTATTCGAACCGCTGATGGGACGCCTAACAAAATTCTGGGCTACGTTGAAACCGAAATTCGTTACAACAACAAAACTAATCTCATGCGATTCTACGTCGTACCTAGTTTGGATGGCGTATTATATCTGGGCATTGACTTTTGGTCTAAATTTAATCTGGCTCCCATGCTAATAAATGAATTGGTCGTTGGCAATTTAGATTCCTCTCAACATAAACTTACCGACGGTCAAGTTCAAGAACTTGAGTAGATTAAAAATTTATTTCCTTCTGACCCAATTGACGGGTTGGGGAGAACCACGCTCCTGGAGCACACGATAGATGTCGGTCAAACAACACCGATCAAGCAGTGATATTACAATGTTTCACCAGCCATCCAGGACCTTATGTATGTTGAACTTGATCGCATGCTAAATCTGAAGGTCATAGAAGAATCCCATAGTGCATGGAGTTCTCCTGTGGTCCTAGTGAGGAAACAAAATGGCAAAGTTTGACTATTTTTGGGTTCGCGGAAAATTAATCAGGTGACACTAAAGGATGCTTACCCTTTGCCTCTGATAGATGGCTTGTTAAGAAGATTGCATCAAACTAAGTTTATAAGTTCGTTAGACCTCAAAGACGCCTTCTGGCAAATTCCATTGTCTGAGGGGTCGCACGATAAAACGGCCTTCATGGTGCCTGGTAGACCTCTGTACCAGTTCACCGTGATGCCGTTTGGTCTTTGTAATGCCCCTCAGACAATGTGCCGACTTATGGACTTGGTTATCCCCTATCAGCTACACGATCGCGTCTTCGTGTATCTGGACGACCTCCTCATCATTTCAGCTACAATTGAGAAACACTTTTCACTACTAAAAACTGTTGCGGGACTTATTAAGAAGGCAGGATTAACCATTAATCTCAAAAAGAGCAAATTCGTGATGCGCGAAATAAAGTATCTTGGATATCTGGTTGGCGAGGATGGTCTCCGTACCGACCCCGATAAAGTGGACGCTGTCTGTAATTACCCAGCTCCAAAGAGTGTAAAACAGACACGGAGACTTTTGGGTATGGCAGGCTGGTACAGGAGATTCATCCCTAACTTTGCTGAATTAACTGCTCCCATCACGAATTTGTTGAAGAAAGGCCAAAAATTTGAATGGACACTGGAAGCTCAATCTGCATTTGAAGGGCTAAAATCGCGACTTTCGTCCGCACCGGTCTAAATTAATGCTGATTTTAGCAAACCATTCGCCATACGATGTGATGCCAGTACTCAAGCCGTAGGTGGGGTACTATATCAAACGACAGAAGATGGGGCAGAAATGCCAATTACTTTTATGTCGCCGGAGTTAAATTCTGCACAAAAGAACTATACGGTGATGGAGCTCGAGTGTTTGGCGGCCCTTCTGAGTATAAAAAAATTCTATATATTCTATATATTCTATTATAAAGAGATGGACTGATCGGTTGTCAAGCCATTTTACGACTACTATATTACCTTCGCTATCGGTTACTTCGTCACTGAAACCTCTGGGTTTTTTTCTTATTTCTTTGTCATCAATTAATGGTGGCTGATTAAAGCGATTGACTCTTATAGTCCCAGCAGCGATGATTTGTTTCTGCTTAAGTATCTCGTATAGTTTGGTAATTCTTTGACACAGGTGTAACACTGTGGCTGGACCTACTCCAAATTTATGTTGATCCGTTTCGGAAATGCCGGTCGATTTACCTTGGTATACAATAAAGTCGTAAAGTCGTCCACTTTTGCCACATAACATATATATTTTTATTCCCCAAGGGCATGGTTTTCCTTTCATGTATTGTTTAGACGTATGATGTCCTTTAAAAGGTATCATTTGTTCATCAATACACAAGTTATGCTCCAAATTGAATTGTAGACATCTTGATCTTACTGAGTCAATAGCTGGACGAACTTTAAAAAATTTGTCGTTACAATTCTTCGGAATTTCTAAGTTATTGACAAGATGCAGATTATTTCGCAGTTGGGAAAACCTATCAAAAGGCATGGCTTTTGTAATCAAGTCAATGTTCAAAATTGTATTCCAGTATAGCCTAGTTCGCGGTAATTTCAATGCTCCCATCAATATGTGTAACGCAAATAACCTCCGAAGTTCGGCGGCATTTGTCGGTTTAAATCCGTTTACGTCTTTCTGTACTGCATATATGTTAGTGAAAGTCTGCTTTAAAATATTGAGCGAAATAAAATGTGGTTGCTTCTTCCAAATTTACATCTATTTCCTCCTCCGCAACAAATTCAAACTCAACTTTTTCAAATGGTTCTGGATTTCGCTTCCATCTGATATTTTTTTTCTGTGAACTTGTAAGTTGGCTCGACATTTTCTAGCTGGTCAATTACCTCGAATTCTACATTTTCTAAAATTTGTAAATTTTGGTCAGCAAAAACTTTAAAATTGACATTTTCTGGCATGATATTTGGCACTGTTTCACTGTTAGTTTGTTCATTTTCCTCAGTATAGTCTGCTTCCAGATGATTTTCATCTATCTCGACGTCAAAAATCGTTCTTTTAGTTGCTGGAGGAAGAAGAACTACGTCTTCTAACACAGCGTCTTCTGGAATATTATTATTGAGCGTCACGTCATTTAAATCATCATCGTCAGACGAAAAATCAAACTCCGAATTTACCGAATTTAGTAGTTCTCCCAACTCTGTAATTGTAAACTTATTTTATGATTGAGGATAAGTTTTCCTCTTGAGGCGCTTATTCGAGTTTTCCATCCTATAAATAACCCAAAACTAAATTTTATTACCGTTGAATAGAAATGTACCATAAATGGAACAAATTTTTTTATGTGTTATATATGGGACACATCCTTTATAAAAAACTGTCACATATATAGGACACCACAATTCAAGCACTAATAATTAATAATTAATTAGTTTACATCATAAACACTGATAATCAAACTGACATTTAATGAATAAACTTTTTAAAAAAATATTAAAGAGTTGTTGTAAGGCTTTTTTTCAATGAATAATTGAGTACTTAAAATGAACACCTTACTTGACGTTTAACAATACGTGCGAATACGATGACAAAAACTAACCAACTAAATGATAAATCCACATGGAAATGAAAATATGATATTGTCGTGTAAAAGAGACAAACACAACAAAACAGCAAATATACAAACAAGTAAAAAAAATCTGAAATAACTATACAATAACGCAGTTTAAAGTACGATGTTCTATATATGGGACAATTTTATTGAAAGGGTTAATGCAAATATTTGAAAATCTTTCGTTGAAAAATGTGTGGTGAGGGGTATCAACAAATAACTTTAGTGAGGCCTATGATGCAATACTTTATTTTATCTTGGCTTTCCGGGCTTACTTCAAGGAGCATAATCATACATTGAAGGAGCTTTCACCTTATCTCACGGATCGGTCTACAGAGGGACCTGCTTTTAAACCGTTACTCGTATAGGACAATTTAGGATCGAAATAAAACAAGTTCAGGAACTACTAATGATCAAAACCTCGCTTTCAAAGGTATGATCTCAAAGAGGCGATACAACAGCGGAACAGCAGCAATGCTGGACCCTAAACAACAACTGCAGCAAAAGTGCGGAACTTTTCATTTTTAAATTGTTTAATGAGCTTATAAGTTTAAAAAATTAAAATAATGGTTTTTTAGCTCTTTTAAAATTTTATTTATTATTACTTAAGCTTTCGGAACCATTTCGGTTCCATTCTCAAAAGTATGTAAATCAATTTAACAAAAAAAAATATTTTCTATACAAAATAAAATAAAATCGAAATCAAGGCTAACTAAAACGTAGCTATTTTCCTGTAGATATCGCTCGCTACTAGAAAAAATATGTTCTTTATTTTAGCAAAGCAACAAAAATTGATATCTAATATCTAATTGCCAATGTACGCGAAATCGTTAATTTTGTTAAGAGAATTTGAACTAGATTTTATATGTAACATTTCCAAAATAGATCGTTTTCTGTAATTAGATTGTTTTTCCAAAATGTTTACATCTTCAAAAATAATATTATGGTTGGTATCTCTAATATGTTCCGAAAGTGCACTTATTTGATTTGAATTTGAATTTCCCGAAGCACCACGTAAATGTTGAAAGAACCGCTCCCGCAAAAACTGTTTAGTTTGTCCCGTGTAAATTAGGTTACAATCATTACATTTAATCCTATAGACAAGATTAGATTCTTTCTTTAATGGTATCGGATCTTTTAATTTTGAAAACAAAATATCATTTAAATTGATAGCTGAACGACCAATAATTTTGAAATTATAATTTTTAAATAAATGTTTTAATTTTTCGAAAAGATTTTTTATGTAAGGTAAAGATAAATAATTTGTACTTTCAATTTCAGGATTTAATGTACAATTTTGATAACTTCTTTGTTTACAAATCACTTTATTTATTAATTTTTTAGGATACTGATTATTTACCAAAGTGTTTTCCAAAAGTTTGAAATTATTGGAATGAAATTTAGTATCGGACAATTTTAGAATTTTTTGAGTTAAAATTTTGATTGTATTAATTTTGTAAGAAATAGGAAGCCAAGAACTAAAATTTAGATAACGACCGGACCAAGTATTTTTATGGTACCAGTCAAAAGAAATTTTACCATCCGGTTCATGAATTAAAAGTAAATCTAAAAATGAAATTTTGTGGTCAATTTCTCTTTCAACAGTAAATTTTATTCTATTATCCAAAGAGTTAAATACATCCAGAAAAATTTCAATTTTGTCTCCCGGGATTGCCGTTATAATGTCATCTACATAACGAAAGTAAAATAACGGTTGAAAATCCAAAGAGTTTAATCCCATTTTTTCCAAAAATTCCATCATTAAATTTGCTATTATGGGACTAATAGGAGAACCCATTGGAGAACCAAAAGTTTGTTTATAAATTTTATTGCCAAAAGAAAAATCAGAATTATTCAAAACTATTTGCAATGCCGACATAAATTGAACTTTAGTCAATTTAGTTATTGAATTTTGTTTAATACTCCTCCAGTTATCTTTAATAATGTTAGTAACACGTCTATTATCAACATTAGTGAACAAAGACGTACCATCTAAAGAAACTAAAAGGTAATTTTGAGGAAGAGGTAACATTCTAAATTTTATGTTTAAAATCTTCCAAATTTAGAATATTTGAATTTGTATTACCAACACTAAATTCTAAAATATTACCCAAAAAAGACGATAAACTATGTGTTTCATTTTTAGATTTACTTTTTTTTAATTCATGAACCGGATGGTAAAATTTCTTTTGACTGGTACCATAAAAATACTTGGTCCGGTCGTTATCTAAATTTTAGTTCTTGGCTTCCTATTTCTTACAAAATTAATACAATCAAAATTTTAACTCAAAAAATTCTAAAATTGTCCGATACTAAATTTCATTCCAATAATTTCAAACTTTTGGAAAACACTTTGGTAAATAATCAGTATCCTAAAAAATTAATAAATAAAGTGATTTGTAAACAAAGAAGTTATCAAAATTGTACATTAAATCCTGAAATTGAAAGTACAAATTATTTATCTTTACCTTACATAAAAAATCTTTTCGAAAAATTAAAACATTTATTTAAAAATTATAATTTCAAAATTATTGGTCGTTCAGCTATCAATTTAAATGATATTTTGTTTTCAAAATTAAAAGATCCGATACCATTAAAGAAAGAATCTAATCTTGTCTATAGGATTAAATGTAATGATTGTAACCTAATTTACACGGGACAAACTAAACAGTTTTTGCGGGAGCGGTTCTTTCAATATTTACGTGGTGCTTCGGGAAATTCAAATTCAAATCAAATAAGTGCACTTTCGGAACATATTAGAGATACCAACCATAATACTATTTTTGAAGATGTAAACATTTTGGAAAAACAATCTAATTACAGAAAACGATCTATTTTGGAAATGTTACATATAAAATCTAGTTCAAATTCTCTTAACAAAATTAACGATTTCGCGTACATTGGCAATTAGATATTAGATATCAATTTTTGTTGCTTTGCTAAAATAAAGAACATATTTTTTCTAGTAGCGAGCGATATCTACAGGAAAATAGCTACGTTTTAGTTAGCCTTGATTTCGATTTTATTTTATTTTGTATAGAAAATATTTTTTTTTGTTAAATTGATTTACATACTTTTGAGAATGGAACCGAAATGGTTCCGAAAGCTTAAGTAATAATAAATAAAATTTTAAAAGAGCTAAAAAACCATTATTTTAATTTTTTCATTTTTATTTTCAATTTTTTCGCTTTTTAATTAATAGTAGGAATTGAGCTACTTCTAATTTTTAGGCTGAATTACGCAATTATATCAAACAGAATAGTCTGAATTTAGGCTTAAAAATTATATTGACACATTTCCTAACCATGGTATCAACAGTTTTTTGGAGTAAATACGACGTGCAGTATGGATTTTAGAAAGCTGTGAGCATTAACACTTGTCGTTATGTTAACGACGCATCAAACCAATCCGTACAAGAAATATTGCATCAATTTTATGTCAAATGGTTTAGAAAATTGTTTTCATTTCATGTTATTTATTTTAAATGTTCGTCATATTTTATTTTATTATTCGCATATAAAAACATGTAAATATAAGCTTTTGCCGTTAAACCAAAATTTATTATTTCGTAAGAATATACATAGACATACACGTATACTCGTGCATACACCCAGCTAGCAGCGAAGTTCTATTATAAAATGTTAACGAAGCGGAAAATATTTAATGTGGTATATCCTATTTATATATGTATAAGCCAAACGCAATTACCTGTAACAAGATTAGCATGATGAAATTGGCATACAGCGTCTGCTTCGAACCATGAGATTTTATCGCGAAAGAAACGATAAAATACTGAAAATCCTTCTTGCGGTAGCGTCCATGTATTGCTGATGTTGACCTGAAATGAAATAAAAGAAAAAAAATATCCATTTTATTACTTGTCATCCAGTTAACTTTTTCGTCTGTCTATCATCTTCTGATGTCACAACAAGATTATGTCCCTTGATGATTTTTTGTTGTTGTGATGGGTTCAGCACGAGCACAACAAACAATGACTTTATATTTATATATATATATATATATATATATATATATATATATATATATATATATATATATATATATATATATATGTATATACAAATGGATTTTATTTCCCAGCGCATAAAAATCTGAAGAAAAGCAGAGTAACAAAAGAAAACTTTATTGTTGTTGTTTTCGTTTATATACGAAAAACACTTTTCCAATTTGAATATGTTGTATACACAATTCGGATTCTGTTGTGTTGCCATCTACATCGGTTCCAAAGTACATATCTACGTACACAGCACAGACATCAACGGTGCAAGAGAAAACTTAAAGTAAACTTTTTTAATGAAATCATAACATGATTTGAAAGTTTTGTTTTGCATCCAATATTGATTTTCACCATGCGGTGGTGTGCCCTAGCACAAAAAACTCACAAGCGAATGATATAACTTTGTAACATCTTTCATGTAAATTATTCCAAAGCTTTATTATTACATTTTATGTAAAATAACAAACATAAAAGTTTATCGAAATATTTGAATTTAATACAAGTTTTTTACTAAAAATTGCTTTACATGATAAAAACTATTGCGTCTCTTTTCTACTCTGCACCAAAAATAGCTTTCTAATTGTTGAGCTTTTTTGTTTGGTTGTGATTTTTTTTTTGTATGTGGAATAATATAACAGTAAACAATAAAGAATTAAATTAAAAATAATCTGTAGTTGTTTTGTTGTACAGAAAGTTGAGATAAGATGTGGTTTTATTAAAAAACTTTTATATTTTTTGTGCTTGGTATGGTATGGTGGGAAGAGCTCGATTTACGATGGGCTACTTGCTTTGAACAAAACGTACTATAAAATATTTTTATAAATCAAGGATTTAACAACTATTTTGAATATTCGCAAAAATTTAATAATAAAATATTTTGTTCAAATTTAATTAGGATCTACATAGATTACGATTGTGCTTAAAAGCTTTTTGAAAATAGTTTTATACCCTTGAACTCTTTCATTTTATAAAAAAGTTTTGATAAACAAATATATTAATGGATTTTTATAAGCAAGTTTGTGGTAAAAGCTCCAAAATATGGTGGTTTGAAGAAAACTATATAGTGTCAGTGTTAAAGATGCGTAGCTAAAATATATAAAATTCGTTTTTCATATAAAAATTTTATAAATTAACTTTAAAAATATTTATTATTATAAAATACTTATCTTGTAAGCTCTCACGTAATCCGGTTTAGATCGCCAATTTTATTTATTGTTTATAAATTTTGACAATTAACGGTTAAAGCTAGCAAATAGAGCTTGTTTATAAATTAACTTACGAAATTGTATACAAAATTTTGTAATAGAGTTATAAATTAATGTTAAAATTATATAATAGAATGCGCTCCATTCGGTCATGTAATTATTTAAATTTAAATATTTAGCGCGATTTTTTATGATTGCTTTTAGCTAACTAGGGCAACCCATATTTGAAGAATGAATTTGCTAAAAATTAAAATATTCTTCCTTTTTTCCTGCGACTTTCAAGTGAACAACATCAACAACGGAGAATAAATCATTGTGGGATTACTGAATACAAAGCGAAAGGAAGGAAATAAAAGGTGGAATCGCCGGATCGGATTACGTGAGTTAGCAAATTTTTGCGAAATTATACATTGCTAATAATAGTGTGAATAAAGAATTTTAATAAATTGAATTGTTATAATAGAAAATTATATTCTGAGTTTTATATTTATAAAATTGCGAACTTTTTAATTCAGAAATAGTCTTTCTATATATTGCGATATATTCAATTCGTTCGGAAATTTTACATTGGTCCTTCGAGCCGGATGCAATTAGCATCAAACTAAAACATTCGCGAAAATAATCCAATAAAATAACCTGTGATTTATATTGTAAACGTGTTTATTGGAATCCTTTGATATAAAAAAAAAAAAAATCGTAGAAATTCGGTAGTAAAGTGCATCTTAACACTTCATATAAAAACTATCAAAACTAGTATAAAAGCTGTGTGTTTATTGATATAACCAAAGTGTAACTTTCGGGATTTGTTGATTCGAGATAAAATCATAGTAAAAATTCAGATCTCCTAAAAATAAAAGAGAAAAGTGTATCATTAGTGCTAATTTATATTCAATTCAAAATGGCAGACACGCGATCACTTCAACGAAAAGTTAATCGGTTGTTACAAATAGAAAATTTCGCAAAAGGGAATCTTCTTCAAGAACCAATAGAACGTATCAAGGCGCAAGTTAAACTTTTAACTGAGGAATGGGAGGACTACAAATCAAATGAAAAAAATTTTAGAGATCTACCTGAAAATGCCGATTTACAAGACATGATCGAGACGAAATATTTCGCAACCAAAGGAAGGTTAATGCAGGCCGAGCTGATATTGGATAAGGATGTGCACTCTGGAAATCTTGATTCCAGCTTAAATGAACTTATGGCCAACCAACGATCCTTTTTGAATGAAGTAGCAACTTTGAATTTAAAGACTGATTCCGATGTTCGATTGCCACGAATGAATGTACCAACATTTTCTGGGATTTATTCCGAGTTTGCTTCCTTTCGTGACTTATTTGAGGCGTCAATTAATAGTAATCCAAAAATTCCGAAGGTACATAAGCTTCAGTACTTGAAAGGGTATCTGAGAGGTGAAGCGGCGGCTTTAGTGCGACATATCACGATAACTGAAGCAAATTACGATGAAGCGTGGGAAATAATAAATAAGCGATACGACAAAAGAAAACATGTCACTGCGATGCTTTTGAAACAATTTATGGATCAACCTACGATCAAACAAGCTTCCGCCAAATCTCTGCACCATATGCGCGATGTTTCCGACGAGGTAATACGAGGGTTAAAAGTTTTAGGTGAACAAGCTGAATTACGCGATCCGTGGTTAATCCATATTTTGGTGAACAAATTGGATCAAGTAACAAAACACGATTGGGCCCAGTTATGAGATTGAATTTCCTACCATAACTAATTTTTTCGATTTTTTAAATAAACAGAGCGACACGTTAGAAAGTTGCCAACCTTCGAGACAAATTTCACATCAGACAGCTACATCCTCGAATTTGAAAGTAATGCATGTAGACATGAAACCAGTAAGTTGTTTGAAATGCGGTGATAATCACTTCCTAAGGAATTGCGACCAATTTTTAGTACTTTCCGTAAATGACAGGAGAAGCTTTGTGGCTGAGAAAAAGCTATGTTTTATATGCATGTTTCCAAATCATCAATCACAAGCATGTCGTTCAAAATTTAGATGTGGTATATGCCGAGCGAGACACCATACAACATTACATCAGGATATGCATAAGCCGTTAACAAATACTGCAATGTTGAACAATGAAGATGTCCTTGATCTATCAACATCCGGGAAAACAAACACTGGTACCGTAAACATTGCTCATGCCACTACCCACAAACAATTTACGGCAATATTACCTACAGCTATTATAAGAGTTCTAGATGCAACAAACGAATTCCAAAAGTGTCGAGTTTTATTAGATTCTGGGGCGCAGGCATCTTTCATCTCCGAATCGTGTGCTCAACGACTCGCGTTACCACGTAAAAATGCGAAATTACTTATAAAAGGCTTGACTCCTGGTACAGAATCAACGAAAGGGATTTTATCAATAAAGGCTACGTCATTATATTCTTCAACAGAAACATTACAAATTGACGTCCTTGTTCTACAAAAATTAACCAGCTGTCTTCCATCGAGCAAGGTAAATCTCACCAATTTAAAGCAATTCGAAAACATAAAATTAGCAGATCCATATTTCCATACACCCGGGGCAATAGACATAATAATTGGAGCCGACAGATTTTTTAATGTTCTACGAGATGGTCGTGTTGCAATTTTAGAAGACAAGTTAATTGCTCAAAATTCGATGTTTGGTTGGATTGTGTCGGGAGAAGTCACCAGAAAAGCAAGTGAGCACGGTCAAACAAGTCTCAATTTCCACATTGGCATAAATGTAGACGAAGCCCTCAAAAAATTTTGGGAAATGGAAGAGATTCCTGCATGCGATCCTTGGTCTACCGAAGAAAATGACTGTGAAAAAGATTTTAAAACAAAATTTCAGAGACACGCCAACGGTAAATTAATAGTAAAATTACCCTTTAAAACTTCACCTTTAGCTTTAGGGAATTCGTTAGGGAGTGCCAGAAGGAGATTTTTTTACTTGGAGCAAAGGCTAAACAGAGATGTTTTTTTAAAAACTGAATATGCGAAAATCATTCGTGAGTACATCCACTTGGGTCATGCAAAAGAGATCCCCAACGCAACGACAGGCGAACAAATTGAAAATTGCTACTATTTACCGCATCATGCCGTTTTCAAAATGGACAGTACCACAACAAAGCTGCGTGTCGTTTTTGATGGGTCAAGTAAAACAACCAGTGGAAAATCTATCAACGATCTTCTTATGATAGGGCCTATAATTCAACCCACGTTATGGACAACGCTTGTTAATTTTCGGTACGGTAAAATTGCACTTACAGCCGATATTGAAAAGATGTATCGTCAGGTATTAGTAGCCGATGAAGATCAAGTTTTCCAAAGGATTCTGTGGAGAGAACAGGTTAGTGAGCCGTTGAAGTATTACAAATTAACCACTGTTACCTTTGGGATGGCCAGTTCAGCGTTCTTAGCGATTCGTGCACTTCAACAAGCTGCATATGATTTCCAAGAAGAATATCCGATCATTGCTAATGAAATCCAGCGTAAATTTTACATAGACGATTATATATCTGGTGCGAACACTTTGGAGGAAGCCAAATACCTGAAAGAACACTTGACAAAAATACTTTCACTAAGAGGTTTTAACTTGCGAAAATGGACATCTAACGCTCCTGAATTACTGGATCAGCCATTAGACGATCACAAGTCGCTAGTTCCGTTCGAGGAAAATAATTTGACCACTAAGATACTAGGACTTCAATGGAATTCAAAGGAAGATGTGTTGTCATTTAAAGTCAATCTTCCAGAGGAAATCATCCCAACCAAGCGATCCTTAATTTCTAATGCGTCCAAAGTTTTTGATCCTCTTGGTTTACTATCTCCATCGATAATTTTGGCTAAAATTATTTATCAGCAATTGTGGTTAAGAAAACTAGAATGGGACGATGAGCTCCCTGATGACATCGCGATGGTATGGAATAGGCTCAAAACAGAACTTCCACAATTCGAGCAGCTCAAAATTAAGAGATATATGCAGAAGGAAGGTATACAGCTTCATGGTTTTTGCGATGCTAGCGAAAGGGCGTATTCAGCAGTAGTCTATAATCGATTTTCAAATGAAAAGGGAGAAATTCAAATAGAACTAGTCACCTCTAAAATGAAAGTTGCACCTATAAGGCAGATTTCCCTCCCAAGGTTGGAATTATGCGGAGCGCATTTGCTGGCGAAACTATTAAATGAAGTAAAAAAAACTGTATCCGAAGATGTGTCAGTGTATGGATGGACAGATTCCTCTATTGTTTTAGCTTGGTTATCCGATCATCCAACCAAATGGAAAACATTCGTAGCCAACCGTGTGTCAGAGATTCAGCGATTATTGCCGAGAAGCAATTGGAATCATGTGAAGTCAGATAAAAATCCAGCAGACTATGCTTCGAGGGGTGTCTTACCAACGAAATTATTGACAATCAATCAGTGGTGGCATGGTCCACCATGGCTAACTCAACCAGAAGATTTATGGCCAACTATAAAACAACAGGTTTTTTACGATGATACCACTTGCGAGAAGAAAAAGCGAACTGCCTCCATAATACCATTATTTAATACCAAATGCGAAGTTAGTGAAGAAGAGGTATTCCAATTAATATTAAATAAGACATTTTCTTTCACAAAGGCCATACGAGTTTTAAGCTACATCTACAGATTTATAGAAAATGTTAGAAAGGAAAAAGGACTTCGCTTGACAGCAGCATTAAATCTGAGAGAGATAAATCAAGCCACAGGAAAATTATTAAAATGGGTACAATGCAAAGAATACCCAAACGAGATAAAACTATTAGAAAAAGGGCAGATGCTATCTAAACATGATAAACTTTCCACACTTACGCCGTTTCTAGATACAAACGGCCTGTTGCGTGTTGGTGGAAGGTTAGAAAATTTTTCATGTGCATATGATGTCAAACATCCAATCATTCTACCTAAATCCCACATCCTTAGTAGAATGATTATTTCCTTTTACCACAAAAAATATCTCCATCCCGGCCCATCCCATACATCCCATCTAATTTGCCAGGCGTACTGGATCGTGAAGGGCAAAGCAACCGTAAGGGATGAAGTCAGAAAGTGCATTCAATGCTTCAAAAATAAAGCAAAGGCGGCCAAGCAGCTTATGGGTAATCTACCAAATGTTCGAATAACACCCGCGAGACCATTTTTAAGAGGTCGTGGAGCGAAACTGGTTAAGGGTTATATAGCAGTTTTTGTCTGTATGGTAACCAAGGCCATTCATATTGAAGCAGTTACCGATTTGACGACCGATGCTTTCCTTGCAGCGTTGAAACGATTTTCATCAAGACGAAATGTTCCTAGTGATATATACGCGGATAATGGTACAAATTTTGTTGGAGCAAGCAGAAGACTTAAAGAGGTATATCAATTCAATAACTCAAAAATTAATGATAATGTCATTTCAGAATTTTGTACTTTGAACCAAATAAACTGGCACCACATTCCACCGGGTGCACCACATTTCGGGGGATTATGGGAATCCGCTATAAAATCCGTTAAAACCCACCTCAACAGAATCACGGGAAACTGTCACCTAACTTTTGAGGAGATGGTTACGCTTTTATGCCAAATCGAAGCAATATTAAACTCCCGCCCTTTATGTCCAATCTCGGAAGATGATGATTCCTTCGAAGCTTTGACACCCGCTCATTTTTTGATGGGTTCAACTATAGCAACCGTGCCGGAAATTAACCTGGATGATATAGCAGCGTCGCGATTGTCGAGATGGCAGCAAGTAGAACAACGAGCGCAATGTTTTTGGAAGCGTTTCCATAAAGATTACCTTAACAACCTACAACAAATCCGACAATAAAACACAACACATACCGTACTTACACTGGCAAACGCAAAAACAAAAGAATAACGTGGAAATTTGGTGAATAAAATTTCCATCATTTTCCAATTATTATTATTATCCTTGAACTTGACGTTAATTCCATTTCCAGTATTAAATTATAACGTTTTGTTTTATGAGATATTATCACGATTTCTCATGAGTCCTATTACTATTATTGCTATTATTATTATTATCATTATTGTGTTTCATGAAAAAAAGGAAATTAACGGAGAGAGAGAGAGAGGCAGATATGATGGAGGCTTTTCCGTTTTTTTTCTAATTTTCATATTTTTATTTTCCTAAACTTAGCAAAACACAAAAGAATTTTTGATATTTTTTGTTAGTGTCTTGTGGTTTTTGTATAGTATTGTCAAGGAGTTACCGAATAAATTGGGGAGATGAGTGAAAGGAAAATTTTTGTTTTGGTGCTGGAGGGGGTTTTGAAAAATGAAAAATTAAATGTTAAAATGATAATTTTTTGATTTCTTTGTAACTATATCTCTGTATACATCTTTATTGTGTCTCTATATAAACTAGATTAAAAGATGGTATAAAATGATTATTTGACAATAAAATCGGTTCATTTATCATTTAGTAGAGAATATTGTGTTTTTGGATAAAAGGGTGTTAGATAACACAAAAAAGGGTCGTATACGATTTTAGGTTTTATTTTTTGGGGTAATTTCTTTGTGACACTTTTTCGGTTGCCATCGAAATACGAAATGTTTATGTACAGTATTGTCTCTTTATAAATAATCCACTTTATACCGATATAGTTCCAATGAGAGCACAGATTACCATCAAACTGGATACTCAAATAAAATATCATTCAATTAATCGCATCGTTATCTTTATAGTCGAGATTTTATCATTTATTTAACCATCAGACCATGACTACATAAAATTCAAGCAGCATTTGATTTTCACATCAAAATTCACTTGCTACACGATAATGAATTTCAAAGTAATTCTATTCATTCAGATGGTGGCATGGTTAATTTATGTACATTCGGCGAATTACATTGTGCGCTACGATCGATTTGAGTGTGTTTCGACGGGTGAAGTGAAAGTTTTAAGGTGCGAAGCACGACGCTATAACAGAACTATTAAATGTTTAGAATTGGAATATAGGTTTTCAAAGTCCAGCAAATTAAACGTAAGTTCCGCGCTTAAAATTATATAAATGCGGAGTGAGATATAACATTGTGGTATTAATTAGGTTGGCTACGAAATGTTCTTCAAATATGGTGCAATCTACAAAACATTTAACATTAAGGGCATTGATAATTTCTGTAGTTATTTAAACGGAACTGCAAAATCGACACTTTTAAACAGTATTATTCCGGTATTGCGAGACGATTATCCAGATCTATATCATCAGACTTGTCCAATTGACTATTTTATTATGCGTGAATTTTGGGGTGACGTATCGCGTATGAATATGCCGCCAATTGTTCCTGAAGGACAGTATCGCATCGTTATGTCGCTGTACAATCGAAAATTTAATGCAACCTTCACAATGACAATGTCAATTAAACCAATCGGAGCACATCAATTTTTAATGGGGTAACACTATACATTTTAGTGTTCCAATAACAACTTTAGGTAATACAAGACATACAATAAAATAATTTATCGCCTTTTTGTTGTTTTATTAAAACCTTCTGGGTATTTGATTGTTGATTGGTCTGAGTCACGTCAGAAATCCCATTTTGGAAATACCACGGTTTTCTTATTTGGTCGAGTAGTAGCTATTTGATTGTGCAATTTTGCACGTCTGACGGTAAAATTTGTGCATAATGTACTTGGGGAGATAATGTGGGATTTCTGACGTGATTATCACACCAAAAATCCCATAGATCCGTTTAATGATTAAAGCATATGTTTTACATCAGTTTATTTGTGCAAAACTGTGCATGTCAAAACCAATTTAGTTCTCCTCCAGAATTGGTCAGGATTTTTCCTAGAACGGCTATATCTGCCTATTTACATGCTGTAAGTGCAACGTCTATTGAAGTTGGTCAACTATGTAAGGAAATGTCGTAGTTTTCTAGTCACAATGTTTAGATTAGAGGTTATACTGATAAGACCAGAATTCAATAGTGGCATACTCCATATCAGCCAGAATTAGGAACCTAGAAACCCTTAATTCAACCCTAATTTCAAAAGATCAATTTCTGGAAAATCTTTTGAAATTAGGGTTGAAGGAAGGGATTTGTAAGTGCGATTCTGGCTGATGGACAGTAGCCACATCATGAAATTTTATCTGTATGTTCACTTAAACTAGTTTAAGTGATTTCATTAATAAAAAGTGGGATTTCCAGATATCACCCATACAAAAATTTTCTGAAATTGATCTTTTGAAATTAGAGTTGAATTGAGGGTTTCTAGGTTCCTAATTCTTGCTGATATGGAGTATGCCACTATTGAATTCTGGTTTTATCAGTTTATATACATCTAGTCTAAACATTGTGACATAATAATGTTATTCTCTTATACAGACAGAACAGTACACCCGCATTTTTATTCCATTCAGTATTCAACAAAAAACGTTATATCTTTTACACGAGGGTCATTGGGGCATCACAAGAACCAAACAAATTGCACGTCGTCATTGCTGGTGGCCACCCATCGATCAAGACATCGAGAAATTAATAAAAGCATGTGAAAGTTGTCAATTAGACGATAGTTCATGCACAAAACCATTCAGCCCATGGTCATTGACTGAAAAGCCTTGGCAGAGACTATACACATCGATTTTGCAGGTCCGTTTTTGGGATTTGGCGAACAATTCAAACACCACCGTCACCTGAGAACGCAACTGATGATCAACGCACAAGTCCAATTGCAACCGAATATCTAAGTGACCAACCAATTGTTTTTCGCCGTGATCATTATGAACTGCGTCCAAAACCACATCGATATTAATTCAAATATATTTTTTTTTTGGTTAAAATTAAAGCAGGATGAACTGCACTATTTTCATATCTATTTTGTAAAGCCTTAAAATACAATTTTTATAACCTTTATAATTTTTCCTTATGTACTACAGTTATTTTTATATACTTTGGTTTCTATTTTGTTATATGCTTCTGTACATACTCCTACAATAGAGTTGTTAAATAAAAATTACATTTATTTTTGAGTCTGCTCATCAATCGGACGTTTTTATATATTGTGCTCCGTAAATAAATGTTGACCAGATAATAATATCCGGTACCGTATGTTATATAAGTTTGAGATATTACGAATACCATGGAGGGAGAACCCAAAACAAACCAACGGGAATACAAGTTAGGTAGTATTAAGTATGGCTCATCAGCAGCTCCGTTTTTGGCAATAAGATTACATCAAGTAGCAATGGATGAAGGTGAAAACCATCCAATGGCTTGAAAAATCTTAATAGAGGTCTTTTATGTCGATGACGTACTAACTGGTGGTGATAACTTACAAGATGCACAACTTCTACAAGAACAGCAAGATCACATTAAAGGGTCAACTTCAACTGAGCAAGTGCGGTTTACTCTGGATGATGACCTAACATGTCGAATATGAGTGGCCTCCCAAAATTATTGTAGTCTATACAAGGGTCAAACTGAAACTATTAAAATTTCAGGAGTTCATTGGAATCCGGACTCCGACTGCTTTAGATTCAAGGGAAACGTTGTTTTCTAATCGAATATCAGAAATTCAAAACACCACTAAAATCGGGGGATAGAAACACATAGCATCCATCCAAAGCCTAGCGCATCGCGTGGGATTTCACTATCCAAATAAGTATCCTGGTACAATGGTGGATTGGACCTGAAGTAATCAAAAAACCTGTAACAGGAAAAAAAGTCTACCACAAGTATTGATCTAAAACGGACCACAACAGTTCTTCACGTTCTCAATAAGGAGGCTGCAAATCAGATTATTTAAAAGTGATACGAGTGACCGATTATCTCCTCCGAATTGTATCTAAGATCAGTAAAAAAGCCAGCGTGTTCTGACGAAATTCGAGCAATAGAACTCTCTGGACAACATACCCCACAATCGTAAGAGTGTAAGAGTAATCAAGATGTTTTCTTTGCGAAATATCAACCTTAAGGGATCAACAATCAATTAAGAAAAGCAACATCGCCTGGCGGTTCCTCGACAACGACGGACCTATAAGGGAGAGTAGGGGGAAGACTTAAAATTGGATCTCACACCTTACCGGCCGAATTTTTAATTGGACAGGTGTGAGCACAAGGAGCAAGGAATCTCATTCAAAAATGCATTGTCTGTTTCCGATTCCAAAGTAAACGTACAAAACAACTCATGGGCGGTCCACCAAAATGACGGGTCGCTCCGACGCGGCCATTCAAATACTCGGATGTCGATTATATGTAATTGTCTGCTTAAGATACGGATCTAAAAAAGCAGAGGAAATAAGGCCTACAAGGGATATTTGCGGTCTTTATATGCCTTTTCACAAAGACAGGCAGCTCATCTCGAAGTGGTCTCTGATTTTACCGCAAATGCCTTCTTGGTGGCATTCAAAAGATTTACATCATGATGGGAAAATATTGCCCACATATATAGTGTTAAAGTTACGAACTCCATTAAGGCAAACAAACTTCTAATCTAAAAGCAACGGCATAATTTTTCAATGCAGAGCAATATATGGCACTTTATACCTCCAAGCGTTCCACATTTCGGAGGATTATGGGCGGCTGCGGTTAAATCACTGAAACCATTGGAAATCAAACGTTTAATTAGTATTCAATTAATTTAAATTTCACTTTGATAATACTAAATCAAAATTAAATTCTGGTTCTGCGAAATTATAATAAAGCAAACATATATTTAATTAGCCATATCCAATTTAAATATGAAAGACTCCTGAACTTCCTTATAAGTGCCTGTTATTGTATCATTTACCCTACATTACATTTTTTTTACATTCAATTAATTTTTTTATGATTAAATAGTGTAATGATTTTAAATTTTTTTATATTCGTATCAGGGACCGTTGAATTCATTTTATTTTGTCATTGGCACAGAATGATAATTTGTCATTTTTTTCTTATTTTCTTTATGATTTTTTTTCTTTTAAAATTTCGTTTTGCTTTTCAGGATGGAGTAATTTAATTAATTGTAGGATGTGATCGTGGTGAGTATCGGTAAGTCTTAGGTAGATAATTGTCCATGCTAATCTTATGTCAGTAAATTTTATCATTTGGCGGTAACACCAGATTTTGTTTGCAAGTTTCCATTTTGACCCACCCCATCCACTGAGCCATAGCAGGGCTTACTTAATTATCTGCCGTGGAAACCTCTGCATCTAATCAATTTCTTTTTCTGTTAGCGATCTGGACAGAAACAAGTTCGGGATTGGCAATTCTCCCTCCTTAACTACCTCGCCCGTCTTGCGGATCGTTACAACATCAAAAGGATTGATTACCACCTCCCAACAGTATTAAGAAATGTAGAGAAACTTTGATTTTTTTATTCGTGGTCAAATAAGCACAAACTACATAAATATTTCAACATGTGCAAGATTATGCATTTTTTTCAGAGAGAGTAGTTTTTCGAAACATGGACCGTCAGTTAAATTTTCGGGATGAATTAATTTAGTAGTGGCTAAATCTAACCTTGCCGCCTGATTATCCTCAAAGACAAAAAAATAACGTATGAGGAATAAAATAAGGACAAACAAAAAAAACGTAAAAAAATATGATTTATTAATCAAACAATTTTGATTTATAATTTATTTAAATGTTAAATTCTTAGACAAAATTTACAGAAGAATTTGCGCCCCATATCGATTGACTTTCTTGATCCTTCTTGGCACTGTTTTCATTGCCGCCTGCACTCCTGATGTATCGATCTTCTTTAAATCTCTTTTTATCTTTCTAATCCAGCATTCAACATTTGTGGCACGATATTCGTTACTTATACCATTCTCTTCTCAAATTTGGCCAAAAAATTTTAATTGGCCTTAGTTGTGGAACATTTGGTGGATTACAGTCTTTAGGGATAAATTCGATTCTGCGTTGACGTAAATCAGATAACGTTGCGTTGGCATAATGTGAGGATGCCAAATAAGGCCAAAAAATCGTTTTATCATTCTTATGATATTTATTAACGGCCAAATCACTTTTGTAAAAAGCTGGGTTGCTGACACCTCGTTAACTAATAGCCAATCACTGCGTAACTTTACGTGGAAACTTAGTCTTATGAATAAACTTCTCCTTTTGTGGTGCTTCGTGATCAAGAGACTCGTAGTCACATATTTATAAGCTGAATTGAAGCTTTGGGTGAACTTGATATTTTTTACCAAGCTGTCTGCGCGTTTTTGCAGTTCGACCCACCGTTTCATCTTTCAATTTCATTCGAACTTTGCTACCTTGAAGTTGACATTTTTTACCAGAGCCGGGTTTTCTTTTCACAGACTGATTACTCGAAAACTGTTTAATTGTTTTGTAGATAAACGATTTTTTGAATCCAAGATCCTTGAAGTAGTGAAAAATTTCGTACTTTTGTTTGTCTGAGTTTTCCTGACAAAATGTATAAATTAATTTGCGACGATCTACTTCTAACAACGTTATTTTATAAAATGACGCATTTGTTATGTATATAAGAGAATCAAGTTATTTAAAAACAACGAATTTTTTTTTTGTATAATATAAATACAGATACATTTTACATTTATCCATATTTTGATCCTCATACGTTATCAAGAATCACTTAGCATTCTACATGAAAATATTTCTACTGATTTTACGAGTCTCACTGACATAGCGTAACACCAAATACGAAGACAGAAAATTTCAAAAGTCTTAACAATGATTCCAAAATTCTAAAGATTTTTTTTAAATATGCTTTTTATTAAATGAAACCAATAAAGAACTTTTTGTACATTGAACTATGAAATTGTATTTCTTTGATAATTAAGAAACCAAAAAGCTTCTTGTAACCCTTAAAGCGTATCTACGATATATAGGAAAAAATTACTAATTATTGTTAGGGAGACCCACCCCAAATATATTATTGGGCTTAAATTAAAACTATTAAACAAATTATCTTGTACTATTCAAGATTATTTTTTGTCTTCTCCTATAAAAAAAATAAAATATTTGATCGTATTTAATATTTAAAATAATAATAATTCTGTATAAAAAGCTTTTAAAAGACACAAAAAAATAATATTTTCCCACCCAAAAGGAGATATGATCCGATATACCAAGAAAACGGTACAAAGAGTATAATGAAAATTTATTGAAAATTATTTTTGTGGCTGACAAATTTACTGGAAATATAAAAATATTGAAATTTGTGTAACCAGAAGAAAATAAGCTCTTCTGGTATGTGGGTACTTATAGTCTTTGTACATGATACCTTTCGATATAGGCACCAGTCTACATTTTTTTTGCATCGTTTTTAAATCTAATTTCTAATTTTAAATAAAACATTTTTTTTTGTTTATGCTTCGTATAATAATCAAAAATAATTTATATAAAAATATAAATTTTCATAATAAATGTTATCAAATAATGGGGAAAAATTGTTTGTATTTGTATTTATGTACAATGTAATATATATTTTTTGGGAGCTTTTTCCGGGGTTTTTGTTTGGTAAAAATAAACAACATAAAATTAAATTTAATTTGGTTTTGTATTTATAAAATTTTAATCGTAGTGAAATAATACAAAAAATATATAAAATTTCCCATAATTAATGTTATTGGAATTTTTATTGGAAGCTTTTCTGGATTATAGTGTTTGGCTGAAACTGTGTAATGAGATGAATACGATATTCATAAAATAATATCGGCTTAATTAGCAAATTCGCAGCTGGTGTGATTCCCTTTATTAAAATTAAATTTGATTTAAAGTTATTTGAGTTGTACGTGTTACAAAGGACACACATTTTTGTGATGTCTTATTTGCCAAACTGAAAAAGACAAATTTTGGTACTTCAACATAATTTTTACAATGAACTACAGGTCGTGTTCACCAATATCTGTGCCAGATGGTCGAGTTTAAAGAAACGTTGTGTGAAGTTCCGAGTTCCGAGTCGAGGCATTTACGTGATACGCCATATTCCTTTGACTCGTGTTGGGTTGACTTCCCAAGCAACAAAATAAAACCTTGATTTCTGAAAAAACATTTGCTCATTTTCGGACGCTATTTAAATTTTTTAGAAAAACTAAACTTAATAAATGAAAATATGATATGGTCGGTTTATTTAAAACGGTTGTGAATTTTTTCACAACCAAATTTTTTAGGATCTATGTAGAATCAATTTTGAAAAACGTACTTGAAACCATATTCTTAAAAAAACAAATAAAAATCAAGTAAACCAAAAATTATTTGGTAATTGTGAAACGTTGCCGAAATGGCATTTGAAAGTTTTGTAACTAACGTCTTAAAATTAAAAAACTATAAATACATATTTGTATATTAAAAGTTTTAGCTTTTCTATAATTTTGTACGGTTTCGTATTGATTTTTTTTCATTCATCTTTCCGGTTTTTTAACGTTTTGAAATACTTTGAAGTATTTATTTAGACTTATTTGAAACCGTAAGTGTTATATCGGCGTCAAAACGTAAGAAACGCTTTATTTTATTTTTTAAACTGTTCTCGGGAGAGAGAAGGAAAAAATTTCGGTTAATAAAGAATTTAGTTATTCCAAAAAATTCGTGCCGTGTAGTTCAAATAACGAATAATAATAATTTAGTTATAATATTTAATACGTTAATTAATTTAATTTAATTGTGAAAATAATATATGTAGTGTTAAACTCGAATCGTACTACATAGCAGTAAAAAGAACAAAAGAATGAATGAAATGATTGATTTCACAACAAAAGTAAACGTGAGTGAATTTAGAGCTACACGAGTCAGGATTGCGCATTGACAATTGTATAAAAAAAAAATGAAAAACAAAATTTTAAATCATAGTATCCTAGATATTCCTATAGAAACCATTACATGGTTAATATTAACGTCAATGCCTTCTAAGAATGACATTAATATTGATCGTGTAATGTGATGAAACAAGTAATGATGTGCGGTATTGACGAGTATCCGGATTTTCTGATTTTGATACATCATTACTGATACTTGGTGAGGATATTGTCATTATTAAATGACCGTTTATGGGTTTGCATCATTACACTCTTCATTGCATACTCTGTAGTATGGTTTGTTAACTACAATTGTCAATTTTCTTTTAAATTTTGTGGTTAATATAATATAAAGTGAAAAATATTTATAGTTATAAATTTAAAAATGAGTATTTTATGTACGGACAATATCTACGAGACAATCGAAATAAGCGAGTAAGAATTATCTAATATTGAAACACCCATCGAATATGGAAGCGAGCGGAATATCGAAGACGTCGGTCTTCAATAATTTCTAGAAACGTACGACGCTTTGCCAGAACTATGTAATCCAACAAATCAAAATTACATAAATATAAATAAGCGAAATGCAGGTTTGGATAAACTTTTGGAGATATATAGAAAAAACAAGCCAACAGCAGTGATGGGCACTTTACATGTAAAAAACGTTATTTACATTTTTATGTAAATAACGTAAACTACAGTAAAAAATGTGTAATTTACATAAAATATGTAAAAAACGCGAAAACTATGAAAAATAACTGAAAATAGTGCATAAATGTAACAAATATTTGTTTATAAGGGTTATACGCATCATAAATATCAATCAAACAGTGCATTTAAACGGTCAATCATAATTATTTTAGACTTTTAGTTATCTACAATCACAGTTATCTACATTGAAGAAATTCATTTATGTACCTACACTGCCATCTGTGTTTGTCTTAAAAAACCTTTAAAAAACGACTACTGACATCTATAAGTTTAGTTTAGCTACATGAGATTTGGGTTTCTTGTTTATTCCAAAATTTTGATTCGAAATGTGTCTAATTAATTTAATTACAATTAATTAATTAATTCTAATTATTTAATTACAACCACACATATAGAATCTTGAATAAATATTAGTTTTTTTTTTTTTTTTTTTTGGAATAAATTTTAGATTTAAAAATTGTTGTAAAGGAACCATGCCAAGTTCATATCACTTTACAGATTGTGTTAATTGCATTTACAACGGTATTTTGATTTTTGGTGATGTTCAGTAATAACAATACTATATAGGAATAAAAACAAAATTGACTATAGTAATAGGAGCAGTTACATAACTCAGATCGAATCGACACTTTTGACAGTTGTAAATAGGTTGAATCTTCACCCAACGTCATAACGGTTAAATTTCATTATCAATCATCAGGTAGGTAAAATAAATTCTAAGTTCTTTATATTCGACGATTTCAGGTTTTCCGTACATAGGTCAATGCCCTATTTATATCATAACATCCAAATTTATGTCACACGGCATCAGCTGATTGAAATAAACACTATTCCATTGTGTATAGTATATAGTCTCCTTGCTCTGACTAATGGCATTGCAATGCAACAGTTCATCCTTTTCAATTATTTAGAATATTTTTTATATAGCACACATACACACATATATAGAGTAAATACTAAAAATTTCATGTAGAAAATATGTATATAAACAATAGCACGTGCACGGTGCATTTTATAAAAAAATAAAAACTAGCCGATCATCTATTTAAAATCATACGATTCAGATACGAATACGATTCGATTTTAATGAAATTTATCACTGCGTACATACACTGCGTACATATACTGCGTGCATCTAAAATTTATTCAGAATAAAAAACTAATATTTATTCAAGATTCTATATGTGTGGTTGTAATTAAATCTAGACAGAAATTTAAAATTGGTTTATTGTCGAAACAATTTATTAATAAATTTGTTTTGTGCCGGCAGTAAATTTCGATCAAGATATACTAATCTTGGTTACAATTATGTAGCGAGACAAAACCACCCAATGGAATATTTAACTTGCAACATTTGTCGCATATCGTAGTTTTACTAACCGGTCCCTTTAATTTCTGTGTTATCAGGTTGATTTTCTTGTGGGGATCCTGGTTCATGTGCGGCCTATATAAGCGAAAATCTCATTTTATTGTTTCGAAATAAAAGCTGAATCTCATCAATAATGGTCGATGTAAGTCGAGATTTATTGCAACTAGTTTGGTCTTAAGACCTGGAGATCTCCAGAACCTTTCGAACCAAGCCAAAAGTTACACATTAGACGTACTTGCACTACAAGAGCTTAGATGGTCTGGGAGTGGGATCCATGACACCACCAATGGTTACACTCTTCATTACAGCGGCCATCAGAATGGAGGAGAATTTGGAGTTGGCTTCCTCATCCATCGGCGCGTGAAGCACCATATCATCGATTTCCGCCCTATTAACATGCGAATATGCACGGTCAGACTTCGCACTAAGAAATTTAACATCACGATCGTTAATGTGCATGCACCCACCGAAGATAAATCAGATGACATCAAAGATCTCTTCTTTGTCGAGCTCGAGGAAGTCATCAACAACATACCGCACCACGACATTAAAATCACCGTGGGCGACTTTAATGCAAAAATCGGTAGGAGTGCAGAAAATACATCGCACATCGGTCCCAACAGCCTGCATCTAACTAGTAACAACAACGGCCAACGCGTCACCGACCTGGCAATAACGTACAACTTAGTTGTATCAAGTACGTTTTTCCCACATAAGAGAATCCACAAAGTAACGTGGAGATCGAATGATGGAAGAACTGAAAACCAAATCGACCACGTCATGGTGTCCAAGAGACACTCCACCAGCATATCTGACGTTAGATCTTACAGAGGTGCAGATATGGACAGCGATCATGTGCTTGTCATATTTAAATATAAGTGCAAACTGTCATCAACCTTCAATAGACAAGCACAAAAAACCGTTCGATGGAATGTCGATGCTCTAAAAGACCAAGCGTCACTGCAGAGTTACCAATCAGCTGTCACTAACTATTTAGAGCGGCCCAGCGACAACGAAGGAGCTCCTCCTAATATCCAGGAGCAGTGGCACGCTATACAGTCAGCCATAACCACCGCGGCGCAAAACACTATCGGCAGAAGACCGCCGAGATCCCGCAATGATTGGTTCGATGATCAATGCCGCTTGGTCGTCGAAAATAAACGAAAGGTTCGTGAAAAATGGTTGGCTCGCAACACGAGAAGCACTCAGGCAGAATATCTACGCGCAAGGAAAGCCACGATTAAATTCCTTCGACAAAAGAAACGCGATCATATGAGGTCATGCATCGAAAACATCAGCTTCCAAGCGGAAGTAGGAAATTCAAGGGACTGTTTTGCTAATGCCAGGAATCTCACTAAAGACTTCCACCCAAGAAGTACAGCCATAAAAGACGGGAATGGAGAATTGAGAACAAACGTGGCTGATGTTCTCTCAGTATGGCAAACCTACTTTCAAAGTCTGCTAAACCGGAATGACGAAGTGACCCCCATTAGAGCAATAGCTCCTCCAGGTGATGAGGTCTTCGTCGAATATCCCACAGCAGAGGAAGTAGACGCAGCTATTAGTCGATTGAAAAACGGCAAGGCACCCGGTCTCGATGGAATCCCCGCAGAATTAATCAAACTCGGAGGCGCTACTCTTGCAACAAGTTTATACGATCTCGTCGTTTGTATTTGGGACCAAGAAGAGTTGCCGGAGAATTGGAAGACCGCACTCATATGTCCGTTGCATAAAAAAGGCGACCGTCTTAAATGTGAAAACTTTCGTGGCATAGCTCTATTGAACACTGCTTACAAAGTGTTGGCTAATGTTGTACTTGCCAGACTCATCCCTTTCGCCGAAAACATTATTGGCGACTATCAGTGTGGTTTTCGTCCCAACCGATCGACCACTGACCAGTGTTTCACCATGAGGATGATCTTGGAAAAATGTTGGGAGTACAACATAACCATACATCAATTATATATAGACTTCCGGCAGGCATATGACAGTATAAACCGCGACAACCTTTGGGCCGCGCTCATATGCCTAGGTATTCCAGAGAAACTTGTTTCTCTGTGTAAATTAACAACGTCTGGATCTGCATGTAGAATTGTAATTGAAGGATCTGTGTCAGACTCCTTTCAAATAACATCTGGTGTTGGACAGGGAGATGCACTCGCGCCTGTGCTGTTAGATTTGGCGCTTGAGTACGTAGTGAGGAAAAGCAACATTGAAACTTCGCGCTGTATATTCAATAAATCAGGCCAAATTCTTGGATATGCAGTTGATATCGTGCTTCTTGGCCGAAGACCTAGCGACATCAAGGACAGTTTCATACCGCTCAATCGCTGCGCAAGAAGACTTGGTTTGGAGGTGAACAGTACCAAAACGAAATTTTTAACAACACCCAGGAACATCTCTATGGCAAATCTCGAAATTGGCGACCATAATTTTGATAGCGTCGAAAATTTTAAATACCTCGGGTCACTTATAACATCATCAAACGACATGCAGGCAGAAATAAAAGCCCGAATCGCTGCCGGACAACGAGTTTTCTACGCGCAATCAAAATTATTGCGATCTAAACACCTATCGCAGTCGTGCAAGCTCGCACTTTATAAAGCACTGATAAGACCTGTGCTGACTTTCGGAAGCGAGAGCTGGACCATGACCTCTAACGACTGTAGATTATTATCTACCTTCGAAAGGAAGGTCATCCGTTCAATTTTTGGTCCTATTAAAGTTGCGAACAATGAATATCGGATTCGCATGAACCACGAAATAAAGCAACTTCTCGGAGGTAGCGATATTATCGGCTTCATCAAATCTAATCGAGTGAGATGGCTCGGCCACGTTGCAAGATCTCCACAACAACGAATGGTTTACAAAGTGTTCCATCAACAACCAGCCGGAGTACGTCGTAGAGGAAGACCCCGACTGCGCTGGCGTGACGACGTCGAACAAGACCTACTCGTATTAGGATGTCGAAATTGGAGGACGAGAGCGATGGACCGAGAAGGATGGAGGACCATAGTGCGGGCGGCAAAATCCCTTCATGGGATGTAAATGCTAGAGAGAGAGAGAGAGAGAGTTTGGTATGTAGCAGATAGTTCTCTAGATAAAGGCTCGTATTGCAATATTCTTTTGGATAAGTTGGTGAAAGGCTACGTAAAAACCGCTAGTCTAACGATGATAATAATCTAAATTAGATTATTATTGAGATTAATATTTTAAGGAAGAAAAATGATTCCTTAAAGACATTTAATCGATTAAATTTTTCGTTACTATTCCGAACACTATGCGCTTCGTTCATCGCCGCTATGAACGTGGAAATTCATTCCAATAGTTTGAAACAGATCGCAAAATTACGCACATGGGAAGAGGTATGTAACATTTTAAATTGCTTACTCGAAGTGGTTAAAAAATGTAAATATTTAATGGAATTTTGTGTTATTCCTAAAACATGCTCACATATACAATAAACTATTTTTACAATGCGGTATGCCGATGTTGCAACGCAATTTGAGGCGAATCCTGAAGCGAATCAATGAGCTTCTAAAAAATTTTCAACAAACAACCCGATTTTTACACTATTTGTGCTATCATCCAAAACCTATTCAAAACGTTACAACCGTTGCACATATTCCATATTTACGTCAAACTATTGAAGTTCTGGTATTTAAAGTGAAGGTGGCTTTGGCCGCACATAACTGACCGTTTTTTGGATGGATAACATAAAAAAATAAGATCTACAAGGTGATGAAATTTTATCCAAGGCTACTTGCATAACAACCCAAAACGAGATGATGAACAGTTGCCAGACGATGATGCGTATAATGAAGGTGAATTATTTAGCGAAGAGGATGATGTCGATCAAGATAAATCGAATGAAGAAGACTCCCCGAGAAGTAAAATATTTTAAAACTTTCGTATTTCTTATAAAGTAAGAAATTTTTTAATAAATTTACATTGAAAGAACCACAAATTATTTTTTCTTTGGTGATTTTATTTTGTATTCTCTGGATAGGCAAATATTATTATTTAAACCGATATCACATAATGGAAATCTAGGTAGACATATAGTTTTACCAAGGTCAACGATCGTCTGTTCAGGTTCTTTGATGGCCTTCTCCACCCACTTCAAACGATTTGCAATTCGATGTACATGTGTATCAATGTGTGCCATTTTCGGACTTCATCCAGGTAATTTTACGAGGTTGACAATTGAACCCGGCATATCACCATCATATTCATCCAATACGATTTGTGATGTTTTCATAATATGCTTAGCTTAATAAAATGAGATCGGTTTAGTTCCTCAAGTGTTCCAACATCAGTCTCGATTAGGTAAGTTCGTGTTAATCCGTATTCGCGTAAATGGCCGCATTAGTGAGTTCATCCTTTGTTTGACTCGAAAACACCAGCGCGACTAAAAATTGATATCGACGAATTTTTTCAAAAATATCATCGTAACATTTATCACAACCCACATCATCAACTGGCGCATAAATAATTGATTAGCCCATGCGAATATTTCTTCATTTTGGACGATGGATTGCTCTTGATTTAATGGGTTTTCTGGCTGTTGGAATAAACGGGGCTCGCTACCGGAGTGAGTTCAATGATGAAATAAATTTCCTCCTCCGGCTTTGAGTCTTATGGTGGTTTCTGATTTGGTTGCCTAGTATTTTTGGATCTGTAAAATAACAATCATAAATACCGTATTGCATTAGCAATGAACAAAATTAACTTGCTTTAGATGGATCGATATCGTCAGAATACCTAAAACTATGTTTCCAGTTCCTGATACTTTTTATAGAGGGCATTCCTGCCCAGCCGTAAATAACACATCATTCTCCCGAACATAGTACATAGTAGTCCCTTTTTGTTCGAATAAGCAGAAAACCTGACTGAAAAATTTGATGCGGATAAATACGTGCTCGATAAATGTTTTCAACAACCTGTATGTTGTCCAGGATGAAGTATTTCCAAAAAGGAGCTTGTGTGAACAAACGCAACTTCATCATATTTAAACTCTGGAGTTCCCGAATCATTTCCCGGTTTTCGTTTATAATAATTTTTAATTTTCGAACATATTCCTATACTTGTTTCATTAAAGGGGAAAGTTATTCACAATACTCAACCAAAATTATTTCACTATCCCGACCAGCCAGATCTCATAAAGATTTCTCATAAAGAACACATCTCCAACACCAGACGCAATTCTTTCCAACTCTCGTGTTTTTTCTTCTTTTGAATGTGTGCAATGGCGACTGTCGATAAGAATAAACTAATCTGGAATCTATCAAATAATTTAAAATACAGATATTACCAACGCTAATTCTTACTTGAACAAAACGATGTTATGTTATGAAACAAAAGAAAATTTTTGACATATATTTTTTTTGTTTTATTTATTTTCAACTCAATTTTTATAATAATTAAATAGTATTAAATAGTTATTAAATTATATAATAGATAGCGCGCTTGTCATGAAAAAGTAGTTATTTACTTTACATAATGTAAAAAACAAGTGATGTAATTTACATGTAAATTACTTGTAAATAACCATGTAAAATACATCGTGTAATTTACGCGCCCATCAGTGGCCAACAGCAAACGGCGCAGATTTTAGGCGAAAAATTAATACGATACGTACTAATTATAGAAAGGAATTAAAAAAATATTGGCATCCAAGAGCTCGGGTTGCGGAACGGATGAAATATATGCACCAACCAGCTATGTTTTTTATGCCTTACAATTCCTTAACAAATTTGAACAGCTAGTAAATTCCAATGTGCAGCAAGTGAACGAGCAATAGTATATAGTATTTATTAATTTATAAACAAAATTAGGAGTTTATTATTTATTTTATATAAAAAAAAGTTTATTTCATACAACTAGCATGCATTATATTTTCCCTCACTATTATAATAATGGCAAACGGTTTCACGTACTTCCTTAGCACCTGATGGACTATTTCTATTTAGAATTGTTTGTAAATTCACAAGTTGGTAGTCATCTGTAGTCCCGGTATTATTTGGTGCCAGTTTCCTCACCAGGAAATTATAAAGATAACAAGCTGCCATGGTTATTGTTTCAGCTTTTTTCGGTTCTAGACAGATGGCTTTTTGAAAAACGCCGAATCTTAATGCTAAAACCCCAAATGCATTTTGAACAACCACACGAGCTCTTGGCAATCTATTATTACAGACATGCAGAGCTTAATTTAATGATTTTTCAGCGAATGGTTTCATTACATTGACGTATAACGCAAACGCCTTGCCCGCTATGAAAGAAAATGGAAATTTTGCGTTTATGTTTGGTAAAGAAGTAGGAATCGGCAAGTTGAGTGAATTTTGTTGCAAACGCTTTCCAAATACAGAATAATTAAAAAAGCCTCCATCTGAAAATCGGCTATTCATTCCAGCGTCAACCATAATAAACTCCTTCCGTGCATTGACGATCGCCAACAAAACGATGCTATAAAATCCTTTATAGTTGTAATACAGGGCACCTGAATTGCGAGGTTTTGTAATGGCAATATGCTTCCCATCTATTACTCTCAATATATTATAAAAGTTGTGTAAATTTCCAAAATCTTTGCAAATATTAACCCATTTTTCGGGAGTAATCGGAAACTAAAAATAATTAATAGATATCAAATTAAACTTAAAAATTAGATTATGCCCAACGAAGAAAATACAAAAAATTTATTGATTTTTTTCAGACTAGTGAAAGTGACCACAGGGAACGATCGCCGACCGGCGACTTGCTCAGCATCAAGATCGTATATTCTACCATCACAAATACGACCATTACAAACCGCAACATACAAAGAAATGTAGGACAAACGGCTATGCGTAATGAGCTTCTTCACAAAGCATGTAAATACTTAGATGATTGCCAAGATCAAAAACAAAACATACCAACAATTTGTCAGGCTTGGAGGTGAACAGCTAATTAAGTTGGATTCCAAAAAGAGAATTTTTGCAGAAAAAGCTCTCAATGACGTGTTGTTTCATGTAGCTTTCGAGAACCTTGATATATAGTAGATTGTGTAAAAATTAATGAAGATAAGAAGGAATGGACAGTGGTAACACCATCATATACTATCGCAACTCGTCCAGAATCTACCTCACCTATCTCAATATCACCTGTTGATGAAGAACCGTCTCCAATAATTCAAAATTTTTTCAAAAATTTTAAAGAATAAAATTTTTAATTTATATATAAAAAATAAAATTTATTATAACTAATGAATTAAGGCGGTGATACGAGGGCTGCCTTTTATATTTCGGGATTAGAGAACAAAAACAAATATTAATCATCGAAAATCGCTTTATTGTTTTTCAAAATATTCTCCATGAAGATCTATACACTTTTGCATGCGTTTGAACCAATTGTCGAGGCACTTTTTCCAATCTGATTGAGGTATCTCCAAAACATGCATTCTGAACACAGCAACCGCTTCTTCAGGTGTCGAAATTCGTTGACCTCTCAGTTTGTTTTTTACGTACGGGAATAAAACGAAGTCATTTGGTGACGGCGGATGACTCATCAAATCGATGTTTTGAGTGCTCAAAAATGTAGTTGTTTGAGCCGATGTGTGAGAGCTCGCATTGTCGTGGTGAAGAGTGATCCGTCTTCGGCAGTTGGTTTTCCTGATTTTGGAAGACAACTAGCAAACAAATGGTTGTGTACCACGGTTGCGACATGTCCATTTTTTCCGAAAAAACAGGCGATCATTTGCTTGCAAGTGCTTCGTGCGCGAACAACTTTTATTGGATTCGGCTCATCTTGAAACACCTATACAGTCGACTGCTGTTTACTTTCGGGCTCATACGCGTAAATCCACGATTTATCACCTGTCACTATGTCATAGACGTGTTTTGAAGCACCGCGATCGAATTTTTTGAGCTTTTCTTTCGACCAATCGACACGAGCCTTTTTTTGAGCGATTGACAAATTGTGTGGGATCCAACGCGAACAAATTTTTTTGACATTCAAATGTTTATGCAATATTGAATGTATGCTGGTCCCACTAATGCCTAAGGTTGTCTCAATCTCACGATAGGCCACATGACGATCTTGCAATATCAGTTCGCGCACAGCATCAATGGTTTCCGGAACAACAACTGATTCTGAACGACCTTCACGAAATTCGTCTTGGAGTGAATTACAACCTCGATTGAATTCACCATACCATCGATAAACACTGGTCCTTGATGGAGCTTCATCGCCAAAAATTGAATTAAGTTCATCCATGCACTTGCTGCCTTAATCCACATCGAAAGTTGTAAAAAATAATCGCACGAAAATGTTCACGACTTAATTCCATTTTTTCGCCGAGATGTTGAGTTAATGAGTACTGTAAACAACACAAATAGCGCTCGAATGTCAAAACGTTCTGAGTACGTCTCAAAAATGTCAAACTTTACGATAGAGCTGTCAGTTGCCAGATTGCAACACTAGGGTTGTCCAATCCCAAAATATAAAAGGCAACCTTCGTATATATACAGATTTTGCCTTTAAGGCATGCAAATTATGCGCGCTGATTGGTTGAAAGTCGGCCATCTTGAATCGCCTTATAAACAAAAATTTTTAATTGAACATTTCTCAATTTTGTATAAGGTAAATTTTTTTGGCCTTTAAGGCAAAATCTGTACATGTATCACCGCCTTTATTGAAATTATTGAATGAATTATTTACTAATGAATTTAGTATGAAGCTTTATTTAATACACTTTAAACAAAGTAATACTTATACCTTTACGTAGTCTTGTAAGACATAAATGAGAATTTCGCATGTCTCAAGCATGGCTTTACTTATTGAAGATGGTGACATTATAGTTAAAAACTTTAAGTCTTCCAAATTTCTTCCTGTTGCAATATACCTCCATGTCAAAGCCAATCTTTCATTGACAGAAATGCTTTTCCTCATGGTGATATCCTCCCTTACCAGAAAAGATTGAACCATTAGCAAAAGTTTCTCAAATTGTTCTTGACTCATTCTAAAATAATTTTGAGTCAGTAACTTCACTTTAACTTATTTCTTTTAAAAGAACGGTGTGAGAATAGTTATTTCGTTTTTTTAACCACTCCTTTATCTAGCGTTTTCGCTTCACAGTTTTTTTGTGAGCACAGCGCTATTATTATAGCAACACACGATTCTTTTTTTCGATCCATAACTTATAACTTTTAAAGAAATTTCTTAGCAATACACTTAGCAACTAATATACACTTAGCAATAATGCAATACAATACACTTAGCAATAATGACAGTAGTAATGATGAAATTAATGTCAATTAAAAATTATTGTGTAATGTTGAAAAATAATGAAGTAGTATTGATCCAAGTTTTAAGAGACATTACCGGCATTGACGTTAATATTGACCGTGTAATGGATGCTTATGGATTTTCATTCAGTAGTAAAGTAGAATTAGGTTTAGATCCGCAACTATTTTATTGGGTTTATGCGAGGAATCATAAAAATGTTTTGTATAGAAATTAATACAAATTTTTTAGGCTACTTTGATATAAAGCAATACATTTTTTGCATTATTTTATAGGTGCATGTTCCCACCCAAATATAATTACTAATTGGTAACCCAACATATTTATGCGGTGGGGCAATCATAGACTTTTTTTTAGTTTTAAAATTTTGTTATAGTAAAAAATGTAGTGGCGGTTCGATCATTGACAAGGCTTTGCAGTAATGTCTACGGTTAGACAATTCTTAATGTTTTCTAATTTTTTAAAAATTATGCCTTGTGTGAGTATTAACACTAATAGAAGAAATATTTTTATTCTCTCTCTCCCTACATTCGCCCCACTAGTCTAGTTGGCACCTATCAGCTTATTGTGCGAGCTGTTGTTTTATTTGTTTAACATTATTGAAGGATAGCCTTTTTGTCGTATGGGAGATGGCCTTTTAGTCGTTGGTCACTTGAATTGGCCATAAATTGGCCTTATCTTATATGGTCGCGCTCGGACCACCCATTACATACTATGAACGCACACAATGTGTAGGAAATTTTAGTCATGGATTCAATCTTTTTTTGTTATAAGGTAAGGAGTGCTGATATCATAATAATCAATAATCTATTGGCTAGCATTGATTTTATTGAATAAAAATAATTACATTGAAATTTATACTGGTTCCAAGCCTTCCGTGGTACAATAAAGATCTAAGAAGAAAGCGCTATTTTAGAAATAGACATTGGCAACAATTTCAAAAAACTAAGTTGAAGTCAAATTGCTCTAAATATACCGCATAAATATGTTGGCTTCTAGAAAATATTAAGAATTGTCTTAATAACCTAATTTCATGTACCGTTAAGCGTTCACATCTTTACGATGCCTTGTCATTGACGATCGAACCGCCACTACACTTTTTGCTATAGCAAAATTTTAAAATTAAAAAAAGTCTATGATTGCCTCACCGCATTGCCCAATTGTTGGCTTCTAGAAAACACCATTGTGAACTGATTTTTTTAACCTTCGTCAGGCGGCATAGGCACAATTGTACTTTTCTGTTTTTATATACTAATAAGTCTTCTTGTAGAAGCCGGAGAGAGTTAAAGCTTTGTGAGATCTCTACATCTGGGTACGAACCGGAAGAATTTTGCGCACGTAAATATATCGATGAGATTGCTTATGATGAACCAGAAGAAACTACCGTGCACGTGGAGATATTAAGTCACCGGCAAAGAAAAGAACACGTCCCAACGCAACCAAATGCTAGTAACGCTAATTTTGACAGCGGAAAAATGGTAATCTGTTGGAACTGCCAAGACATCGGACATGTGTTTATCGACTGCCCCAAACCCGCTAAAACCTTCTGTTTTGGTTGTGGTCGTCCGGGAATTGTGAAACCCAATTGTTTCCGGTGTTCGGAAAACTTGCCCAGGAGGGTTCGATTTGCTGGGGATCCGATACCCTTTTCTCTCCCCCGTATGAGTACGGCTTTATCCAGCAACCCAACCTCGCCGCAGGAGACGCATCGGAAGTAAACACAACTAAATCTACTCTCCCAAGTCACAAAAATTTCTCAAGTTCAAATATATCTACTAATTCATTTTCCCAAAAATGTTCTCGAACTCGTAAATATTGGCAATATAAACGCACACTCCGAGGGATTATTTCTGAATCTTTTTTTGATAACATTTCTGATAATAGGCCTAATGCCAAAGTCTTATTAGATGGTCACGAATATTTAGGCTTGCTCGATAGTGGAGCAACGATAACCGCCTTAGGATTGGGAAGTGATCAAATTTTAGAAGACCCGCATTACCAAGTATTTCATTTGCCAACCAAAATTAAAACTGCTTCCGGTGAATCAATGAGAGTATTTGGATACATTTACACCACAATTAGTTATAATGGTATCACGAACAAATTTAAAGTATACATAATCCAGAATTTGAAACAAAAACTCTATCTTGGAATAGATTTCTGGCGTGAATTTAACATCCGCATAGTCATTCCACCTTCTATTTCGGAAATTTGCCATGACGAACTAGTTCAAGAGCAAGACATTTCCCTGACGCACGAGCTGGATTCTGAACAGACGAAACTATTAGAAGACACAATTAAGCAGTTTCCCTCCTTCGAAGAGTTAGGTTTAGGTCGTACCTCTTTAGTAACTCATCATATAGATATAAGAGACGCAAAACCCGTTAAACAGCGTCACTATGCGGTATCCCCTATCAGACAAAAAACTCTATATGACGAGCTCGACAGAATGCTAGCCCTCAGTGTAATAGAGGAGTCCAACAGTTCATGGAGTTCTCCGGTGACCTTGGTCTGCAAGTCGAATGGCAAAGTTCGAATGTGTTTAGACGCACGCAGGGTGAACGAAGTGACAATCAGGGATGCGTATCCGTTACCGATTATCGATGGGCTCTTGAGTAGACTGGAGCAAACCAAATTCATTTCGAGCATCGACCTGAAGGATGCATTTTGGCAGATCCAGTTGTCTCCTGAGTCCAGAGATAAAACCGCGTTCACAGTCCCTGGTTGTCCTTTGTACCACTTTGTCGTGATGCCATTCGGACTTTGCAATGCGCCGCAGACTATGTACAGACTAATGCACCGAGTGATACCCCATCAGTTGCATGAACATTTTTTTGTGTATCTTGATGACCTCCTCGTGACATCCGAGAGTTTTGCGGAACATATTCAGCTGCTAAGACTGGTCGCTTCGTTATTAAAATCTGCAGGTTTAACGGTTAATCTTGCTAAAAGCAAATTCCAAAGCTATCCTATCATTTCCTGTTCCGAATACAGTTAAGAAGGTTCGGAGGTTTTTGGGTATGTCCGGCTGGTATCGCCGATTTATTTCTTCGTATGTCACCCTGGCAGCCCCAATAACCGATCTGTTAAAAAAACAACAAGCGTTTAAATGGACGGACGAATGCCAGAGATCTTTCGAACAGTTGAAGTTGACACTATCTCGAGCACCTGTACTGACTCACTCAGATTTCAATCGTCCATTCAGTATTCGGTGCGACGCCAGTAGTACTGGCGTAGGTAGCGTTTTATTCCAAGTCGGGTGGTTTATTCCAAGTCGGATGGTGGTGGCGAACACCCCATTTCTTGTATGTCCCAAAAGCTTAACGCAGCACAGCGGAACTATTCTGTTACTGAATTGGAATGCCTCGCCGCTGTGCTGAGCGTAAAGAAGTTTAGAGCTTACAGCGAGGGGTACTCGTTTACCATCATCACCGACCACGCCAGCCTAAAATGGCTCATGAGTCAAACCGACTTAAATGGGAGACTAGCACGTTGGGCGTTGAAGTTGCAGGGGTTTAACTTCCAAAGCAAGCACCGAAAGGGCTCACAGAATGTAGTGCCGGATGCTCTTTCCCATGCCTATATGGACGAATTATCTGCTGATGCCCATCCGTTATCTTTAGATTTAGATTCCCCGGCATTCAATTCAAAAGACTACGGCGAACTACTTTCTAAAGTACAGAACAATCCAACTATACCTATAAAAACCTTCGCACAGAAAATAATAAGATTTTTATTAATCCTTCTAATTACAGTAGTGACAGCCACAGCGATACCGACATTCCTTTATGGAAATTATATGTTCCGGAAGAATTGACTAACCACTTGGTTCAGCTAGCGCACGATCCACCATTATTTTCACACCTAGGGATAGCCAAAACTCTGGATCGATTGCAACGGTTTTACTATTGGCCAACCATGGTTAAAAATGTTAGAGATTATGTTGCTAATTGTCAAACTTGCAAGGAGTCCAAGGCAACGAATTCTACAACACAACCACCTATGGGCGAGCAAATGATTGCCATACGACCAATGCAACATCTGTATATGGACTTCTTGGGTCCCTATCCTCGTTCCTCAGATGGTAACGCCCATTTATTTATCGTAATGGACTCGTATTCCAAATATATTTTTCTAAAGCCGATGCGACAAGCGGTTGCGTCCGCTGTATGTAATTTCCTTGAAAAAGAAGTTTTTTTTAACCTTTTCGTTCCAGAGTCAATCACTTCGGACGTCTATTTGTCTGAGGGAATTATTATCAAAATTTGGTGTCACGCATAAGTTTACCCCTAAATATTCACCACAGTGCAATGCAAGTGAACGCGTAAATAGATCCATCCTCGCTACTATACGATCATATATTATGAACGATCACCGCAAATGGGATCGCCACCTACACAAAGTCGCTTCAGCCTTGAGGAATGTGAGCCATAGTTCAACGAAATACTCGCCACATTACCTGATGTTTGGACAACACTTTATTGGGCACGGTAGCGAATATAAATTGCTACGAGAACTAAATCTTCTTGGGAATGGTGATATTGTATTTCAGAATAAAGTTGATCGGCTCAGCATAGCACAGCAGAACGTACTTTCTCATTTACAGGAAGCCTATATAAAAGAAACGCACACACCTACAATCTGCGAAGTAGCAAACGGAATCTTGAAATCGGTCAGTCGGTTTTTGTCCGTAATTTTGCATTAAGTGACGCTACTAAAAGCTATTCAGCAAAATTGGTTCCAAAATTTTTAAAAGCAACTGTAGCACGAAAAATTGGAAATGTTGCATACGAATTATCTTCTAATGGAAAATCAATCGGATTTTACCACGCCAAGGACATTCGGGAATAATTGAGTTTATATGACACGAATAAATGTCCTAGGTTTTATTTCGTCTTGTCTAACCAGTAGCAGTTTGTGTAGCTATTTGCACGGCTTTTGAGACACTCAGTGGTCGATGGGTACGTCCCCGCGATTTGTAACGTGCGTTCCAGGTATCGCATCGCTTGCATCGATCCAATTGTCGCATTTCGTGACACACTGTATCTGATTACGATTTTTATACCATTCAAAATTGTTACGCCTGCAAGATTGCATGCATGCATTGGTACAGCATGCTTTTGGGCGATTTATTATTGATTAAAATGACTTGCATTATCGGTGCATGTACCGTCTGCAAATCGTACGATGGTTTTTTTTTATTACGTTATCGGATTTTGCTGCACATAGCTACATACCAATACCAATTTTTTTTTCTCGATTTTTTTCTGGTAAAGTAAATTTGTTTTTTTAGTCAGTCAATCAAGATCAATGAACGATGATCGCTCGAAGCACCAAGTAAAGAACATTAAAATATATCCAGTGCGGTGCTTAATTAAAAATTAGATAAAATATATTTTTTTTATCAACAAGTCGGATGTTGTAAAGTGCCGAACTAAATAGTCAGTGCTGAAAGTAATAGCGATAGTTTTAGGTGTAACTGCTTTGAATTACGGACACTTTGGAGATAAATGCATGCATATATGTATTTGGAAACCACATAAGCGGAGCTATAGTCCAACGAACTCAAGAGGTTCGTCGCCGTGTTTTATTTCTTTCGATAAAAGTGTTCGTAGTGTTTTGTTCGTCACGCAATCACCAGTCGAGTTGCGTTGGCTTTAAGAGTAATAAACTCGAAACTTAGAAGTAAAATCCTCTGTCGCATATATAGTGTGTGTAAGAGAGTGTGTTTTTGGCCTTAAAGACAGTTCAAGATGGCCAAATAACTAAGTGCAACAAATTGAGAGTACATTGTACCTATGAACTTTTATAATTGTTGTACTAAGCTTCGAATACTATCGGCACAATTTAGCAAGAACATTTTCTTTTTTGTTTTGCTTAAATCCGAGAATCATAATACAACGTAGTGCGCGCAGAGGTAGTGCGGAAGTAACGTGGACCCGCCCATATAGCACCATCAGAGGTACCGTTAATCAAAATACGGTTGATTTGGTGAAGGTGTGGCAGCATTCGCGAGCATAATTATTATTGGTATCAAGTCCCAGCGTAACCGGGAGATCGGAGTTACCATTAACCCAAGCACGGACGAGTGGGTGAAGGTGTTGCAGAATTCGCGAGCGGGGATCCAGTCAAGGACGGTGTCGCCGTTATTCAGCTGATTATTTGCCTAACGTAATTTTTTTTGATATCAAGCCCTAGTGTGACCGGTGGATTTTAGTTACCGTTAATCTAAGCACGGGTGATTTGGCGAAGGTGTGGCAGCATTCGCAGACGGGGATCTAGTCAAAAGCGGTATAGCCGTTATCCAGATGAGTATTTGGCTAAGTCATTGGATTTTATTCTTTTGTAATATATTTGTAGTTAATTTCCAGTTGTTTTGAGTATTGAATTTTGATACAGTAATAATTTTTCATTTTATTAATCTTATAGTACCTATTAAGATCAGATTTCTTTAATAATTTCTCAGTTATCAAATATTTCTTTTGTTTTCTTTCCCTAGCCATATTGTTTATAATACACCGAAGCAGTATCAGAGTAGTGGAAGCGCTTCTTCGCCGGGATACGCCGTTAAGGTAACCTTTGTTCGTTTATTTTTTTATAGCGTATTTTTTTTTTTGGTGATCACATTGATCACAAACGATATGCACGATAAAATGCCGATTAACTTAGAAATTATTTATCTTATTTGATTTTTTTTACAAGTAATAAGCTTGACCGATGTTTGGTGTTGATGTTTTTTTTGAATTCTTAATTTTTTTTTCTACTGTATCAACATGTATAATGTTTAAACTTAAACTTTTGTTAAATAAATGTATGATACTTCAAATTATGTTCAAAATTAATTCGAATAGTGTATTTATATTATGCATCATGAGTGATTGAAATAATTGACCAGATGGAGTGAGGAGGAGGAAGGTGAGTTGAATTATAGTGAGTTCCAGTGGTACATATCGTAGCGACATCGTTGCATTGAGTCGGCCAGAGCACCACCTCCCCACGATCAAATTTACCTCCCCCTTCTGAGCTGGCGACGGAAATCCGGGCTTGCTCTGGCGAACACATATTATTTTTTTTTGTTTTTGTTACATATATATATATATCTTATATATTTATATATATTTATTATTTTTTTTCCTAACGGCAGTCAATCTCGTAGGCTGTCGTTACAAGGGATCCCGCAGAGGTGTGTCCTAGGTTCATTCCTTCCCATACTGTTTACAAGCGACAGACGAATAATTCAGACAGAAACCATGAGCTCCAGAAATCAACTGGGATCGATTTGCCATAATGGTTATTGTTCACCATAAAAACCCAAAATTGACCCGTATGATGAGATTAGCGCTATATACTCTTATCCGTAATAAGGCCCAAGTGCTACAGATTTAAATTTATGGGTCCCAGGAATCTTGAGTTCCAGGGCATATCGACTTGTAATAATGACCATTATTCAGATTGGCACCTATCGCAACTATATATCTCTACAACTCAGTATATTAGAGACAGTTTTTTTTTTATTAATAGTTGCCAGGAAAAATGAGTTTTGGAAACTAAACCAGTTGTTATCGACTCGACAAAATGGTTGCTGGTCATTCTAAGAGTTGATCCGCGTGTTGAGATTGGCGATATACACAGTTGGAATCGGCTATCCATTATAATTGTTCCTCACCCTAAATTCCCAAGTTTATCCGTATGTCGAGATTGACGCTATATAGGATTATATAGTATGTTTATGAGCCAGAATATTAGAGACATTTTATTATTAAATTTTCTCAGGAACCATGAGTTAAGGAAACCGAACAATCGACTTGCCATTATGATGTTGCTTACCCTAAAAATCACAAGTTGATCCGTATGTTGAGATTGCCGCAATAGGTTCTTATCTATATGGCCCTAGTATGGCATAGTTTAATTTATGGTTCCCAGGAAGAATAAGTTCCGGAAACTGAACCAAGCGGTAGCGACTTGTAATGACGACCACTTATCACAACAAAAATCCCAAGTCGATCCGTATGTTGAGCAGACGGGCGTTTTTAAAATTTTGACTTCTATTTTATTTATTTTAAATTATATTTTCTAGTGACAATTTTCTGTAATTTTTTGTGAGTGTTTATATCTGAGATGATAATGCAGTTTTAGTGTTGCTTGATGACATTTTGGAGTCCTGAGCCACGTTAATTATCAAAGCAGTTGAAAATTGTAGATGACTTGGAATGTTCGCGAATACAACTATGTATATGCAAGTGATTACAATAAGTGGAATAATCTCGAGCAGCGACAGACAAGTACTTCGTACGCATGACTAATTGCCATTCAGACTCCAGTATGAACCCTTATCGAACACCCAAAATTCGTAACATTTGCTGTCAGAAGTGGGATTTTGCAAGGAACTAGCAGAAATGTTCTAAGTAGATATAAACTTGACAAATCACAGAAATTATGGGGAATGCTGCTGAGTGATTACCTTTCAGCTGAATGAAATAGGAAAGACCTATTGTCGAGGCTGCAAAACGTTAGATGGGCGGAGTAAATCCGGCCATCTAACGTTTTGCAGCCTCAACAATAGGTATATTTAGAAGTTATGCATTTGCGGCGATCAGGAATTGCGCTTGTTGGATCATCCGAAAATATTCAGCCTTACGAAAAACAATTGAAAAGTGAGGGATTCGAATCGATACGTGAAACAAAAGAAAAATATATGTTTGATATGGGAGACATGCTGCATCACTGGAGAGAATAGACGCTAAATTTGTTGAACTAGATAAACAACAGAGAGTGGATAGCAAGAAACTGGATGAACTTATACGAGTCCAACAGAACCTAATACAAGACCTGCCGAATGTGAAAAAGTCTCTTGTGACAAAAGTATAAAAAGTTGAAAGCCGATAGGATCACCGAGTTGATGAGTTCTAGTACAAAATCTAGCAGGAAGTTAAAAGTAAAATTAAAGAAGTTTATGATTCGATATGGGACTTGTTCAAAATTCCTTGCGTAACAAGAACCTTGAAGGGAACGATGACATCATTCACTTTGTTTGTGGTTATTCGGTTTTTGAGGTAGCTTGGTCTCGGTTGTTTAACTATAAATATCTCAATGCAGGTCAGCATTCGTTTCGATTCTAAACTGTTTGGTGAAAATCTTTTTATTGGATAGTCAATACTGGCCGAATTGAGAATAGTTCTAAAGGAACGGGTGTACTATCTTCAACCTAAAAGAGGCCATGAAAGATCTCAACCACCATCATCTTTAACTAAAGTTTGTCTTTGTCCGAAAATCTTAAATAAATCCAAATGGAACCTTTTTTTGGTATTTTGCCATCGATTTCAATATAGACAAAATCTATCAAGCATAATACAATTTTTCATTTTCTGTTACCCAGGTATCTTTACAGAACAACTAACAAAATTATGATAACAACAACAAAGCTCTCAAATAAAAACAATTCTTCAAATCAAATCAAATAATAAAATCAAATTAGATGAAACAGGAATTGGAAAATAACAAAATAAATTTTGTTGTTGTACGTGCATTGGATTTGGCTACATAGAAATCCTAGAAATGTAAATGAAGTTAAGGAAAATAACAAATATTGGGTTTTAACATGACAACATGAAATTCAACTTCATCATCATCATCATGTTTCGAGTCGTATATATATACACACACACACACACAGTACATTTTGCTTCAGTGTGAATATTCTTCAATTCATGTCGCCTGTCTGTCTTTTTGACTTGGTACAGTAGTTGGAAAATTCGTTATATCAAACAGTAGAAAAGCTATGAAAACAAACTTTCGATGGTGAATCTGGAAGTTTTGCCTTTATTAAATTTACAAAACCAAAAAGTCGACACAGACATTTTATATTGATAAAATATTGTTTTTCCACATTTATATGTAGCATACGACTAAACCGAAAATTGTAATAAATGATAAAAATGATTTTCCCATATTCTGTCTTGTTATCAAAAAAAAAAAAAAAAAAAAATTATTTTTTAGTAAGATGATAGATAATAATGATTTTTATGTTAGGTATATCATTTGGAAGTTAGATTAGATTTTCTATTATCGTCTCGTATATCTAGAGTAAATATTTGCGTTGTCATTTTATCTTTTGATTTATAATTTTCATGCTCCGTTTCACCATCCCGTTCTATACACTTGAAATTTTAGTTATATACGGACACAGTGAAATTCGTCAACTCTAGAAATTCAATTATGTGTCGCATCCGCCATAGCTCTCATTGGTGTGTCGTCCCTCATCAAGTCAATTTGCCGTTGTTATTCAATCATTTTATTTTTATTAATTATGTTTAACACTTAATTTTAATAATTATTTTTATTTTTTAAATAATTGAATTTCATTTTGGAAATTTTCATCATCATCATCATCGCAATTGATCGAATTTATTACATGATTGATTTTCGAGAGAAATTAATAATATTCCGGGATGACAAAATATTGTAAATAAATATGGATTATGGAAAAAATATTTAATTAAATTATTAATTGATTTATAGAGAGACGATTGATTGAAGCTGTAGCTTACTTTATACAAATTAATTATTAATTATGTTATATGGAAAATGATTTTATGATTTTTAATTAAATTTTACTGTTGTTGCTGTCGCTGCTATTGCTGCGGGTGGTATTGGATAAATATAATTTACTTTTAATGATAGTTTTGTTCTTTGTACCGGAAAAAATGTTTGCACTTAAGCTTTTATAATTTTACATATTTAATAGCACCCAACATTTTTTAAAAACTATTTATGCTTCACTTATTCTCAATTAGCACTACCGCCAAAATTTTTTTTGCTCCGCTCGTTTTGATGAAATAGTCGAATGAAAATGTTGACGAATCGATTCAAAGAAGTCTAATTACAGATGTGTACAGGAATGACACGTTTATCTTTTAAATAAATTTTCGTTTGCGGGTGTGTTTGAATTTCCAAGGCTACCAACATGAAACTTGATCTGATAATTTTTCCAATAGTAACCATTAACGAACTGCTCAAATCACATAATTACCCAGGCACTCTACGCATTAAATTTTTACAAACTTCTGGCATTTGCATGTTTCCTTCAGTCGATTCAATGGGTTCAATGGGTGCCATGAAACAAAGCAAATATGTTTCATGGCACCCATTGAACCCGATCAGTTCAAATTTTATATGGAAAACAGGACTTAGAAATTAGACTTATATGGACTTAGAAATTAGAAATTAGAAATTAGAAATTAGAAATTAGAAATTAGAAATTAGAAATTAGAAATTAGAAATTAGAAATTAGAAATTAGAAATTAGAAATTAGAAATTAGAAATTAGAAATTAGAAATTAGAAATTAGAAATTAGAAATTAGAAATTAGAAATTAGAAATTAGAAATTAGAAATTAGAAATTAGAAATTAGAAATTAGAAATTAGAAATTAGAAATTAGAAATTAGAAATTAGAAATTAGAAATTAGAAATTAGAAATTAGAAATTAGAAATTAGAAATTAGAAATTAGAAATTAGAAATTAGAAATTAGAAATTAGAAATTAGAAATTAGAAATTAGAAATTAGAAATTAGAAATTAGAAATTAGAAATTAGAAATTAGAAATTAGAAATTAGAAATTAGAAATTAGAAATTAGAAATTAGAAATTAGAAATTAGAAATTAGAAATTAGAAATTAGAAATTAGAAATTAGAAATTAGAAATTAGAAATTAGAAATTAGAAATTAGAAATTAGAAATTAGAAATTAGAAATTAGAAATTAGAAATTAGAAATTAGAAATTAGAAATTAGAAATTAGAAATTAGAAATTAAAAATTAGAAATTAGAAATTAGAAATTAGAAATTAGAAATTAGAAATTAGAAATTAGAAATTAGAAATTAGAAATTAGAAATTAGAAATTAGAAATTAGAAATTAGAAATTAGAAATTAGAAATTAGAAATTAGAAATTAGAAATTAGAAATTAGAAATTAGAAATTAGAAATTAGAAATTAGAAATTAGAAATTAGAAATTAGAAATTAGAAATTAGAAATTAGAAATTAGAAATTAGAAATTAGAAATTAGAAATTAGAAATTTGAAATAAGAAATTTGAAATAAGAATATAGAAACTAGGAATTCAAAATTAGAAATTTGAAATTAGAAATAAGAAATTTGATATTTAATATTTGAAATTTGAAATTCGAAATTTGGAATAGGAAATTAGAATTTTGAAACTCGAAATTTCAAAATTAGAAATCAATTAGAAATTAGAATTTGAAATTACAAATTTGAAATGTTTAAATTGAAATTTGAAATTTAAAATTTGAAATTTTAAATTAGAAATTTAAACTTTGAAATTAGAATATTGAACTTAGAAATTTGATATTTGAAATTAGTAATTAGAAATTTGAAATTTGAAAATTGAAATTTGAAATTAGAAATTTGAAATTTAAAACTGAAATTTCAAAATTTGAAATTTAGAATTTGAAATTTAAAGTTTGAGATTTGAAATTTGAAATTACAAATTTGAAATTTGAATTGAGAAATGTGAAATTTAAATCCTAAAATTTGAAATATGAAATTCGCAATTTGAAATTTGAAATTCGTTATATGAAATTAGAAATTTTGTATTTGAAATTGTTAATTAGAAATTAAAAATTTTAAATTTAAAATTTCTAAAATTGAAATTTGATTTCTATTTTTTATTTATTTATAATGCTTTTTTTTTGTGGTTGTGCTATTTACGTCCTTACTTTACGCCAACTCGAGGACGTATGACTATTGGATCGATTTAAGACCACCTGCACATTGCAAACTTCATGCCAGCCTATCCTGGCATGGAAGATGGGTCGGCCCATAGGTTTTGCACACCGAAAAATTGAAACTTGAAAATTTAAAATTTGAATTGATAATCGAATTTCTTTCAAAATTGCACGAATTGAAGTTCAAATTGCCTTCCCATACACCATGTTCTTAAATCTGGCTTCCAGTGTCTACTATCTTTTCACATACTTCGGAACATACTGCAGGGAAAGAGTTAAATTTAAATTAATATTCCGCATATCTCTGTGCTCAGACTCATTCATGATAGAAAATTCGCAATTATAATTTTTCATCACGAATTCAACAATTCGAAAATTCATCTACGGTAAATTAAACATTGACCGAGAAATAGACTACGAATTTCACGTAATTCAACTTCGCTTCTTTTTTAAGCAAACATTTCATTCCAGGTGCATTATCTAAGCCAAATTGTTGTAGTGCAAAATATCAAGTAGTAAAATACGACGTATATACACAGCACGTGAACATGGTTTGATGATTTTTTTTTATGGAAGAAACCAACGACGGAGCAGATTTTATTCGAACCAACCTTTACCATCCACATGGGTTTTAATAACTAGCCATACTTTAACGTGGATTAACAACTGCTATTTAAGGAAGGCCTGCGATAAAGAAAGCTGAATTAGGAACCATTTTAGGCAAGTATTAAGAAGAGAGTATTCGGAGCCGAATGGTTCCAATTATGCAAACCTTAAACACAAGGTTTGCAACAAAATATTTAACTTCTCCAATGAGCGGCGAATTGGTACACTTTATTTTTCTTAATAAGTCTTTGTCTTAACTGGGTGGGTAGACACAAATAATTAGCTAACACAATTCGATCTAAAGCCATCCATCCAACCAGATTTCCCTCAAGTAACGAATCAAAATGTCATTGGATTACGTGCTACCACCATAACGAGATAAAAATGTCAAAACGATAAAACCTTAACATATTATACAGAAGCAGAAAGAGGGGCAAGCGGCGATATGCATCTTCTTCAATATTTCAGCAAATACTGTTCCATCGCAAATAAAGCACATAAAAATATTGGTTTTGTGTTACTCAAAGATATTCGTGCCACGACAATACACAACCAGAAATAATATTTAAGCCATGGGAATTTCAGTATTGATTTTCCGTCAAATTTGTTTTTCTCCCTGAACCAATTTCCCATACACAATCATATAAAAAATGTACAAGAGAAGCTTTTTCCACTGTATACTATATAACAACAAGGCGAGAATATATTTTATTGCAACTTTAAACTTTACGTATTAATTTTTTATTTTAGTGTTATGATGCTGAGTTGTTATTGTTGTTGTTGTTGCTGTTGGGTTGAAAATTTATAGTTGAGCGCACCCCATATACCGTATATATCGTGCAGAAAATTCTATATGTACTCGTAATCTTAAAAAAGAGGTCATAACAATAAAATTTAAACTTTATACATAAAAACAACCTTACCCTATCCCATTAATAATTGATTTGCCCCAATTGGTTTAATCAAAACTAACATTGTAGTGGTCACGTTAAATTTCCGATTGTATAGGGACATTACGACACGATAATGGCCAGCTGGAACGACTGGTGGTAGATTCATGCGCGATACATCACCCCAAAATTCACGGATAATAAAATAATCGATTGGACACTTGTGTTGATACAAATCTGGATTTTTCTCTCTCATTATCGGTATAAAATTATTTAAAAGTGTCGAGGTTGATGTTCCATTTAAATATCCACACAAATCATCAACACTCTTGACGTTGAATGTTTTAAAAATTAGTCCATATTTAAAGAAAATTTCATAGCTAAACTAATAAATTGGTTTACTATTATATTTTCAAAATTATTTGTGTAATGCACTTACATAAAGCTTGTTGGAGCTTTCAAATCGAAATTCTAATTCCAGGCATTTCATAGATCGGTTAAAACGTCGTGCTTCGCACGTTATTATTTCCACATCTCCATTTGAAACGCACTCGGCACGGTCGTAACGTAATATGTAATGTACGGAATGTACGTGGTTAAGTGACACTAACATCGGAATGAGTAACAACATCTTAAAATTCATCATCGTGCGGTACAACAAACATTGATGGTGATATAAAAAAATATGCGGATTGCTATATTTATTTCATGGTCTGGTGGATGAAACATTTTTGCGCATACAGATTAGATAAAATCTAGAAGTGATAACGATGTGATTATAATTAAACGATGTTTTTAAGTTTCCGCTTTGATTCTAATCTGATATTTTGAACATTTTGATCATTTTATTTTGATCTCCAATTTAAAACAGCCTAGCTGAAATGTCTTGTTGGGAAATTTTTTTCGTTAGTTTACTGTCATTTTCATTGTGGTAGTGTAGTATGGTGCTGCCTGAGAACCTCAAATTAATCAAATGGTACAGTGGAGTCTGCTTCACCTTGTTCACTTTATCCTATATTAAATTCGTCGTAGGGCTTACTTTTGCTGAAAATTTTTAAAAAACTATTTGTGTACTTTTGTTCGCCTGTGACACTATCAATGAATCTGATTCAATCAGGTTAAAGGCTGAGGTAATCAATGTGAGTTACTGAGTGTTTTCTCGATGGAACGTCAAATGAGTTTAATTTCAATATTTTTAATGCTTCCCACTAGGAGTCTATGAAAAAAACTACCATGGTGATAATTATGTGTGATTTTTAATAATTAAAATGGAAGCAAAACGTAAACTCATTTTTAAATTGCATCAGCAAAGTTTTATGATAAGCGATATTTTTGCCTATCGGAATAAGCCGCAAAATACGGATACGGTAAAAGTAAAGCAAAAACCGGGTTGTTTAAGAAATGTGAGCACACTAAAATTAGTGAAAGTTGTAAGACACCGATTTCAAAGTAATCATTTGGTTCATATGCAACGCTAGGTACCAGTCTGAACGTGGGACCTCCGTCACATTATCGCATACTCACCAAAGATCTGCTCTTAAAAGCCTACAAAAAATTGTAGTTTAATTGAGCCTCAGACGAAAGCTAGTATCACAAAATGTTCAATATTATACTCTTGCTACGATGATGATTAAATTTTATTTTTAGATGAAAAGATGTTCTACATCAGCCGTGCAGAGGTTGCAAAACGTTCCAGGTATAATGGTTGCGGAGCAAGTTACCGCAGCTTTTCATCAAAAAGAGTGTAAAAATATTACCACCGAGCACTACATTCAAAATTATCTAAAAAAAATCGAGGGATGGGTGTCTACGCGTCATCTACTAATATTTACGTGATTGGATAGGCAACGTCGACAACGTAGACAACGTCGACGACTCGTAGACAATTTCGATAACCACTTGTAATTACGCCAACAGGAATGAATCAGGGCCAATTTAATTAGATAGCACACAAAGTTTGCGACATCTATGAACGACTAGTATGAAGTAATCATTAATTTTGTTACAAAAAACCGACGGGATGCACATAATCTAAACTACTGATTAAACTACATTGCTTTTAGTTTGTACCAGTGATTTATATTCCTTACTGTATCCATAAAACTTGCTGAGTCTAATATTTAGTCCAAAACGGGGGGCTATTACGAAACTTATTCGATTTCGGGAAATTCGATTCGCGGCGTATTTTGGTATTATGAATTTTTCTTCTGTCGAATAATCCGAAATCAAAAAATTCGCCATATTATATAAAATAAAATATTATAAAAAATTGCCATATTATAAAAAATTGCTTGGGGCTATGGGGGTCATATTTGAATAAAACTCCAATAATTGAATTGCAGATCAATTGAATCGTTTTGCAGTCATAATTTGCTTTCATAAACCACCTTACAGTTCGAAAGCTTCAATAAGCGACTAAATGTAGATAGATATTGGTCAGTTTAAGCTATGCAAAAAGTTTCAAGAAAATTGATTGGGGCTATGGGGGTCAAATTTGAATAAAACTCCAATAATTGAATTGCAGATCAATTGAATCGTTTTGCAGTCATAATTTGCTTTCCTAAACCACCTTAGAGTTCGAAGGCATTAATAAGCGAATAAATGTAGATAGATATTGGTCAGTTTAAGCTATGCAAGAAGTTTCAAAAAAATTGCTTGGGGCTATGGGGGTCAAATTTGAATAAAACTCCAATAATTGAATTGCAGATCAATTGAATCGTTTTGCAGTCATAATTTGCTTTCCTAAACCACCTTACAGTTCGAAGGCATTAATAAGCAAATAAATGTAGATAGATATTGGTCAGTTTAAGCTATGCAAGAAGTTTCAAAAAAATTGATTGGGGCTATGGGGGTCAAATTTGAATAAAACTCCAATAATTGAATTGCAGATCAATTGAGTCGTTTTGCAGTCATAATTTGCTTTCCTAAACCACCTTAGAGTTCGAAGGCATTAATAAGCGAATAAATGTAGATAGATATTGGTCAGTTTAAGCTATGCAAAAAGTTTCAAGAAAATTGCTTGGGGCTATGGGGGTCAAATTTGAATAAAACTCCAATAATTGAATTGCAGATCAATTGAATCGTTTTGCAGTCATAATTTGCTTTCCTAAACCACCTTAGAGTTCGAAGGCATTAATAAGCGAATAAATGTAGATAGATATTGGTCAGTTTAAGCTATGCAAGAAGTTTCAAAAAAATTGCTTGGGGCTATGGGGGTCAAATTTGAATAAAACTCCAATAATTGAATTGCAGATCAATTGAATCGTTTTGCAGTCATAATTTGCTTTCCTAAACCACCTTAGAGTTCGAAGGCATAAATAAGCAAATAAATGTAGATAGATATTGGTCAGTTTAAGCTATGCAAAAAGTTTCAAGAAAATTGCTTGGGGCTATGGGGGTCAAATTTGAATAAAACTCCAATAATTGAATTGCAGATCAATTGAATCGTTTTGCAGTCATAATTTGCTTTCCTAAACCACCTTAGAGTTCGAAGGCATCAATAAGCGAATAAATGTAGATAGATATTGGTAAGTTTAAGCTATGCAAAAAGTTTCAAGAAAATTGCTTGGCTTTAACGCCGCCGTATTATCCGATGTCGGACAGGCGAGCCGAACAATTTTTCGAAACACTAAAAAGAGCATTAAAATGTGGAGAGAAGAGTACCAACAAGAAAATACTTACCAAATCCCTCCATATATATATAGCGATATTCAACAAGACCAACAGTTCAACAGAATTATCTATTCCATAAGTCATATTGATACGAATCCACGACATGGATTTGCAAAGATCAATTAAAACTTCACTAAGCCGAGAATAATAATACCGAGTCCGATCAATTACTGGTTATGGCACCGCATCCGATATCGTTGATGTAGATACAACATTCAATGTGGTCAGTTCAACATAAGATTTCGCGGAGTTTCACGATTTCTCTACAAAGCCAATCACAACCATCACCACAAGTGATGGTGTATCCAAAACAACTGAATAATTCACGCACTTATCAGACTACGTCTGCAAAAAGAAGGGAGATGATGGAGAGCGAATCGTATTCCAAATTACTATGTAAATGAAGCATTCTAAATTAGAACTTTGCCTAGCAAATAGCTAGCTGAAAGAGGTAACATAATTAATGAAAAATTTCATCATTTATCTCAGATTACAACAAAATAAGTGCATACAAATTTATGGGTATAGTTTATCCACCAGGGGCCATCCATCCATTCTTGAAATTGGTGGAAATTCTCCCAATCGGAATACAATGTGCTTTGAAATTCTTTATATTATTCCAATTTTCTCCGGCTACTGTAATCGTTTTTTTCAATTTCTTTTGTTTTTTTTAATTAAGAAACACAATTTTTTCCCTCTACTAAGCAAAATATTCCGACTGGGTAAATCGATTAGAAATTATTATTCGCTTAGTATCACTTAAATATTAATAAACTTAAAAACAAATTTGAAAAAATGATTAACGTTGCCGGGAAAATTCGAATAGTATAAAGAATTTCAAAGCAAATTGTATTCCGATTGAGGAAATTACACCGATCTCAGGAATACGTCCCCAGTGGCCCTATTCTGGCTTTCCCTGGGAATAGGGAATTGGGGAAAATATTTTCATAGCATTTTTGTCCTAATTGTATTTTTCTGGCCCACTGAGGGAATAAGTTTATTGTGAATATTTTCGAAACAAAGTTAAATGGGAAAATATTTTTCCCTATAAAAATGTTGTGGAACAAAAGTTTCCCAATTCACTTTGTTTTAAAAAATTTTACACCAAACTTATTCCCGTAGTAGGCCAGAAAAATTTAATTTTGACAAAATTGCTATGAAAATATTTTTCCCAATTCCCTATTCCCAGGGAAAGCCAGAATAGGGCCACAGGCTGCTAAAATGTTCAACACGATTTGGCAATTTAACAAAACTTTTGGCAGTCCTGCCTGTTGAAAACTCACCAAAAAGGGACTTCATCCAGAATTTAAGGAATCCTAATGCTTCTCTAATTTTTCAACATATACCAAATGTAATTTACGTGCATAACCCTGGATTTACTCCCAATGTTTAATATACGTGTGACATCGTAAAATTTGGAAGCGACATTTAGGCGGGAGATTTACAACACATTAAATTCCCATTTTCATCGAAATCGTCTTAATAAGTTTCCGATTTGTGAATAATTTGAATTATACACAAAAGTGATTAAAAGCTTTCAGAAGAAAAAGAAACTGCTTTTAACAATATTAAAAACAAATAAAAGCTCAAGGAAAGAAAAATTATTTTAATAAAACAGAGATTATGTACTACCGTCGTCTTCATCTCGCATCGTTTACCATTCTAATCATAAATAATAATAATTTTTAAGTAAATCAGTATACAGTAAACACACACACAAATAAACAACCCGAATCTACCTTTTGATTTACCGGTGTACCGATTTTTTTTTTCGTTTACCGTATCCTGAAAGTTTTGTTGTTCCCGCAAAAAAGTTTTTTCCTTAAAACATTTCTTCTTGCGTACTTGTTCTTCGGCATTTCTTTTTCTTTTATACTCGACTTGGGTTTTTTGCGTGTCGTAACTTTTAATTTAAATTCACTCTGGCTGTAGATCCATATCTACATATTATATACATAATACATAATTCTAAAATATGAAACGAAAATATTTTTTTTTTTTTTTCGAAAATTCTGAGGAAAACCCAAGGAGAAAATCTTTCAGTATATATTTTTTTAATTTAATTTTTAAAAAGAAAAATAAATTGTTGGTTCGTTTCTTAGAGCTTCGGTTTGTCATAAAATGTCACGCCTTTAATAAAATTATGGTAAGTACATAACGGTACATCCAGTTTGAGGTCAGAAGAAGAAACAACAACAAACAAAGTTTTCCTTTCTTATTTTATCTTTTGTATTTTTGTTATCATGATTTTGGTGATCTTTGGCCGGAAGGTTAATTCATCTTTTGATATAATAATATATTTACTCGGTGTACGTGTGTGTGTGTGTGTGGGGGGATTGAAAAGATTATGTACATAATTTGGTTGTATACATTTCCCCGCAGGATGGTTACATACTCCGTTGGCATACTGTACGTACGAGTGCCGTATCTCTATAAATACAATGGGAAAATATTTAATGTTTTTCTCTTGTAATCGTTTTTCCTTTTATTTTTGCGCCGCTACATACTGTAACGACATTAAGATCAATCCGCTTTATTACGATAACGATTGAAATGAAAATATATATTTTACTTTATTATTATGATTATTGGTATCGTTTACCGATTAATGATACGCACAATACTTGTATATTGGAAAGTAATTTGTTTGTAATGGGGACGCTTTTCTTAGAGGAATGGGATGAGATTTTTAATTGGCGTTTCCATGAAAACATAATTTTAAATAATACGATTATAAATCAAAAATACATTTAAATTGGTTTAATGTTCTAGTTAAAGCATATTGATATGGAGTTAACATTTTTGGGTAATACAGAGGTTAAAATCATAAGTCACCAAGACACATCTTTAATTTTTTACAAAGTACAAGAAGAGTCTAAATGGTCATCCATTTCACACGCTCAGATAGGAAGGAATCTATCGCGGAAGAGACTGGTTCGGCAATCACGCCTTAGCGCACCCGTGTATCCTGTCATTCTTAACAAGGTAAACTTGAATGCTTTGCTTAACCTTAGAATCGTGTATGGGGTGTTCCCCCAAGTGTTTCTTTTTTTTGGGGAGCTGCATTCATCTGTATTTATGTTAGTAGATTTTTTCTGGAATCCGCTATTTCCAATTCAGTCGAGCTATTACGTAAAGTGGTTTAGTGCATTTTGTGTGTTAATTGTTTCGAACTAAAACATGGATAGAATTGTTTAGAGAGAACATAAGAACAAGAGCTTGCTGATTATTTTTGTAGAGATACCAACCATGAGGGGAAAAATGTAATTGAAGCAGTTGGTGGGCGCGATCATCCTACAGCTGCTTTGTTATCGGTTAATCAAGCTCATTCTAGAGATTACGATTCTGACATTGACGATGAAATAAATTATTAACTGGATTCCAACGCTACTGATTTGGATGGCCCAACTTGTTCAGGAATTGGAAAATATTGATGGTATAGTGCTAACGAAAAAGTGTCCAAAGGAACAGCTACAATCTGCAATCGAGAAATACACGGGTCAAGGCAAAAACAACAAAACCATTTAGTGGTTGATGCCTTCGACGGTCGAATATTGGACTCTATTCCTTGTAACACTGAGATATGTACTAAAACGCATAAAGCTTTTACTTTAAACGTCTTTTCCGACCCGCCATTGTTGAATGCATCAATTTGAAAACTAATAGATAAACCAAAAAAACGTATGCAGTGAATCAACGAATACAGAATCCAAAAAAATTGAAACCTTGGCGAGATACCAATATGGATGAAATGTACGCGCGTTTATCGGCATATTACTGTACGCTGGCGCAAAGAAATCAAATTTTGTGACAGCCAAACATTTATTCTACAAGTCTCATATGTCATTTTATAGAAGAGTGAGTGTCATTAAAGAGATTCGAGCAAATCAATTTTTGTGTTTCGACGATACAAGTACTCGTGTGAATCGATTGCGAGAAGATAATTTAACGATGAATGAGCAGTTGGTGACTTCTAGAAGTAAGTGCAGCTTTCGCCAATGCATATCATCCAAGCGAAACAAGCATGAGATTAAAATATTTTGGCTTGTAGATGCGAAAACAAATTATTCTGTATCAGCAGAAATTTATTTGGGTATACCCAACCAAACGATGAAAGATCCACTGGGATTTCATATGCCTTAGTAATGCGCTTTGCTCAACGCTATTTAGATGTTGGCGCGAACACTGCAACGGGAAACTTTTTACAAGTTATCCATTGGCAAAAGATTTGTGGCGCCGCAATACAACATTAGTTGGTACAATTAGGTCAAACAAACGTGAGATACCCAAGAAAAGTGATGCGTTTGCTTCCGGTTTCTGCGTCTCGGCTGAGATGTGGTTTGCGAACTACACTATCGATTCAAAACAAATATTGTTCTAATGTTGACTGCAAATGCAAGCGAGGAGATAAGTGGAGAGACAAAAAATTAAATTATCATCCATGATTACAAGGAACACAAAGGCGGCGTGGACACGTTTCACGAAATGGTGCTCGGCAACACCTGCAAAAAGAAAAATATAGATTTGCAGCTTACCGATTGTGTTTGAAAACCCTGTTTTGTGGATGTAGTAATCAATATATATGTGTGCGTGGAAAAATAATTAAATTATTTAGTAAGCGGCCTTTTTAATTGCTAAAAGTTATAAAATATACATAAGAACTAAAGATGAATGTGTTGTAATGTAATATTTGTGAAAATTTGAGAATTAAGTGAATAAAATAGTAAATTAAAATAGAAAACATTTGACACCAGTGCAAAAATTAAATTTTTATTTTTATTTTTATGCAACTAATGCATTTTTTCACATAATTACGATAAAAATCAGAACAGTTAAACCTTTTACACGCGGGTTTATCTTGTGAAGTGAATGAACGGTAAAATTTTCTAAAATGTCATATTGTGAAAAATGTAAAAAAGCTACTGATTCGAGAGAGCGGACTACAATTAGATGTTTCGGACGGTGCAGGAAATTATATCATTACGCTTGTGTGGATTGGAACTTTGAAAAGTTTGTAAAGTTATTTAAAGAATGTCCATATGCAAGATTCGTTTGTCTTGAGTGCCAAGGTTATGAAGAAGATACGTTGTACGATGAGTTCAACAAAATTAATCTTTTTATCATGGAAATGAAGCAACATTTAACGGCAAACTATTTAAAGATAGAACACCAGCTAGGAGAAATTAAAAATCAAGTAGAAGAAATTCAAAAACCGACGGAGCAACCACACTCTTTTGCAGCAGTAGTAAAGAGTAATCCCAACAAATTGGTTATGTTACAACTAAAACAACCTGAAGCTAATAAAAAAACTAGAGAAGATTTAACAATGTCACTCGGTCCAAAAACTATACCAGTAATGGGCTGTCGCAACATTGCGAATGGTGGAATTATTTTGCAGTGCAACACTAATGATGCCAAGGAGAAACTAAAGACAATCGTGACGGAAAGGATGGGAGCTGATTATTAAATAAAACTACCAACGGAGCTTAAACCAAGGGTAAAAATACTTGGAATGTCGGAGAAGCTAGAAAGTGATGAAATAGTATCTGCGCTAAAACAGCAAAACCATTTTCTCACTAATAGTGATATCAAAGTAATAACCACTTATTGCAGAAGAAACTCTCAAAAAATTGATACAATCATTGAAGTAGGCTCCGTAGATTTTACAAAAATCTTACAAGCTGAGAAGTTAAATATACATTTTGATAGATGCCATATCGTAGAGTCAGTAGGGATCTCAAGATGCTTTAACTGTAATGGTTATGGCCATCATAGCAATAGGTGTACCGGCAAACTTTGTTGCCCAAGATGTAGCGAGAATCATAAGTTAAGTGAATGTAAAAGTCAAGAAGTAAAGTGTAGCAATTGCATTGCTGTAAATATAAAGCTCAATTTAAATGTTGCTATTAACCACACGACTTGGGACACCTCTTGTGCAGTATACCAACGAAAGATGAAAACATTGAAAAACCAAATAAGTTATCAATAGCAGTTCAAAACAAAAGACCTTCTATACACTAATATTCGCAGCTTACACTCAAATTTCTTAGAGTTATCACAAATAATTATTCAATATAAACCGTCAATTGTATTACTCAGTGAATCTAGAACAACAGAAGACATGTACGACTCGGAATTTTTTATTGAAAATTTTAAATGTGTGCGGTGCGATTCGGATAGTCGTCATACTGGAGGGGTTGTCATGTATATTCACCAAAACATAGCTTTAAAATAATTTCGAATAACGAGCAGAACCGCGCTTGGTTTTTGGCGATTCAGATCATAAAAGGATACCATACAACTGGAATATTTGGCGTAGTTTATAGATCATACCAAACAACAAAAGCAGCATTTTTAAATAATTTAGATGGATGGTTCGAAGAAGTTATCAATTATACTAAATCGAACTATATATTTGGGGATTTCAATATTGACGTGAAAAGCAACGATATTTACAGTCTATTATATTAATACGCTTAATTTTTTCAAACTCAACGCTAAAATTACCCCTAAACATGATCCGATCCGTTTAAATTTTTGAGGGTAGGTCGACATAAATATAGCGGTGTGCCTTTGCTAGAAAAATCGGAAAAATTCCACCGGGAAGTACCTGAAACGGGTACCTCAGGTGTTTTCAGCAAAATTTTGTCACGACGCCAGAATGCCATGACAAAATATGTTTATATTGAATCTACGATCATGCGCATTATACCGTGACAATGACAAAATTTATTAAAATTGCCGATGTTTTTGTGATGACACACTGTGATGACAAAATGAGTAGAAAATTTGTAAATGAATCTCAATTAAACAAAACAGAGAACATAAAATGATTTTACATACATTTTGGTGTTAATAGTTGTGAGTGTAGAAATACAATTTTGTCATGACACTCTATCTATTTAATATTTAAAAATTAACCGCGTATATGAATTTACTTTATTTTTGATAAAAGCGCATCAAACTTACATCTTAAAAATCTCCTTAATCATTTCTTAACCAAAAATTCAACAAAATGAATTCACGTGACTGATTATTCAGTCACAGGTCAGCTAGTTTACAATTAAAGCAGTTAATCATGGATTATAGATTGGCGCAAGTAGTTCCAGATTATACCAGAGTCACACAAACCAGCATAAGTTTAATATATCTTTTAATAACTAATTCAGTAAATACAAAATGTGAAATTATAAAAGAATAACAAATAAGTGATCATTGTATGTTATGTGTGGAAACAATTCACAGTTATTTGATCAATTTAAAGAAATTAGATCTCGGAAAAATTATTTTGGTGAAAAATTAAATTGTATCCTAAACACTAGACTGCAGTACTACAGAACACAGAATGAATTGAATGAGAAAGCTGAAAGCTTAATACTGGAGTTAAAGAATGCGATTAAACAACTAACGCAAACAAAAATTTGAAACAGTTTACTGTCGGCAAACAGTTTCAAAAATAATATCCCTGTTCACATTACCTCCAAGCAGCATTAGCCCGTAGCTCAAAGGGTAGAAGTATGTATGGTCGTGGGGGATGGAGGTGGGAACAGAGCCTAGTATACCGCTAACATTTTTGATGTTGAAAGAAAGACGTCTCGCCCAATTGCGAGGAAGCTAAGGAGGGGGAACCGTGAGTACCATCACTAGCAGATGGCTTACCCATTCGGCATGAGCCACACAAGATCCGCTGATTATTCGGCCCTTACCACATTATTATTGGCAAGGTGTCCGATTAATCAAAACAAAAAAAAATATCTATATTTAAGTAACAGCGCGTGGCCGCGGGTTAGTAATAAGAAAGGTGCTTGGCCATGCACCTTGTTACTATACTAGTCAACAGCGGGAATTTCCGACGAAAAACGTCACACGAAATTCCTTGTTCACTAGTACAGCCTGGACCGGTTATATGTTAGTTCCTTTTTTTTTTACTTATACCTGTGAATAAAAATATTGTTTAGTACATACTCACCACGTTAATACAACTCCCAAAAATAAAAATAAACGGATTTTTCTTAAAATTTTGCGCCTTTATTGTCCTCCCAAATTAAACTTTTTTTTATGTTCAAATACAATACGACTTAGTCCAACAATGATCTCAAACGATTTTATGAAGACTGCTACCGTCTGCCTTCCAAAACATAATCCCCCTCTCAAACAAAAATCAGACTATTTAAATGATTGAAATCACCTCTAAATAGCCCCCCCCCCCCCCCCCCATTTCCATTAATAATTCACATAGAAATTCAGGGTTTCGGATATCACCAATAATCGCATACATATATTTTGTTGATTAAGCAACATGTGCCAAAAATCAGAAAATTACATGCGATTATTAGTTGAACGACATTACCATTATATTTACTGCAAACGTGGGAAATTGAGTGCAGTGTACTTACTTATAAGCAATATTTACGAACAACGACCTTCAACGTTGTTGTAATAGACACACTGAATAAACTCATATAAAAATGGTTTATTCAGGTAAAATGTAAATACATTTATTATGTTATTTGAGTAACATAAACAATTTGTATACATTTAGAAAATTACATTAGAATTTAAGGAATATTGTGCAGGTCATGATTAACACTGCAAATATGTATACAATTGTATCGGGTAAGTTTAGATAGGTTGAAAGTGGTAACGAGATTTCGATCTGTCTAAAGACAATTCGTTACAAATTGTTCAAAGTAGAAATAAAATCCCTTGGTTCTCAGAAAATTTGTCATTATTAAGACAAGAAAAGGAGCGTAATTTTAGTATTCTGAAATTAATAAATTCAAGCAAGAAGTGGGAAAACTATAGAAAAGCTAGAAATATTTACAAACAATCGTTAAGAAAGCAACAATCTGAATACTTCAAGAATAAGTTCATTGAAAACCAATATAACCCAAAGGAACTATGGAAAACTCTAAAATCTATGTATAAGACTAAAAATACGATGCAATGGAGTATTCAATTTAATAACAAAACACTCACCGATAAACAACAGATAGCAGATGCACTAAATCACTCCTTGGTGTCCAGCGTGGTAGATATTCACCGTAACATCCCTGAAATATCGGATTTTGAACTTCCTAATGCTGTTTTGAACATACAAAAATTTCAATTCCAACAAACATCACAAAACGAAATATTAAAAATAATAAGCAGAATAAAATCGCAATATGGAAAAGATGATATAAACAAAATTGTCATGCTGGATGCAATGCAGAATCAAATGTTCTCTGAACATTTTACTGATATAGTTAATTGTAGTTTAAGGCAAGCAGTGGTACCAGATTCATGGAAAATATCAACAGATGCTCCCACTGTATGAGACTGTTCTGGAACGAGTAATTAAAAACCAACTGGTAAATCATATCGCTGATAACAATATATTGGTTGATCAACAATCTGGATTTAGAGAATCCCATTCTTGTGAAACGGCCTTAACCCTAATGTTGGATAGCTGGAAAAGTCAAATAGATGACAGCAAAGTAATCATTGTAGTCTTTTTAGATTTTAAAAGAGCTTTTGAAACCATCGATAGAGGAATTCTACTTAAAAAGTTAACCAAGTACGGAGTTGTTGGTAAAGAACTAGAGTGGTTTAACAGTTATCTTGAAGGGAGGCAACAATATACGAAATATTCTGTACATCAAAGACATAGTCGATGTTATTCAAAATTGCAAAATAAATATGTTCGCAGATGATACTTTACTTACTATTTCGGCAACAACTCTTCCAGAAGCAGTGCATAAAGTAAACGAAGATCTCGAGAGTCTACGGAAATGGCTAATGTTTCACAAACTATCACTAAATATCTCGAAAACGAGGTACATGCTCCTATCAATCAAAGCAAAGTTCGAGAATAATGCAGATATAATAGTTGACAACCAAATTATCGAACGAGTAAAACAGTATAAATATCTTGGTGTTATTATCGACGAGCACTTAAGTTTTAACGATCATTTTGATTATATCGCGAAAAAGATGAATAACTTGGATTTTTCACCAGAATTAAAGACAAATTACCAATGCAGACAAAAGTTGTTTTTTATGAATCAATTGTGACTCCACATATTGATTATTGTTCTTCTGTGCTGTTTATCATGAATCAAACTAAAATTACACGTCTTCAAAAAATTCAGAATCGATTCATGCGACGTATCTTGAATGCGGAAAGTAGAACACACATAAAAGACATGTTGGAAATTTTAAACTGGAAGTCAATCAAACAGAGAATACAATTTAATGTGTTAAAATTCTTGTTTAGACTGGAAAAAGGAGATCTGCCAAAATATTTAGATACTTTGCTTTCTTCTAATAGAAATGTTCATACTTACAATACTCGGAGTACACACTTCAGACTACCAATGTATAGTTAATCATTTTCACAACGGTCGCTGGGATATAATGGAGTAAAGTTGTATAATTCATTGGGTGACTATTGCATGCTAGGTGAACTTCAAGAATTAGAGTACGGTCAATTAAATAAATTATTGCATACATTCGTTAAAGATAAAGTAGACATTTAGTATATAAAATAAAATTTAATTAATTTAAATAACAATATATTATAAAATGTCATTATTGATAAATAAACAAATAAATAAATTGTTCTAGTTATGTTAGCCGACCTGGAACAATAACAAATTCCTAGAGAAGTAAATTTTTTTGAAGCCATCAGTGAAAACTGCTACGAACTTGATGGGCTACAAATTTAAATCCGCCAGCATTTCCACAAATGCAGGTAACTAATAAATGAAATGTTCATTAAAATTTTACTCATAAGTATATCTCACTCCACCAATGCAGTAAAACAATCCTTCGCGCAGACGTGAGCAATGAAAAGCTTCCGGACAATGGCCAGATACACGAAAACAACTGTCGTTTGTGAACTAACTAACCCGAACTAACTATGTGCGAGTTTGCGAATCGTGTTTCATGCAAAATTCCAAGAAGCGTGACTCCGACTAAGAATTTCTGATGAGGGCGACGCTAAAACCAGCCAAGCCCACCCACACTAGACCCACCAACACCAGATCTATCCCTATTTGGTCCAGCCTCACGAATACATTTATAAGATATATAATACAACAATAAAGAAAATGTATCTGTCCGAAATAGTCTATTCGGCTATTCGGAACGGAGTCAAATCCAGCAAAACAAAGATTTTAAAAAACGGTCCAGCCGTTCTTGAGTTATAAATGGTGTAACTAACCCGACTTTATTTTATATATATATATTATATTTTTTTGTACTAAATAGATACATACATACTATATTGAAAAAGTTTTGTCAATTATTAAAATTTTGCTGTTTGAATGCGCATGCGTAAATTTAAATAGTTTAGTTAGATATTTATTAGATAGAATTAGAACATTTGTAGAATTTGTTAATTTATTCTTGCACGTTTTAATTTGAGATTTTCGTTCATTTAAAATTTTGCTTATAATTATTTATAATTTGAGTTTGTAAAAATGATAAATTGTGCATTTTGTCTTTAAAACAATATGGCGATAATTTGAGACATGAAATAGTTCGGTAAAAAAATATGGGAACTTAGATTGATGTACTCGTAAGTATGGTTTTCTAAGGTACTCGTATTTGTGAGTTGGTTGCTACAAGTTTTCATTATTATGCGGTTCACTTACATCGGGTCGCGTTTCAACACTTTTAACCCACCCCAGGCTGAGTAGTAGGTAAACCGAACCGCGATCGGTTGATAGTGTAGAATCGATAATTCTGTTAGTTGCGTTAGGTTAACAAAATGGAGGCCTTTCGTACGCTACACGCATCAATGGACAAGTCGCGTCGTTTAAATTAACCATTCCTGAAGCTTTATTTGACCTTTTACTTTCCCCAGACTCATGGCCCGAAACAACTTATCTCAAAGAATTTGTCGATTTTCGAAATAATAATAATAATAACATGACAGTTCCAAAAAACTGAAACGCTTGTCCCTCTACTACCAGAACGTAAAAGGACTGAGAACTTAATTTTGCGACGTCTTTTTAGCTATTTAAAGACTTCCATTTCATGTGTTTGCCCTCACTGAGACCAATTTGAACAGTGATTTTAACAGTAACGAGTTTTGTACCTCGAATTTTAACGTCTTCCGGAAAGATGGTGCTTATTGTCCAGACACGAATTTAACCGGTAGAGGGGTTCTTATTGCAGTGCACATCAATTTTGATAGTTAACATAATATCGAGCTAATAAGTATGTGTCAAAATTAAAAACAATAAAATTAATATTTTTATTTTATGTTGTTATTTGCCCGCTAAGTCAGATTGTAAGCTATCAGCTTCTTACTAATGCTGTTGACTTCGTCATTGACCTGATGAATACTCAAGATGACATCTTCGTTGAGGGTGATTTCAATCTCCCTGGGCTTAATTGGGATTATTCAGATGATCACACACTTATGTTGCTTCGAATGAACTAACTGCAAAAGAAACTTTATTCACTGACAATATGTTGAACTCTGGACTATTTCAGATTAGCAACGTTAAGAACAGCCTGAACAGGCAGCTCGATTTTGTGTTTTTCTCTTTTTTCAACAGTACAGCATCGCTTCCGAAAACAATATAATCCTCTGTGCCATAGATGTATACCAGCCTCCCATTTTGATCACGTTTTGTCTGGAACAAATGATCATAATGACATAGAAGCACACGTATACCCGCCAAAAAACTGTATCGCTATCACCTCCTTGGTATAAAAGTGAATTACGAACATTACGTAACCTTAGAAACAAGCGCTGGCAAAGATTCCTGAAAACAAAATTTGACGCTCATTACTCTAACTATTTAAATAGTTATAATGATTTCAACAGTTCGTCTGACGAACTTTATGGGAATTATATGAAACTCATACAATCTAACCTAATCGCAGATCCTAAGTGTTTTTGGCGCTTTATCAATCTGAAGAGCAAGTCCGACGGATTCACAAGGGGTGATTTTGAACCCAATGAAGGTTACTTTGCATACATGAATAACTGTATTCAAGCAACGTTAACTCCCCTTCATATCGATTATGAATCCATGGTACAAAAGATTTCCAAACTTAAAGATGATTTTTCATCCGGTCCTGACGGTCTACCATTCATCGTCCTAAAAAACTGCAGTGATATTCTTGCTCAGCCACTGACGACACTTTTCCAAAAGTCGCTTTCGCTTCGAATTTTTCTATATATTTGGAACAGTTCTTTTATAGTTCCCATTCATAAGAACGGCTCCACGTCAGACATCTGTAATTACAGACCGATTGCAAAACTATCTAGTACTCCTAAGCAGTTTGAAAGTATTGTGTATGACTCACTGTACTTTCATTGAAAACCGTTGTTTTCTGAAAATCAGCATGGCTTTTTCAAAGCACGGCCCACGACAACAAACCTGATTGAATTCACGTCATAAACATTAAATACGATAGAGGCAGGGAAAGAGGTTGATGTTATCTTCACCGATATTGGAGTCGTTCCATGAAGTCGTTTTGTTCAAGCTTAAGGCCCTTGGCTTTCCTCCCCAAATTCTCCGTTGGGTGGGCTTTTATCTCAAAGACCGGAAATACCATGTACTGTTCAATTCATCAGTATCAACTGATATCTCGGCAACATTTGGAGTGCCCCAAGGCAGCCATCTGAGACCAATTTTTTTTCATTCTGCAATCAACGACGTTGAATGTTTAATTAAAAATGCATCGTTATCTATAAACGCCGATGACATGAAGATTTACACACGGATTTCAAACACAACGGATAAGAGCCTTTTACAAACTGACCTCAATACCTTCTTTACTTGGTGTGCTAAGAACAACCTCGATTTGAACGTGGGTAAATGCAGAACAATCACCTACTCTCGAAAACGTGCACAGTCCATCCCTCGCGACTATTACATTAACAGCGATGCCGTTACCAGAGCCTGTTCTGTTCGTGAATTGGGGGTCATTTGCAACAGTGAATTGAATTTTAGACATCACATCGATCGTATTATCAACCAAGCCAATTCTGCGCTCGGTTTCATCAGGCGGTGGTCGAAAGAATTCGACGATCCTTATGTTACGAAGGCTCCCTATTTAACATTCGTTCGTCCGCTGCTCAAGTATGCTAGCCACGTCTGGCCGCCTTATCATGAGGTTCACATTAAGAGGATTGAAGCAATCCAGCGTAGATTTCTTCGCTTTGCTTTACGCGAGCTACCGTGGGTGGAAATGTTCAATCTGCCTCCATATCAAGATCGTCTGAAGCTAATTGCTTTACAACCACTTAGTAAGCGTCGAGTTGTTGCAGACGTAGTCTTCATTGATCAAATACTAACTGGCGGTATCGATTCTCTCAAATATCGAACCTCATCGAATTAATTACGGAAAAAATGAGCCTGTCTCTAGAAAGCTGTACGAAGCTAATCAGCACTATCATTTTATCGATTTTAATATGACGAAACGCACGTTGAAAAATTATTTTTCTTGACTATAGTTTGACATTTTATTTAACTTATTTGTTTTTGTATTTTTTTTTTTTGTTTCATTTTATTTTGCTTGACTTTATCTTTTACCTATTTTAATTTTTTTTAATCTATCAAATCTGTTTGTTCTAAGCAGACTCAACTTCTTTTTTCGTACCATCTGCAACGGGTATCGTCTTGCTTAACTATTCATTTAGCTATTTATTTATAATCACATTTATTTAATACTAAAACATATTTTGCCGCTTTAAAATTCAAATTTTCAATTTCACTGGCTAAGCAACTCGATGTTCTTGTTTATAATTCACTTGAAAAAAAAAAAATAATAATACAGATGGGGACTCCCCGCGCGCGGTTGGGAGGGGTAATAGGTCGTTGGGATAATAATAATTATTATTATTAAAATAATCAACTTTCGGGCAATTTAAAATTTCAAGAAATATAATTTCAAAATGGTATTCGTAGAGACCTCCTGAATATTGGAGGTCTCTACGAATACACAGACAATAAGGTGTTTATATGTGATGTTGTCACGACCAGAAAACATTAAGATTAAAATAATCTACTGAGTGATATTTTCTGATGCTTCATACAAACTTAAAAACTGCATACAGAAATTGAACCATCTCCGTGAGACAAGTAGAGACGCAGGATAGCTTATGAGGTTTTTATTCAAAATATACGCAACTTGATACCACTGTGCTATTCAAAATTTTAGATGATTTAGGTCAAATACAAGTAAAGACATTTTAATTAAAATCGAATTTCATGCCAATTACATCAATCTGCGTTCAACCACGTACAAATATATACGAGTAAGTATTCAGACCAAAATCGATAAAATCATAATTATGTTTATGTTGCAAATCTACGTAGAAAGCAAATGCATTACAAATTTTCAATAATAATCCACCCACTTGAAAAAATAAAAACTATAAAATCCGTTTTGCATAAATAAATCTATTTGGAAAATAGAAACTAAATAATTTTAAAATTTAAAAACTATCAATTTGTATTGTGGGTGAATGCGATGTAATATGGGGCTGGGAGTGGATTTTCCCTATAGTAATATATATATATACACGGAAAATCAGAATTGTTTCCACGATATGCATAGGTAATACATAAGTCTGCATATACATATCGTTGTTGTTCTCGTTACATTCAACATTAATATTTCAATTCACAAAATTTCAATAAAATATTTACAATTTTCTTGCAATCGCTTGGCAATTGCTGAAAATGAAATAGCTATTTTGGAAAAGCACGAATTTAAAAACATAAAAAATGGAATTTCCTGTTTTTCAATTTGCCTGTGTATACATCTTGTATACGTATAAAAAAGAAGGTTTTTTTTTGGAATATTTTATGTGTTCTCTAGAGATATCGAACCAAATATTTATCTTTAGAGAATAAATTGAAATGAAAGCACTTTTTTATAAATAAAAAAAAAATTGGAAGACGTTTTCTATTTTTCTTATATTTTTTTCGTTTTCCTTCAAGATTTATTTATTTTTCCAAACTTTCACAGTATTTGCTTGGGAATATAACATATTTATATGTGTATAAGCGACAAATATATTTAGAGACTAAAGACTACTACATAACGCTTTATTCGGTTATGTAAAAAAACTTTAATTTTTTCGGAAACATTAAAGTTTGATAGTTTTTTTTTTGGTTGGCGGTCGGTGCCAGGATATCTGCGTGCATAACACAATTATAGCAAAACGACAATAGTCAGAAACAAAATAAATTCCAACAAAACTTTAAAAATGCCATACATATACCAAATCGATGCCATCGGAATATATTAAATAAATTAAAATTAAATTGAATTGAGTTTGTTAGAATGATGTTGCAAATAAAAAACCCTGAACAGTACTATCTAGATAAAAAATTGCAGTTTTACCTTCTAAGCTCATTCCGTTATTATTTAATTCACCCCATATTGATTTTAAGCTTATTTCTGTGTTCAGTGAAAATATTGCAATCTGTAATTTTTTAGTATCTGCAATTTATTGGTAAAATTGGTAACATATATAGTTTTGGTACTATAGTCATTGAAGGAGAACGATTAGATATTCGATAAAGTAATGTAAAAAAGTATAATAATATTTTAAAATTTGTTATTTGAATGTAAAAAAATATGTTCAAGCAGAGTTTTAGGATATAAAGATCCTGATAGATTCCCTAATTTCCACTGGCTATGCACCAAACTGTCATACTGTGAAAGTTGAGAAAAGTATTCAACCAAAAAATGTCGGCAATGCAGTTTTCCGTTAATATGACATTGCACAATTTTGGTAATGCAGATTTGACCTTAATGAAGTTGGCATAAAATACAACCAAAGTCTGCATTAACGACCAATTTGAAATGAAATTATTTTATCGTGCAAGCGTGCTACAATTATAAGTTCAGGTCGTAGTGGACAATATCCATCCAAGTAAAGTTTCACTACAAACTTTATGTGAGATCATAGGTAGATTTCCCATAATTCGCTTTCATAACAAAAATCTCCTTTTCTCGTGAAATGATCTATGCACATTCAAAAATTCTTGAAAGATATATTTTTAGGCTCGAGCCTAATTTAGTTCGGGTTTCCAATGCTGTCAGTCATATACACTTACTTCTAAAATACCACAATTCTCGGAAAAAAATAGAGATGTGCATGCAAAGCGGGCAAAATCCTTAATTTATGCCTGCTTCCGGTGCTTCCTGGGTAACGCTAAATGAATCTGACGACCTAATTGAGGATATGCTATTTTAAGACCCAATGCTAAAACTATATCCTGCTAACACGACAACTGAGTTTATGATAGAGAACATTTTACAAAAAAATGAGATTTCAGCAGTTCAGGATTTTCAGAAATCTATCTATGATACCGAATAAATTTTGAACTGAAACTTTGCACGTATTTTCGTTTTTGGGCCAGAGCGTAAAATTTTAACTTGCACATTATAAATTACATTTATACAAAATTAATAATTATCATAATACGTTAAAGCTGTTAATTAATTAGTTTGCTTTATCAATTTACATATGTATGTAGCAGAACCGATTTGAATATGGATTTAAAATTGATTACAATATACAGTTTAAAACAACCTTCTAGGTTTCGTTTCCTACTAAGATTTTGTAGATAATGCAGTTTCAAACAAAATGTCCGAGCATTGTCGGTAATGCACTTTCGATTATTATTGCAGCTTTGTAATATGTCGATAAAGTAGTTTTCGGTTAAAATTTCAGACTAAATGTTGAAAATGCAGTTTTCTGCCCAAGTTTCTGCTAACTTCAGCTTCATGAATATTAATGACGACAGCCAACGCTAATAAAATAACCAGCAGAAAAGTGGCGAAAACCCATAAAAAGTCGATAAAATAGACTCAGGTTGGAGTATGTTTGGTTAATTTGAAAAGGTGTTTGATGAGGGGGTTTTTCAAATTTTCTGATAATTTAATGATATAAAGTCAGCAGTAGAAACTGCACTATCGACCTCCTTTCTGGACGATTCACATGAACACAAACACTGTTTTAATAATAAATTACTAAATGCGAATATAAACATTTTAGTTCTGACATAAGGTAAGAGTGCTCAAATTAATTTAAGCAAATTAAGTTTATGATAATGGAATAACCATCAAATTAATTAAAAGCAGGCTGCATGCAAAATTTGGTTGAAGTTAGACAAATTCGAAAATCCTTAGAACCAATATTTATAATTTCTTTATTTTTTTTTACAGAACGACCGTATTCGTATTAAGTTTGGATAACCAAAACGAGATCTTGTGTTGTAAACGAACACCTGACAAAATTTGGCATAGTGGCATAGGGTTGCAACAGCACAATAAATATTTTTTTGAGCTTAAAAAATCCAAGAGATGGAACACCCTTTATTACTATTTGCAGTTTATTGGTACAATTGGTAACATGAAGTTTTGGTAATAGTCATTGAATCATGACAATTAGACATTAGATAAAGAAATGTAAAAAATGTCGATAATGAAATAAAACTTGTCGATAACGTAGATTCTACCAAACTTGAGATCAGTGAAATGTAGTGCCAATGAAATATTACTGTTAAATTTGCTGAAAGAATTCATTTGAAAAATGTCCATAATGCAAATTTTTGTCAATATTAAATCGCAAAATTTTGATAATGAAGATTTAGTCATGAAAGCAATTTGACGAAAAACGTGGTAAATTTAAATTTAAATGAAAAGCATAAACTTATCATACACAAAACGTCGATAAGGAAACACTTATAAAACAACCAGCACTAAAGTGGTATTAATGCATATTTAAAATAAACAACCATTACTAAAAATAAAAAAATGACGGTAAAGTAGAGCAATCATTAAAAGTTGCTTGATAAGACGAACATTTCTAATAGTCGTAATGATAGCAGATTTGTAAGGTAAACGGCTATAATACTGACATAGGCGGCATTACTGACATAAATCGTGAATTTGAATCGTTTCAATTTTATGAATATTACCCAAAATACTAAGATTATTTTTCTTAAAATCACTAATAATAACATTCTAGTTGCATCTCCTTCTAATACATTTTAATATTACTTTACTAAAAATAATATAAATCAGCAGTAATCTGATAGACATCGAAAACATACTTTTGTGCAACTATATTTTAGCAGTTTGCCTTAAATTTTGAATTTTTTTATTTTAGTAATAGTCTCTAACTAAATATTAATTACGTTTTAAATTAAAGTTGTATCGATCATATGATTCGTTTCATTTAATCATTTGACTTCATTCATGTGAAAATAATGAAAATAAATATATATTTTTGTTAAAATAGTTTTGTCAGTATTAGAATCTGTGAAAAAATAGCGTGTCCCTTTTACTGACACATATGTCAGTATTAGGTTAAGACATATTTTTTAAGCATCCTTTAATCTGGGTTGTATGCTTATTTATTGTAAAAACGGGATTTTGGGTTCGTTTTCAATTGAAAGCATCACTTTACTGTCCTAATTATGACCCTAAAAATTTGTGATAGTTTGTCCTCGAATTAATCAAACGGCAACGATCAGTATTGAATCCTTATTTAGCTCACTAAAATATCCAACACATGTCAATATAACCTAGAAATTCTAAATTCTATTTATTGTAATTAAAAGTATTTATTTCCGTTTTAAGTAAATTAAAAATATTTTAATTGGTGTAAAATTAAATAAATATACGTAATCTAAAAACTGATTCTAACTTATTGGAGAATTTAATTTTAGTTGCCTCCTTAAAGTTGTATGTCAGTATTATATACACACATGTCCGTCAGGAACTCTACTATATTTTATTACCATGACAATAAAATTGAAGCACCTTCAATAATATTATAGTCCCGATGACATTATGAACGCATTTCAGCGTATGCCAAATTAGTTACTGTACAAAAAGTTGTGTGTACTTTAAATATATACAAAGGACCAATCGGTTTTAAAAATGGCCGAAGAGCAAAATATTTGAAGAATAAATGCCTATTAGATGTCTATTCGCAATTCTCATCGAAAATAGCTAGTATCGGAATCTTCGTCTACCATGTGGAAACGAGTAATGACCAATCAGCAGAATTCATTTTCTCGTTGCTAGAAATCACTAATATGACTGACATGGAGGATGCATCGCTCGGTGAGTTCTGTACTCTTGACAAGGGGTCATAATAGTTCTGTTCACCGTGATGTGGCTGAACACAACTATTATTTTCACAACTATTATTTTTTATTACTATCGGCGTACTTTTCAATTTTACCAATTTACTAAACCCCCATCGATGCACCATTTGGTCTGCAATGAACACACATTGGAGTACCAACAATTTAGTATCATTTAAATTTTATTCTAAATGTTATTAAATACTATATTCTAACATGTGTAGTATAATTAATCAACCGGACGATCACTCGATTACAGTAACCTTAATAAGACGACCAAATCTTTTCAAGGGACATAGCGCCAATTCATTAAACCAATTAATGAAGCGAATGATTGAAATATGAATGTGAAAGTTTCAATAGGATCGAAGCGAAGCTTTCATTGACATTTTAGAAACCGTCCTGCAATCAAAAAATTTGACAGTCAATTTAGGAATCATTGTGCAATATTTGCTACCCATTGATGACTCACATTGATCAGCTGGATCGGTTCAAATTGAAAATGTAAAATTTCATTCAAATTTTGTTTTAGATCATCATTTTGATTTCATAACTGTTGTCTCATGAATTATGAACTGAAGACTTAGATAACGCGTCAAGAAAAGTTGCTATTATTGCATCATTCGGTTCGCAATCGAACATTTTTCCAACGATCTAAAGAGTAAAAATATCAAATGATGCGTGTTAGCACAGCTAAATAACTGTAGCAACATGTCATTTTTATATAAAATCAAAATTTAAGCAGACGGTGCTGTGAAAATATTGCGTCCGGTCTAATAAGTTATTTTGAGTTTAATATTGCTAATTTACCTATGCAATAAACGCAATAAAACAAAGTTAGTTTGGTAAGTTTTCATAAACTCGATAGTATGTCAGTATAGAGAACATAAATTGTCAATAATAGAAACACGAATTTTTCAATAGCTTAGTATTATGTACACCATGCCGTTTTTTCTAAAATTTTAAAATTATAAATGAAAATTGTTTTTCATTTAACATTTTCTATTACAATGTGATTCTTAAATAAACAAGTGTTTTAAAAAGTAAATCACCTCTTAAAATATCTGTTATTTTCTAAGTAATAATGAAGATCAAACTTCGAATTGTTGCGCCATATGTCAGTATTATAGCCACAGTATTATAGCCACTTACTCGTAAGTATGAAAGTCTGGGGAGTTTGAAGAAGAGCTTGATGGAGTGGTTATTGCCAATGGTGCCGCGTTCAAGGTTCTGAGTTATATAATGACCAACTGGTAATATCTTGAACGCAGGGCTAATTTATCAGTAAGTAATATTAAAATTCGAAATTGCACCACTCAAACTCAGGCCACCCCAAAAATACTAAAATTTTTTGCACATATTTATGTTGGAAAACGTCATGGAACTGTCATAGTGAGATTGATCAAAGTAAGTCATAACTTATTTGTCCAAAGTATAAAAAAAATGAAATGCAGATCGCGCTAGGGAAAACTTAACAAATTTGTTTATATTGATCAATATTATTCAGCCGACGAAGCTAAAAATTGTCATGTTACCATTTTATCTCAATATTTTTGCCAGCCATTTTTTACTGTTATTGATTTATTGCAGTCCATATTGAAGTTTTAATTGTTTGTGCAATTCTGACTACGGACTTGAAAGACAATATTTTAGTTAAAAGTATAAGTATGGACTGGATTTACAGCCTATCAAATGGCCATAGTGGCATTATTGCAAAATTAGTATAACCAAGAACAATGAACTATGAATTACCATCAATTGCAATTATCATTTAACACTCCAATATCATTATCAAAGTCGTCCTATAGTAGGACAACAGTAAAACTGCATCACAATCTATATCAATTGGTAGTAGTTGCATTAATGTGAAATAAAACTAGCAAACAGCGCCAGAGAATTCTATTAATTTTCATAAATTGCAACTTTCCAAAAACTAGGTGAATTTTAGGATTATCCCCGTACATCAATCATTGCATTACAATTGCACAAGTGTTTATAGTTTTCATGTCCTAACAAGAGACAAAAGCAGCATTAATACGGGATCAGATTCAACTTGAGTGTCAGACCAAACAATTTAGTTAAGGAGAACAACTGATGCGATACTGAATATTAGGGTAAATCAGGTAATACCACCCAATTTAAGTTTAAGGCGTTGCGTTCTTTCGTTCCTTCCTCCCTTTTGAAAATTTTTAAAACCAATTTCATTGGTTAAAAATGACGTTTATTTTCTTGTGAATTTTTTTTAGCAACTTGGATTGATTTAAAAAAAAATTTCAGAAGGAAGGTAGGAACGAAAGAACGCAATGCCAAATCCGACTTTATCCTAAATTAATCCTAAATCATCAAAACCAAAAATTAACGAAAGTGAATTCGATTAAAGCAGTCATTGAAGGAAGTCAAACAAATATTTCTATTAAAATAATTATTTAAACATTTATTTAATTATTTAATGCAGAGTATTATTATAAAAATAATAAAATTTACAAATATAGATGTTTATGAATGTCTAAATGATCAGAAAACATGTCAGTATGATATTTTGGTAGACCCATATAGTACCAACATATTTAAAATTCTAATGAAGAGATTCTAGGGAAGAATATGATTTCTTAGAAAATTTGACTCTACGATTCATACTTATCTCAAAATTTATATTTTGATAGACCCATATGTGAACTCACCCGACTTTTTGTTATGCACTACCATTCCGATTAAAAGTCTAACGATACTTGAATACATAAAAAGACAATTTTTTGAAGACCAGCATTAGAAATTGCCATATCTTAGTATCTTCACCGATCGGAAAATTTGAAGAAATGCCGTTCACCACAAGGATATCATTTTAGATATGCGAGCTCCTTTAGAATTTTAATCGAATTGGCACAAGTAGAGTGGACCTACAGATGGGTCTATCAAAATATTATAGTGGCAAGTTTGCCGCTCGTTGAAAATTTTGTGATATGAATTTTCTGCGAATCAAAATTTCTAAGAAATGTTGTATGTACGTCACAAGAATACCGTTTTTTGGTACGCGAGCTCTACCAACTATGTTTATTTACTTTTAGCATGACATAATTTTTCACCTAAATGATCGCCTAAATGTTCGAAAATCCCTAAAACGGCTTCATATTTTGTCTTGATTTGAAGTAAAATTAAACTTAAACTTTTTCAGTAGAAGTTTGAAGTTTTTCCTAAAATAGTACTAACCGCCATTTTTTAATTTAAGAGTAATTTAGTGAACAGTGTAGTAGTGACAATATTGGGTCAAAGGTGAGCAAGAATGGCCCACCAACAACTATGGTCAGAATAAAAGATATTACCTATGTGAGCTTCTCTATCCCGAATGAGCGGATTAACTTGATGAAGTAGTTCTCTTCAAGGAATTTAAAATACTGCAGAATGGATGACAATATTTTACCCATATAAAATTTGCTATTTCATCAGTCACGAGCCAGAGCAGGATGGTTATATAAAAAATGCATATAGCTTACTCATATCTCGCTATAAGAACCCGTCAAACCAGTTGTTGTTTTTGTATGATGTCACGTTTTAATTTTGCGTAGTAAAATTATAAATTATAAATTTTTAAAATTATTAATTAAAATACATTAAATAATAAAAACTTTATCAAAAAACATGCAAAAAGAAACAAAATACAAGAAGGAATATCTTACCATCAGTAAGTTTACCAAGTGTTTATATGAAATAAAATGTAAATTATGTTAAGAAGCTAGTGATTTGTGGTAAATTTATCCTTAATTTAGGTTATAAATCAGAAAAATTTACAAAAAACAATTTTGGTTGTTGGCGTGGGGTTCTTATAGATTTTTTGTTTTTGTAATCCCGTTGATTTAGATGCTTTCTCTTTTACCCTCCGAATTTGTGACACTTGACAGTTGCTTACACTCATTCTGTACTTTTAACTTCTTTGGTTCTCTTAAAAAATAATTTTTTGAAGGTTAAATGAGAAAACTGACTGTCCACAAGGTCGCTGATAAATAAATACTAAAGCACTAAAATTTTATATGAGCACAACGAGCACAAAATGACGGGTTGCAGCAACCAACGAGAGTTGAATATCAATATTCAGAAGACTGGATACGCGAGAATTTTTTCGACCATCGTTCTTGTATTTAACACACTAATACATATCAATCTGAATGGCCTTAGAAAATAATACACTACTTTAACTTCAGCCTACCCTCTAATGGCAAAAAACCGAAAACGGCTCTTGCCGAGTGGTAAAAAGGAACACGTGGGGGAGGGGGGGGGGGGGGGGGGGGGGGGGGGTAAGTGGGGCGTTATTTAAGAGCTTTCAATTTAATTTAACATCGATTTTTGAGCTCATCCTCAAAAACATTAACTAAACCGAAATTGATTTTCATCAATCGCGTATTCTATACATCTTCGAGTACCTATGAGTTTACGAAATACGAATGGTTTGAATTTTCAGATGTTACCCCTTAACAGGATTACCACCCCAAATTTTTTTAAGTTTAAACAAAATAATTTAAACTACAAACACTAAATATTTTAAAGATGATCATCTTCATCGTGCCGATTTATGAGGTCACGAAATACGCGCAATTTGAATTATCTATAGCACGATTATCACCTTAAATTTCTCAAGAACAACCAACCATTTCTTTTAAAACTGAAAAAATTACTACATATTTCAATGTTTGATATAATGAACCGAGTTAGTGCTACGAAACAGGTATAGTTATGATTTTGAGCTGCTACGCTTTAGCAAGAACATATCCCCCAATTTCTAAAGCACAAACAACAAATTATTTTTAAATTGCAAAAAATTAAATATTGCAATGTTGGATAAGATGTACCCATTTATGAGCTCACGAAATACGCGAAGCTTGATTTTGCAGCTGCTATATCCCTTAGCACGAATAACAGCCAAAATTCCTTAAGTATTAAAGATAAATTCTTTGAAGATTGAAAAAGTTACATATTTCAATGTTGGATTCGATGTACCGATTTATGAGATCACGAAATACGTACAGTTTGAATTTTGAGTCGCTACGCAACGAGAATTGAATTTCATAACATGTCGTCAATACTGCGAGACGACCTTAAAACTAAACACTGTCCAAGACAAATTCATTTCACCCCCTTACACAATCAAAAGGTAACTGTTTGATGTGGCATAACTTCCCAAGTCATAATACACCCGCATTTCTTTGAAGCTGGCAGAGTTAGAACAATTAACGATGACCTATATAGCGATAATCAGAAATTGTTGCTACTTGAGATGAATAGGTTAGGTTTACAAAAGCTGTGGCTTCAACAAAACGAATCAACCACACCTCGCAAAACAATGGTTATGCTGAGGGACATTTTTCCAAACCTTTTTAATTGGCCGGCTAATTTTGAACTAATTATACCTTAAGGATAACATTCGAGCTGAAATAGCAGCAATATCCGCAGCAATACAAGAAGCATTGGCGAAAGTCATGTAGATGCTCTAGATAGAGTTCGTGTTTGTTAGGTATGATTTTAAAAAATTAAATATTTGAATGCTGGATGTGATGTATTGATTCTGAGCTCTTCAAATACGAGCAGCTTCATTTTTGTACTGCTACCCATTTGCATGAATACCCCTAATTTCTCAAGCACAAACGAAAAATACTTTTGAAATAGTAAATGTGGGGCTGAGCAAACCTTAATTCTCCTCTCTACAGTGATTTTAATTCCTGCTAAGCAGAGTGAGCTCAACATATTTTGTTCGAGAAACACGCTTGAAACAACTTATAATTCTTCAACTTACTGACAATTTTTATTTGGTTTGAAATTGTTTACAATACAAAAAATGTGCAACTTACCGTTAAACTTAAACATGTTGCGTAATGCGTTACACGTCACCTAATACACCGCAATACATAAAATCGCAACCAACCAACACACTACACTTAATTGATCACTAAATAAAACACACATTTTTGGAGGAACATTGTAAATCACACATTTCAATAAAATATATTTTAAACACTTAAATAACTCACAAATTAATAAATCACTGAAATTACGCAATAACCCGTTACTAATTTGTCCGATCAAACGAATTTTAAAATCATCCCGACGCACTTGAAATTCAATACACAACTGAAACTGAACTTGAAATTGAAAACAATTGAAAATCATGAAATACCAAATTTATCCCGTTATAAGTCTCGTGTTTGAACGTAAATGTATATTCGTATGTGCGAAACTGGAATTTTATTTGTAATTTGTATCATGGTCATGTGGTGTTAATACAATTGCGCTAATATTAGTGCAAGCAGTGATTAAAAATGCTAGTGTCATGACAGCAAAAAGTATCATGACACACATAGGAGACATTCGATTTTATGATGCAAGTTTTTAACGTGAATTAATATATCTTATATGTGTGTTCAAGCGTTACAAACCGTTTATATCTTGGTGAAAACAACGGTCTGTCGCCCTTTTCCAAATTCTATTCTTCTCCGCTCATGCTAAATACAGATTTTTTGAATTAAATGTTCAATGTCTTCGAAAGCTGGAAGACTTTCACGTAAAGAGTGCATGTTTTACATCAAACATTCTTTCCAAATTCTATGATTAAGACTCTTCTCATTTCTTCCACAGACTTACCATCCTTCAAATTGAATCTCGTACATCCATGAATTTATATTCAGTTACATCCTCTATCATAAAATTTATTCAGATCATTCCATTCTTCAAAGCGACGGTCATCAACATACCCCTTAGATAAATTTTGAATTTCAACAACCACCTCCAACACGAATTAATGACTACGCTTTAAAACTCGGAAAAAGGAATGTTTCAGTCTCAATCGCATGAAGAGGTCTCTTCAGCTCTTCGAACCAGCATCGCAATATCGCCTTGATCTGTTATCGATACAAAAGAAATACGACTAATCGGCAATAGTAACGATAATTATAACCGCCTTGGATACACGATTTGTCAAATCAACAATACTAGAAAACGCGTATTTGGAGATGCTGTATAAGATAGCAGAAATCTGACTGCGGAAAATAAGAGAATGCGTTACTCGCCGCAAGTGACAGCACAATCACTAAAGAGAATTTTTTTGTTATGTAATTACCAGCGGAAATTTTTTTTGCATTATGTATCACTTTTCCACTAAATATAACATATCAGCGGAATAAAATATTAAAAGTGATCCTTAAAATGGCAAATTGATTGATCTCCGCAGTAAAGGTACTCGGTAATGAAATCTTGAAATTTAATAATAATCCGTGTTTGTTGGCATTTTTTAACGAGTTTCGATGAAATTTGGATAGTAGTATTGATCAGGGATTTTAAAGTAAGTTTTGGACAAAATTCTAGGATCTGTTCATGCTGGACTAAACTGGCCATTTCATAACCAGTCCTTACACGACATAAATAAATTTTAAACTGAAGGGAGCTCGGCTATTTCTTAATAAAATTTTGAAAAATTTGCATTGCATACATAAAATTTTATGGATTAGGATTTCCACTAGAATTTTGGCCATCTAAGTTTTTTTTGTATCCCTGCAATCTGTTCTGGCACCCTGGTCAAGACTCTCCCTGCTCTTTCACGGTTTGCTTATTCCCGTACTTATTTTTACGCCAGTCAGCCAATTTGAGGACTTTCGGCTATTGGACCGATTTTAAGACTATCTGCACATTGCAAGATCCATGCCAGCCTACTATACTGATATGGAAAATGCACTCCGAGTTTTGCAAGAGTTTTGCACTCCGACAGGGGGTCATAGATGTATTACATTTCATCCAAGATCGTAATCTGTTATGAAATTTCAATTCTGCATCCTGCCTCTATCGGGATTCGAACCCGGTACCTTGCGATCCAAACGCCAAAGCTTTAACCACTATGCCATTTGGTCGGTAGCCATTTAAGGTAATTTAAGTTTTTTAACTGATCTCAAAAACTTCCACTAGTAACCAACTTTTTCGGTTGTTTTTCTAATAGCTTAGACTATATGGAAAATTTGGAAAAAATTCATGCATTACAATTTTCACTAGATTTTTTGAAAAACTAAAAATAACTTATATGGCAGAAAATCTAAAAAATTACAGTGAAAATCCTAACCGATAAATTTTCCCCAAATTTCCCATGTAAGCTCAATATGACCTAAGCTATTAGAAAAACAACCAAAAGTATTGGTTAATAGTGGAAGTTTTTGAGATATTGGCCAAGAACTAAAAATGACTATACGGCCACGGAAAATCAACAAATTCTAGTGAAAATCCTAATCCATGAATTTTTCCGAATTGTCCCTATATGCAATGCAGTTAACATTTATTTATGTCGTGTAAAATTTACAGATACCATAAGGACTGGTTATAAAATGGCCAGCTTAGTCCAGCACGAACAGATCCTAGAATTTTGTCCACAACTTACTTTAAAATCCCTGATCATGGACGAGTGGTGCAGTGGTTAAAGCTTCGGCGCTTGGACCGCAAGGTACTGGATACGAATCCGACTGGAGGCTGCATGCACATTTACCATTTTGTACATAAACGTTTTAATCCCGGGTTAAGTTGGTATGGCGAAAAATTCTTCAACTCACAAATTCACTCTATGGAGCCATAAGTCATGTTTTAATTTTATGATTTTTTTGTTTTGAATGTGTAGCCTTGATTGAAAAAAAAAATTTGAAATACTTTAATTTTTGTTGTTGTTGTTAAAGATATAGGGTGTCAAATTTTGAGAAAAACGATAATCATGATGTTGTATATATGTCAATAAAAAGAAAAATAATTGTCCGATAATTATGATTTTGGGCTCATTTTAAAGGTAAGTTAATAAGGATTTATAAAAATATATAAAAATAGTATACTGTTTAATTCCTTCATCTCTAAATTTCCCGCCAAAATGTTCGACAATTAATATTTTACAACATATCAAAAAACTAGAATACCGTTATTTTTTGTTTTCTTGCAAAATTGGTTTTAGTAAGAGGAGTATTTCATTTTTATATGGAAGGCTATATAGATATTTCTCAGTGTTTTGAAATTGTTTACAAATGACGTAGTTCACTTAATTTGTGTGTTTGGTTTATTATTTATTGCACAAATTTGCGTCATATTTAAGTATGAGTTACAGAATTATGAGGTGCCACCCCCTTGTTTATATCGTTTGGTTAGTCGTAAGTACCATAAATTCCTTTTCTTTCTTGGGATATTTTATAAAAGAGTAAATAAAATGTTGTTTTCCCATTTTTATTGAGGGTTGATTATTTTCACTTGACGCAGGCGTACCTGTTAAACGATGAGTAATTATTTTGAAAACAAAAAATGAACATTGTTGATATAAATAAGAGATAACATTATTATCACAGCAGTATTATCTTATTATACTAATGATGATGCTAGTCGGATAATGCCAGGCAAAAACGATTGTTTAACAGTCGATTAAGCTAAAGTTCAAAAGCGGCTAATGATGTCTACATTGAAAGAGTGCTACGAAGGATATAAGACGATGTATCAGGATGACGAATCAAAAAAAATTGGATTTTCTAGATTTTCACTACTTTGTCCAAAATACTGTCTACAACCAGGTAGTAGTGGAATGCACACAGTCTGCATGTGTACCATACATCAAAATATAAAATTAATTATTTATGGCACCAAATTGGAAACTATTACCAACGGAAAGATAGCGCACTACCGGGATTGTATTTCAACTATTTTATGTGATGAGCCTACACCAACATGTTACCTTCTACAATGCGAAAGCTGCCCAGGACTGGATAACTTTAAAGAATATTTGAAAAATGCATTTCGGGAACATGGCTGGCTGCGAGGATGCTGAGTTAAAATTTAATCAGTGGGTTTCTACCGATAGTTGCAATCTGGAGGCCGTTTCTCAATCGTTAGATGAATTTCTGGATTATTTCATAAATAAGCTGAAGAATCTGTTACCTCATTGCTTCATTTCACTTCAGCAGTCCAGCTTCGTAAAAAATAAAAAAATGGCGCTGAAGTCTACGGAGATGATAGGTTTATGTGATTTGCAGAAAATTATGCATTTATAATGCAAAATGCCACACAAGGATTTCATTGGAATAATAAGCAAATTTGGAAGGCAATTACTTCACCACACGTTCATTATAATATCGGATTGTCTTCACCACGTTACTGTAGCAGTTCACTTATTCATTGAAAAATTGATGCAGTTCTTGAAAACTAAAATATCCAGTTTATCTAAAATTTATTATATTACCGATGGCGCAGTCACGCATTATAAAAACAAGAAAAATTTTAAGAACATTTAAAAACACAAAGAGGATTTTGCAGTTGATTGTGAACGGCATTTCCATGCAACAGCTCATGGAAAAGGTCAATGTGATGGTGTAGGAGGTACCATCAAAAGAATGGCATCATGAGCTAGTCTCACAATGGAATACAGCAGTACAATAACCAATGCAGATGCATTATTTAAATGGGCTAAAACGTTGAAGACAGATATCAAATTTGGATTTTGTTCAGACGCAGAACATAAATCCAAGCAAATCAAACTTGCAACTAGGTTTGAAAATTTAAAAACAGTAAATAGAACTCACGGTTTCCATGCAGTTATTCCAACAGAGGATGGCTATTTTAATTGTAAAAAATATTCTAAATCTGACGATTATGTTAAAATTAAATTGTAATTTTTAATTTGAATAAGATTTAATGTTAAACAATAAAATAAAATTATCAAAAGAATTTGGGATTGAAATTTTAAATATATGCAATTAAATTTGAATTATAAATATTAATAATTTAACTGAACTAACCTTTTTATAAACAATTTCAAAACACTGAGAAATATCTATGTAGCCTTCCATATAAAAATGAAATACTCCTCTTACTAAAACCAATTTTGCAAGAAAACAAAAAATAACGGTATTCTAGTTTTTTGACATGTTGTAAAATATTAATTGTCGAATTTATAAAAAAAAAAAAAATTAAAAAAATAGGTTTTTGAGAAAATTTAAAAAGAACATTTTGGCGGGAAATTTAGAGATGAAGGAATTAAACAGTATACTATTTTTATAAATCCTTATTAACTTACCTTTAAAATGAGCTCAAAATCATAATTATCGGACAATTATTTTTCTTTTTATTGACATATATACAACATCATGATTATCGTTTTTCTCAAAATTTGACACCCTATATCTTTAACAACAACAACAAAAAAAAAAATTTAAGTATTTCAAATTTTTTTTTCAATCAAGGCTACACATTCAAAATATAAAAATCATAAAATTAAAACATGACTTACAAAAATTTGTGATTTCACGTATTTTTCGCCATATATATTTTGTAATTAAAAATGTCCTTCCTTATAAGCTCTTTCAATAGGTTTTACTGGGTATAAAGCTCCCAAATTGATCGTGTTTGTTATCCGCCATTTATGGTTTCAGATCGAAGTTAGTTTGCTTCAAGAACTGCATTGAAGTGACAATTGCCGTCGCTAGGATCGTGTAGGTCGAATTGTAATTACAATTTAATTGTAATTTTTCTTATTTTAATTTAATTTAATTGTATATTTAAGATTTAATTTGTCTTACGACAATTGGTTTACTAATATTATTTTTGAAGCGTCGGTGGAGGGAAACTTTATGTGTTGACTTATTTTTTGGCTTGGAGGCTACATAATAAAATTTATAATCAGACAAATATTGATACATAGATGTTTTTTGTATTTTGGGGATCAATGGCACTTCTTTAATTAGATTATTTTCTAATAGCTACTTATTACTAATTCAGTTTTATTTAATTGTGATTGGGAATAAATTGTAATGGGTTAATTTGTTTAGGTATTGGGGATTCTTAGCCTGTGACACATTCATTATTGATATATTACCTTATAGATTTCAGATTAGCTATTTTTGAAAACAGATGTCTTTGTTTCATTTTTATTGTTATTAATGAACATATTGGTTTATTAGGGATGGTAAGGTTATCCGTTGAAGAGGGTATCCATCCGTTTGATACTACAATATTTGGATTTGATTTATTTTATTTTATTTGTTTTACGACAATCAAATTATAATTAATTTAGTTATAATAATCATTACATTACATTTATTCTATTCAAGAATAATTTAATTATATCGTACAAAATAATGATTCTCTAACGCATAATAATGACATTTTATTTCAGGAAATTTACCGTTAAGATGCCAACATTATTGATTATCAATTTTTTTAAGATGCTATAATAAAGGTGTGTGGAGGGCCTGGCGTCGCGTTATTGTAAATTGATATGAGGAAATGGTATTAAATAAAATTTCATCACTCATAATAATGAAGTTTTATTTCAGGACATTTACTAATTAATCAATTACTTTTTAGGATGTTGCTTGCTGATTATTTATATCCCGAAGAACAAAAATAATTGTGCCGTCTTGTGCTTTACTAACTATTGACTACTTAGGTGTCTTTAACCGGGTCAAGTCTATCATACCTAACAACTATAATAAAGTTGGTAACGGTTTAGGGCTCGTTTTTTATTTTAAATAAAATAAAACAAATTTAAAGACTGAGCTTTCGATGTCTCATCGACATCATTTTCAAAGCTAATGAAAATTTTTTATATATAAATTTCTTAAAAACAAATATAAAAAGCCTATACAGTAAATACAATTTTTTCAAATAGCAAATACAAAGTAAATTTTAAAGTAAATTTTACAAACAAGTATATAAAATATGAATATGATTTTAAAATTATTAAAAAAATATAAATGAAAATTGTATATAAAATGAAATAAACAATGAAATAAATTTAGAAAAGAAATAAAGTAGACAAAAAACGAAATTAGACAAAATAATTGTAGCAATTGCCAATGTAGGCGCAATCACTATTTATATTTATAGAATTAATGCTAGATTTAATATATAGCATCTCTAAAATTGATCTTTTCCTAAAATTTCGTTCTTTTTCTAATATGTTAACATTATTTAGGCTAATTATGTGACCTGAATTATAACGGCTATTCCTGAAAACAAAATTGATATATTTTTGAACAGTTTTAACAAAATTTTTAATCGAATAAAATTTACTTTGGAAAAGGAAGTTGACAACAAAATTCCATTTTTAGATTTACTTTTGATCCATGAGCCTGATGGCAAAATTTCATTTGATTGGTACCACAAAGATAGTTGGTCTGGTAGATACTTAAATTTTCATTCTTGGCTTCCTACTTCCTATAAAATTAATACAGTAAACATTTTGGCTCAAAAAATTTTAAAACTTTCAGATCTCAAATTTCACAATAAAAATTTTAACATATTAAAAGAAACATTGTTAACTAATCATTATCCCGCCAAATTAATAAATCAGTGTATTTGGAAACAAAAAAATTTTATTACCAATTTTGAAATTCGGTCCATTAACAATGATAAAAATTATTTTTCAATTCCTTATGTTAAACATTTATTTGAAAAAATAAAACACTTGTTCAAAAATTATAATTTCAATATTGTCGGTAATTCATCATCTTGTTTAAATGATTGTCTTTTTTCTAAACTTAAAGATCCTATACCACTCAATAAGCAGTCAAATTTAATTTATGAAGTTAAATGTGACTGTAATGTTGTTTATACGGGTCAAACAAAACAATTTTTGGAAAAAAGGATTTATCAACATAAAAATGGTGTAAATAAAGATGAAGAACAAGGTACTAGTGCACTTTCTACACATTTAAAGAATTCAGGTCACATAATTAGCCTAAATAATGTTAAAATATTAGAAAAAGAACGAAATTTTAGGAAAAGATCAATTTTAGAGATGCTATATATTAAATCTAGCATTAATTCTATAAATATAAATAGTGGTTGCGCCTACATTGGCAATTGCTACAATTATTTTGTCTAATTTCGTTTTTTGTCTACTTTATTTCTTTTCTAAATTTATTTCATTGTTTAATTTATATATACAATTTTCATTTATATTTTTTTAATAATTTTAAAATCATATTCATATTTTATATACTTGTTTGTAAAATTTACTTTAAAATTTACTTTGTATTTGCTATTTGAAAAAATTGTATTTACTGTATAGGCTTTTTATATTTGTTTTTAAGAAATTTATATAAAAAATTTTCATTAGCTTTGAAAATGATGTCGATGAGACATCGAAAGCTCAGTCTTTAAATTTGTTTTATTTTATTTAAAATAAAAAACGAGCCCTAAACCGTTACCAACTTTATTATAGTTATTATTGGCTCAATAAATAATTTTTAAATATACCTAACAACCTTTCCTATCCCTCCATCTTGTTATATGTAAAAGGGGTGTACGGTTGGCCCGGCGTATCCGGGATCCTTGCTTAGTCTTGGCCGTACATTCTAATCAATCAATCAATCAAACTTACTTTAAAATCCCTGATCAATACTACTATCCAAATTTCATCGTAACTCGTTAAGAAATGTCGGAAACACGGAATATTGTTAAATTTCAAGATTTCATTACCGAGTTCCTTTACTTCGGGTCTCAATCAATTTGCCATTTTGCCGTGTGAATATCAAAGTATCCTATAGGCATAGGAAACAAATGACGTATATGACACTTTAATATTCACACGACGATTTTATTTAGGCTACGTACTAATCCAAGGGTAAAAGTCAATTTTAAGTAAATTTTTCGGTAAAATCAATTATTTTTGAAAACTCTATGACAAACAGATCGAAAAATCTGTACTAATATTGATTTTTACCGTAGTAATAGATTTACACTTGGATTGGTACGCAGCTATAATACATAAAAAATTTCCGCTGGTAATTACATAACAAAAAATTTCTCTTTATTGATAGTGCTGCTACTTGCGGCAAGTAGCGCAAACTCTTATATTGCGCTGTCAAATTTCTGCTATCTAGTTCGGCATTATTTGGAACTGATTTTCTAAAAAATAACCGATATCGACAGTTCTTGACTGATTTCATACCTGTTAATAAACTGATCTCTTTGCTTAGGTTTCACGGGCGCCTTCGTTCGTAAACGTTCATGATTCCACAAAAGGATACTCCCGAACAAACAAAAGATGCATTGAACGACTACCTAGTATTCTTTGCAAAAAAGTTCAGCATGATGAAAAATCATGTTTGGTGACTTTAGTGTCATTATACTTCCCATGGAAATGTAATCAAAATGGTAAATGGAAATCAAACAACTGGTACTCGGTTAATCAAATTTATCACATCTTCACATTCAGAAGACATTTTTCTAGTTTCAAATATATCAAAACAAGACATAGAGCTAACATAAGCTCCAATCACTTTGTTGAAGTTGCAAAATACTCCAGAAATTTTTGAGAACCAGTGGAAATCATGAAAAATTCGGAAACATCAACATCAACAATTGGTCAAACTTCTCGGAGGACTAAAAATGATTGGTTGGACAAAGATTGCTCGAAAGAAGTTCGATAAAAATTTCGCACAGCCCAGTGAAATCTTTTTAAAATACAAAATAATCAAATTACGACTATACATGACCACGAGGAAATTATCCACTCGGCCCTGCCGACGAAAAAAACAAGAATGGTGTTCTTCAAGTGTGGTGGAATTATTTTGTTTCTGTTTCAAATTATACAGTAAGACTATTGGTAAACGATTATACCGTTGCACCAGTCCGACACTAACACTGAAATGACTCCGCATCATAATACGATGAAGTAGGTAATGTGATATCAAAAATAAAAAAGCACAAGGCTCCTGGTGAAGGTGGAATTTCATAAGAAATGTTAAAAAGGGCGGTGATTAAATGTTCTATCGAATACATGAACTTATATTAACTGTATGTTCTATTAAATAAATCCCAGAAGAATAAAAGACGATGCTGATTTACGGAAGGTAATATCTACCGCGGGATAGCTGTGCTGAACACGGGATATAAAGCTTTGGGCCAACGTATGGGCAGGAAACTATCGATATATAGTGAGATTATATTGAAAAAATTTTAAAAAAAGGATATTTCCGTTTACAGTTTCTTTATTGAATTCCAAAAGGCTCACAACAGCATACAAAGTAACACGTTGTGGGATGGAAATAGCGGAAACTTGAAGTGATCAAAGAAATAAAATTAAGAAATTCAAGAGAAACTTTCACCTGATAACAGAACAAATTATTAAACAGCTTGCAAAAATAGACTAGAAAAAAATAACTAGAACGTTTATCAAATTGAATCAGAGAATCATTACTTAGGCAATCGACTACAAATTTTAGAAAATTCCATCAGCCATGATCATTTGAGTTCGGAAGAAAAATCGTCCATTTTAAAATTATTTCGCGAGTACAATGAAATTTTGCTTCTGCCTGGTGATAAGTTAACGGTTACTGATACTACCACGTACAAATTCCAACTCATTCAAATATAGTCCCATCAACGTTTGTCAATATCGGTTACCCCAATCGCAAACAAATGAGATTGATTTGCAAATTTCTAAAATGCTCGAAAATGATGTAATTGAGGCTAGCAAATCTCCTTGAAAATTTTTCCTTCTAGTAGTTCCAAAATAATCAAAAACGGATGAGAAAAAATGGCGCATCGATATTTTGGACTAACTCGGAAAAAGTTCATACTTCAGTATCATTGATCTAGCTGATGGCTAGATCAATGATACTGAAGTATGTAGTACACCTTTTGGACACTACCATTTTAAAAGAATGCCATTTGGTTTGAAGGGTGGCCCGGCAACCTTTCAACGCCTAATGAATTGTGTATTAAGTGGTCTCAATGGTATTAAATGTTTTATTAACTCGACGATGTAGTTGTCTACGGCTGTAATTTAACTGACCATAATAATAAACTAAAGGAAATCTGTGTTTGTCTACATAATTTGAAAGTTAATCCCACTAAATGTAAGTTAATCTGCCAAGAGATAACCTGTCTAGGACACGTTATAATCCCTGAAGGAGTTAAACCTGATCCTAACAAAATAACCGCCGTTGAAGTAAAATTCAGTTTCATATCACATTTTTTCGACATTGCAAAACCCTTAACGCAGCTTTTAAAAAAAGACGTTGTCTTCAAGTGGGATGCCTTTTGTGAAAGAAGCTTTAATAAATTAAAGAAAGCGCTATACCCTCTTTATGGAAGAGAATTTATTGTGGTTACTGATCATAAACCATTGATTTGGCTATGTAGTTTACTGAACCCCTCTTCAAAGCTGCCAAACTTAATACCAATGCTGCTGATTGCTTGAGTCGAATCCGATTAGAACCAACCAATGGAAATACTAACGTCAATGTACTAACTAGAGCGCTAACTAGAGTCACTTGTCAGAGAACGAAAAGTCAACTTCTATCGAAGATATCGTTGAATTGACAGACCAATCTGTAATAGAAACTGTAATTGACGAAGGTCATCACGGAGTTTATTGAACTTATAATAGGTTACGTAAATTCTATAATTCTATAGTTTCCCAAATATGCTAAGTCAAGTTACTAAAATGATAAAAAATTGCAAATCTTGTCAACTGAATAAATCAGGGCTACCTAATAAAATGCTGATTACTGACGCTTCATCGCGCCCGTTTAAAAAGCTCTTTCTGTATATCGTCGGTCCTTAAAATACATCCTATTCTGATAATAAATTTTTGTTGACCATGCAAGATGATTTAATTAAATTTTCGCGAGCTGTGCCTATTCCAAATCAAGAGACTGAGACAGTTGCTCGAGCGTTCGTCGAAAATTTGGTCTGTGTTTTCGATATACCAACTTCCATTCTCTCTCATCAAGTAATTAATTCATACGTAATTAATGCAACTCAAAATTTTACAGTTTTTTGATACTTTAGATTTTAACTTTTTTTCAGTCCAAATTTAATAAATTTGATAATTTTTCGTTTTTTCATTAAAATTGATAAAAATTCTGGGCTGGGATAATTTCACACAAGAGCAAATTGGTTATTGATATGTCAAGAGTTGCCTGACTAAATATTTTTATTTTCTGGGATAGAATTATGGGGTAACTTCAAATACGTATTGATTTCGGTAAATTGTTTATATCGGTGAAGTTTTTTTCCCGATGCATTGTCGTTTTCGATAAATTGTCATTTTCGGTGACATGTCGTTTTCAATTAATTGCTATTCCGGTGATTTGCTTTCAAATAAATTGTTGTTTTCAGTGAATTGCTTTCCGGTGAATTATCGTTTCCGGTGAATTGTTGTGGTACCGTACTCTTAGGTAGCAGGCCACAAGAAACAATGGCTCGAAAAGTACGGTCAAGAAGCTCAAGACAGTTGTAGAACTGAAATCAACGTTTAAATGAGATCTTGCTCAAACTACATCAAAAATTCATGAAAAGTATTAACAGACGCTATCTTCTTTACGAGGAAATCGCAGGTTCTTTGTAGTAAGTTTTTAAGTTTTGAAAAAATTCTGGGTTTTGCAATGGATTTGAAGAGGCATTTTAATAAGGTGGTTCTTCGATTGATGCTTGTTTTTATTTAACTGAACTGGATGCGAACAATATTCCTAATTTAGCTGGTAGCACAGAAAATCTCAGAGGCTAGATCCTAGAATTATTTCATGTTGTAACTAGCACACCGAATGTGGCTGTTTTCTGATTAAAGTGGTCACATTTTGAATACTGGTAATCATTAATTATTTATATTTTAATTTTTAAAAAATGCGTAGTCACTTGCTGCATTTTTTAATTAAAGTATCATTCATTATTTCTCTAACAGTTGCGCTTTTCTATATTGTGTAGTAGCAGAGCCTCCTTAATATAAGAGCCGTAACATTCCACCATTTTTTCCCATGAGCTTTCCATAGAGGGGAAGCTTTTTGTTCTTTTTCATACCAATCAGTGTATTTTAATATTTTTTTAGAAGCTTTTTTGTATATAAAAACATAATTGCTTCGTTTCAATTTTTAATTTGAATGGTTAGTTCAATATTCAGGAAAAGCATATTTTAAAATTGAGTCATATTATTCTACCACAATTTTTTTTTTTTATTGTAGAAATAAGAATTTGTTTATATGTGTACGGAAGAAACTAATATAGAGTGTTCCATCAAAAATTTCAGGATTTCTTTCCCAAAACAAACGTTCGTTAAAAAATGTTTTTTGAGTAGCTATGTAATATGGGGGTTATTGTGTTCTGGATTCTATTACAACATTCTTGATGAACAAACTTCGAACACTTTTTTTTCGTTATTTGTTAAAAATTTGATTTTTCATCGCAACAAATTCGCAGCCTACATTGTTTCATCCTGTAGTATAAACAAACCGGAGCTTCATAAAATAAAAACATTATATTATAGAGCTTTTCGCAATTAATAAACCAATCAAAAGATGTCGCTAAGTATAAATTAAAGCTAAATATTAAAACCTAAATGTTTGTTAACTAAAATTTAACAATTTATTATGTATACTGTTTGGTTCAATAGATAATTGAGATCTCCTGGAACAATAAGCGAATAATAAGCGAATACGAGCGAATTGAAATAAGAAAAGAAAAAATTTGGAAAAAATGTGACATTTTTCTATTATTGTTTTTCAGCGCGCAGCATCTACGATGGTAAATATTTTGCGACGAAAAGCTTTATTTACGCCAACCGTATTATAAATAAAAATTATAATTGTTTTGAGTTTTATTAATTAAGTTAAATTATTATATTAAAGATTTCGCGCTTAACTTACAATAATAATGGTTTATTTTCGCAAATAGTTATTTAATTATTTTACAATTTTCTGTAATTTCAAGTAAATTTATTACAGAGACATCTGTAAACGGATTTTCAAATTACAGAAAGCTCGGTTTTGCAATCGAATAAAATTGAAGTTTTTTACGTTTTGTTCTGTTTTGTAATAATATTTAATTAAGAAAACCATGGCAACGTTGATTTTTTGTATACAAAAATAATAATAGATTTTGATGTACAAATTTTATTATATGAATAATATTATTGTTTCTACATGGTGATCCATAAAATTTCGTTTCAGCTCACGTTTTCTCTTTAATTTTGTTATAAATGGAGAATGTTTAGATTGCTATTAAGTGCATCGTTCATCTCAAAAATTCTGAGGTGCATGTGACCAGAATTTACCAAATAAGTTACATTTTTATAAAACTAAATTTTAAATTGGGTGTAATAGGAATCCGCGGCACCACCCTTTATTATCTTACTTTATAAACCTACGCAACTAAACGGAAAGCTCATTTTTATAGAAAATTTATAAATTTATGCTCCACTTAAGTTTAAATTTACCAAATAAATACTACATTATGATGGCTGACTTTCAAATATGTGTTCTTTGAATAGTTTATTAAAAATATAAAATTAAAATTTAGATGATTTGTTTAATTTTTTATTCATAAATTCATGTTCAAAAATTTTCCAATTACCACGGTTTCTTATAGTAATTCAATAAAACCTTCCCCTCTACTGAAAGCTCTCCTTTTAATATTACGGCTCTTCAAAATCATAGATGGCTCTGGTAGTAGTTGTAGAAAAATAAAGTATTTTTATAAAATAATTTAATATAATCATTAGATGGCGCTGTATGGTATTTTTCTTTTTTATATAAATTTTGTAATGTTGGTAACACTATATTATGCTAGCCGTGTTGTGCTAGTTCTGAAACGTAATAAAACACATCGACATTGTACTGACTACCACGTGCTGAATAAAGTAACGTTGAAAGATCGGTTTCCGCTTCCTATAATAGAAGATTGTTTAGATAAATTACTAGGGACGAGAGTATTTCCTTTAATAGATTTAAAGAATGGATTTTTCCATATTCTGATTCAATCAAATATACGTCATTTATCACTCAAAACGGACAATTAGAATTTGTAAAATGTCCGTTCGGTTTGAGTAATTCACTTGTGGTTTTCCAAAGGCATATAAATCAAATTTTTAGACCATTTATTGATGATGGTTCTATTATAATATATATATTGATGATATTATGATCGCAACCGTAACAATAGAAGATCACTATATTGTTTTGAATAAAGTCTTGAGTTTCAAAATCGTATTTTTTTAAACCGAACTTAGATTTTTTGGGATATGAGATATCCCCGACATATATAGGTTTTATAGGTTTTGCAAATTTTTTCCGTAAATTCATACAGAATTTTGCAATTATAGCTAAACCTTTATATGCCCTACTTCGTAAGGATATTTCTTTCAAATTTGAGGTAAATGAAATTTCTGCTTTCAATTTGTTGAAACATAAATTAATTTTAACACTAGTTTTATGTCTGTATTATCCGAATTATGAAACGGAGCTATGTACTGACCCAAGCCAAACAGGCGTCGGCGCTATATTGGTTCAAAAACAAGCAACAGATGGTTATTTCTATCTGGTGATGTTCTATTAGCATTTAGCAAGCGCACAAATGATAGCGAGCGAAAATATCATTCATTTGAACTAGAAACACTAGTAATATTTCACGCCCTTCAACGATTTCACGTATACCTCCACGTTATACAATTTAAAATAAATACCGATTGTAATGCATTGCAACAGACGTTACAAAAAAGGGATGTAAATAATCGAATTGATAGTTTATCGTAAAACCGATAAAGGTAAATTGTTGTTCTATGTTTCCGAGAATCTTGAAAGTGAGATAATTCGTACGCTTTTGAAGTTAGACCTAAACTAGTCCTAAACCAATAAAAACAAACGAAAGTGTGTTTGTATTGGTAAAAATTAAATAAAGATGACATTTAGGCGAAATATTTGAATTCCAATTGAAATTATTCTTTAAAGTTTAACAATTGAAATTATTCTTTAAAAAAAAACATTTTTCGAATTTTCGTAGTAAAAATAAATAATCTTTTCCGTCCAAAGAAAATAACATTATCTTAAGCAATTAATTATCTTGAGAATTCGTCTGATTATTACCTAGTTTAACGGAAATGAGATTTATTAATGATTTCTAAAAAAAGTTTGTTAATGTGGTCGCCTTAAAAGGGACAAGGCTATTGCTTAACTGATAATGATGGAATTCGGCACGTTGGATAAATATGGGGTTATAAAATTATAAACTGCTGTACTCGCCAGAAGATGATATACCAAATCATAATTGTCACCTTTTCTGATTATTGCTGTAGTGGAGAGTGTAACTATTGGTTGTTTTATGGAATTAACTCGCAGACCATTTATGCTTTTCTATTGCAAGTACCTCAAAAGTATAAACTTCCGCTTGGTTCGAAAGGATCTAGAAATCTCAAGGTCTTAGAAGACATCATATTTCATGTTCCCGTGAACAGTTTTCGAGGTCGTTGTTGATAAGAATACTATAAATTTATCCAAACCCTTTGTATAGGGTTCATAACGTGATTTTTGTGAGAGCAGGTAGTTAGACTGCATCTCAACCCACTAATTACATGAGTAGGTCACATACTGGTGATATATATTAAAGCATACAGCCTTATCAGAAACATTTAAACATCACGAGCGGATTGCTTCAAGAAAGACACCTGCTTATTACCGAGTTCTGTCCATCCTAGTTTAAATTACAGAATTCCATCCCAGGTGGTCATATTTCAGAACTTCTTCCAAAAGCATATTGAAGAATCTTATTTCTATCCACCATATTCAATTTCACCATAATCGGTTGAGAAATTATCGAATTCCATTTCAGGTGGCCATATTTCAGAACTTTTGAAAAAAAACAATTAAGAATCCCATTTCCATCCAAAGTACCCAATCCCATCATAATCGGTTAAGAATTGATCGAGAACCGTCCGCGATGGCAATATTCCAGTATTTCTTCTCATAAACATTTAAGAATGATATTTCCATTCAGCATACCCTATCCTATCATAATCGGTTAAGAATTGATCGAGTTCAGTCCCAGGTGGAAAAATTCTAAAACTTCTTTGTAGAATCATTAAAGAATTTCATTTCTATCCAAAATAGCCAATCCCTTCATAATTGGTTGATCAATTCTTGATCAATTTCCATCCCAGCCCCAAGCTAGCTATATTCCAGAACTTCGTCCCAATATCGTTTAAGAATCCCATTTCCATCCAACCCATCATAATTGGTTAAGAATTGGTCGAATTACATACCAGTGGCCCTATTCTGGCTTTCCCTAGGAATAGTGAATTGGGAAAAATATTTTCATAGCATTTTTGTCAAAATTATACTTTTCTGGCCTACTGAAAGAATAAGTTTAGTGCAAAAAATGTCAAAACAAAGTGATTTGGGAAAGTTTTGTTCCACAAAATTTTTGTAGGGAAAAATATTTTCCCATTTAACTTTGTTTCGAAAATATTAACACCAATCATGTTCCCTCAGTAGGCCAGAAATATACAATTTAGACAAAAATGCTATGAAAATATTTTTCCCAATTCCCTATTCCCAGTGAAAGCCAGAATAGGGCCACAGGTAGCACATATTCCAAAATTTCTTCCTAAAATCGTTTAAAAATCCCTTTTCCATCCAGCATACCTAATCCTATCATAATAGGGTATGAATTGATCGAGTTCTGTCCCCGGTAGCCATATTCCAGAATTTCTACCCAAAGTCATTTAGGAATCACATTTGCATCCAGCATATACCTAATCCCACCATAATCAGTTAAGAATTGATGGAGTTCTGTCCCAGGTGACCATATTTCATAATTCCTTCCCAAAATCATTTAAGAACCCCATTTCCATTCAGCACACCCCTTTCCAGGTGGTCATATTGCAGAACTTCTTCCAAAAATCATTTAAAAACATCATTTTCATCCAGCATACCCAATTCCATCATTATCGGTTAAGAATTGATGGAGTTCTGTCCCAGGTGGCCAAATTCCAGAATTCCTTCCCAAAATCATTTAAGAATCCCATTTAGATCCAGCACACCCCTTTCCAGGTGGCCACATTCCAAAAATCATTTAAGAATATCATTTCCATCCAACATACCCAATCCCTTTATAATCGGTTAAGAATTGATCGAGTTCCGTCCCAGGTGGCCATATTCCAGAACTTTTTCTCAGAATCGTTTAAGAATCTCATTAGCATCAATCATACTCAATCCCAACATAATCGGTTAAGAAATGCTTGAGTTCCGTCCCAGATTAAATTCGATCGAATTGATTAAATATAAAAAAACATTCGGATTTAACGGATAAGCGGATTTAACGGACTCCCCAGTCCCAAATTAGGCCTGAAAATCGAGATTTTTCTGTATAACAGTTTACGTTAAAATGCACGTAGAATGTCCGTCAAAAACCAGTACCCTAAATGTTTTACCAAACATAAAACCATTGGTTAATGTAGTTTTCCTTTAAAATAAAACACAGTAATAATAAAAAATGTTTGCCTCGACATTTTTACAAATCCGAAAGTGTGTCTGTCGTAACTTAATGATTGAGCCCCTGAAGAATTGGCTAATCAAATGGTGAAATGCCAGACATAAGTTTTCACTATAAATAATTAAATTATAATTATTTTTATTTGAAACCGGTCTACCGAAAGTGTTAGTTTACACAGGATCTTTTAACCTCCGGAAAATATTACGAGAAGACTGCGAATTCATGTAAAAAGAAATACTAAGAAGGAAAAGATTCTAAATTTAATTTGTAATAATAATGGTCGACACCAGCCAACAAAATATCTAATTTGGTGACAATGACGATAAACATATTAAATCTCAAAGTATTCAATTTCTGTAGAAAATCCTAAATTCTTGCGTATTTATTGGACCACGTGAGTCCCATTAGCTTTTTAAATGGTTTACTAGTTTGAAAGTTGTAATCTGAACCTTTCAGAAAATTATACAGAACTGGGTGTTAAGCCTAATAATTCTCGAGATATTAAATTTATTAATATAAGAGTTCCGGTTTATGTTAATGCTGTGTTAGAAAACTTATCCCAAAATAGTTCACCACTAAAAAAAATGTATTCAAATATTTTTAAAATTCGCCTAAATGCCATTTTAATTTTTATTTTACCAATACATTCTCATTTTTTTATAGTTTAGGACCAATTTAGTTTTAACTTGAAAAGCGTGTACAGGCGTGTGAAGTTTGTGCTAAACTATTCCTATTAGTAGTTCTACTCTAGTTAGGTCTAACTTCACACGCTTATAATTCGTAAATATCATGAAAATAGACATCTAGGCGTTGGGAATACATTAGAAATAATCTGTCGTCGATATTGGTTTCCGCGTATGAAAGCTAAGTACGAAATTACGCGTACGAATTAATTAAAAAGTGTATTAAAGGTCTAGTCTATCAACCTAAGGATGGACGAATCGAAGAATATCTTCATATTTTCGATAAGGGAGATAAGCCTTTCGATACTAACCATATCGATTATTTACGTCCCTTAAGCAATAAAAAACTTAGTAATAAGTACATTTTAGCAATAACCGATTCTTTTACAAAATACCTAAAAGTATATCCGTGTAAAACGACAGGTACATCTGAAGTAATTAAACACCTCAAGCAAAGAATATAGAGCTACATAGAAATTGCATATGGCACAAAATCGGTATGTGGTAGAATTGCTTGCCCGGAGTATGTTCACGATATTTACATTGTTACAATATTGTTAACAATGACAGCTCAACACCGTTCATGAAACTACATTGTAACAATGAACACGTGCCTTTTTCGTTCACGAACTCTACATTGTTACAAACATCATTCTCAACCCAACTCGAGACTGCCCCTACAAATGTCATTTTTAATTGTGTAGGTATCAGAAGCAACATGATGATTGTGTAGGTTTGAAAAATAAAGAACAAAATTCTTACGAATATACTGATTATTTTGATGCTCCATAATACTATGATTAGTTCGTACTATTGGTTTATTTTTTAGTTACGATTCGTACTTTATGGAAGAAAAAATGGAAAAATTGTCCTCTAGGCAAATCGAACTTTACAAAAACATAAAACGTGCACAATAGATCGTTAGGAATCTTAAGAAGTGTAATAGTATCTTGAACGAATGCCGCATCATCTTCTTTGATGTCACAGTATTAAACTGCGACACGAGATTTTTTGGCAGCTACCTCGGCTGCTTGATATTTTTCAATCTATAAATACAATTTTTATTCTAGTCTTGTATTTTATAAAGGCCGCTCGGTCTTACCGGTTTGGTGAGTTTGCGGTCACGTCGTCTCTCAGCACGGATTATGCCATCTGTAATGAGTGCTTTGCCACCATCGACATTAGTGGCAAGATCGGATAGCGTAGCGTAGACCAAAGCAGCAATTTTAAACTCAACATTTAAGTTTAATGTCTTGTTTACAACCTCTTGGGCAAACGAACGACATGCCTTAGTCTTGTCGTCTGCATCGGCTGGGAGTACGGCTAATGCAAGATCATATTCCTGTGCATATGGTTTGTCAGATGATAAGACAGGTGGTAAATGAGCTAAACGACTGGCGGTTAATGTCTGAAAAACAATATTTAAAGTTAGTCTCCAGTTTCGATTCCCTCGAGATTAATTTAATTAAATATTACTAATTTTTTAAAAATATTGCAATTCGAAATAATAATTAAAGAATCTGCCCCAGAATTGCTTCTCCGTTTGAAACTTATATTGACAATTCATAATTAACTCCTTCGTACCACAATAAAACATTGCATTGTCAGAAAGTTCATAATTTATTTTGTCTACGCAAATCTAACAAATTTTACTGCAATCTCAGTTTTAACAATAAATTTTTTATCTTAATTCTGTGGTTATGTTTTTAACAATGTTTTGACACTTGGGACAATCTCATAGTTAACTATTACGTCATTTCTACAATGACAGTTGTTACGATATTGTAACAATGCAAATCTCGTGAACATGCTCCCGTATAACAAAACTTCAATAATCAATAATTATAACTTTGTTAATATAATATACGAGTAGATACGTATTTTGATTTTTCTTTCAACATTTTTATTTTCTCTCAGCCAACTATCGCATTCACATACAATACACATATACAAGCATTTAAAATCCAATCTATAGATTTTTTATTTTTCTATTCATATTTTATTTGTAATTTGTGCATATAGAAAAAAATCGGTCATATGATAATTTTTAAATTTTGTGTTTGTCACGCCAGAATTTAAATTTTAAAATTTTCACGTTTTCTTTATATTTTATAATAACAAAGTGGTATTTTATGCTTTTAAGTAAAATGTTTAGTTGAATTTTATTTGCAAATTGCATTGTTGAATTCCTTGGTAGAAATTGGACGAATTCCTGCTATGTTGATGGAATTGAAAATCAAATTTCAAAAATAAGTTTGCTGTGTTCACCACGAAGCGCGATTTAGTTTTAGTTTTTAGTAAATATCTCAAATATCCAAATTCAATTCCTTGCAAATTTTATTTGACAAAATATTTTTTTTTTTTATGTTTTAATCTATGCAATCTGTTCTGGGGCCGAAGCACTCCCAACACATTCGCAGTTCACTTTTACCGTCCTACTTTACGCATTGCTTGCCAAATCGAGGACGTACGGCTATATAGGTCCGATTTACGTAGAACAGTCTGCACATTGCATTGCTCCATGCCATCCTATAGTACTGACATGGAAGATGGGTCGGCCCATGAGTTGTGCACTCCGACAGGGGGTCATATTTGTGTTCATTTCCATCATCGATCGTAATCAAATGATGAAAAATCCCTTTCGCATCCTGTCCCTATCGGGATTCGAACCCGGTACCTCCCGTTCCAAACGCCAAAGCTTTAACCACTGTGCCATCTGGTCGGTTTGACAAAATATTAATTTTAATTCCAAGGCCAGCCAATTCATTGGCAAATAAAATACGCTTTTATGCATATCGAATTTTATCATGAGAATTGGTGTAGTTTTTCTCGTAACTTCATACAAATCTATAAATTTCTAACGATCTATAGTCACATTTGCATAATGATTTTAGGTGAGAATAAAATCGTAATAGGGGCTTATATCGACAGAAATTTCAAATAACATATTTTAAGAATGGTATATATTTGTCTGTTAATTTTTTTTTTCGTTTTTCTGAAAAACAATAACGTCGAGTTTGCGATAACTTTTTGAGCCAATTTAAAATAAATATATTTTTTTTTAAATCGAATAAGTTAGATCAAATAGTCTTCTAAGTATAACACAAAAAATGGAGAGGTATATTGTTGTGGCATAAGACTCGACTTCCTTTTACGACAAATATAGATATATATCGAATACACGAGACGCTTAATTTCTAAAGTATTATTTACCCTATCGAATTTGTGATCAAAATTGCCTTGTATAATTTAAAATCATTATTCCAGCTAAAATTTCAGAAAACGAATAAGGTTAACCCATGTTAAAAATTCCATCTGCATCGCAAAAAAGTGGAAAGCGGAAGGAACGTGTCGACTGAGATGTTTCCCAGTTTGCGAGAAGCAATTTGGCAAAAAGTCATCAACACTTCAATACGAATTACAATAATTTACACGTGTGATTGTGCAATTTCCTACTGAAGGAATGTTCTCGTCAATGTGTCTAGAAGAAACCCGGGTTCTACGGAAGGTGCCACTTCGGGTATATGGATGGCCACCACATTTCGTATACATCTCTTAATTTGTAGAAAAACCTTTAATATGAAGTTTTGTAGCATCTCCCCCGCACGGGCGAATATAGTGATCGGGATGAAATTTCATATTTAAGCTCTTCACGTAAATCCGAATATCTCAGTGAATTTTGGCCGAAATTGGTCCACGGGAACCTGTATTTTTGGCTGATCAGTTTCGTCAGTTGTGATTCAATTCGTCTGCTTGGTGATCAAATTAGCAAGAACTTAAATTGGAATGAACACATTCTTTCATTGTCCAAGTCAGCTTCACAAAAACTGGGGTTCCTCAATAGATGCAGAAGGTTCTTTAAGTCGCATCAAGTTCTCCATATATATACGACATTTATCAGACCATGTATTGAGTATTGCTGCCAAGTTGGAGGCGGAGTATATGGCAATGCTCCCAGTAGCTGGATAAGATTCAGTGGCGTGCCATCCAAATAATACGCAACTTCAAACTCACAAAAGATCTAGACGGCTGTACCACACCGCAGAAATGTCGCAGAACTCTGCGTGTTCTACAAATTAATGCATGGTAAATGTTCTGCAGAAATATAGGAGAAAATATCACCATTCATTATTCAAGGAAGTGTAACGAGAGGAACGGCCAATGACCATAGGTTGACGGTGCAGCTGCCAAAACCTCGAACTGAGAAAGCCAAGCACGAATTTATCTATCTAACATCGAAGAAGTGGAATTCACTAACGGGTTTCGAATTTGCGTTGGATTATAAAATCCAAAAATATAAGGTAGCTCAACCGTTACTTGAAAGATTGCGCATTGGGTGCAGGAGCTCTAACAGTTCAGACAAGAAGATAGGACAGTCTAAAAGTCCGCCTTGCGCCCAATTAAAACAAAATATAAAATAAAATAAAAATCGTAGATCCCAGTGAATTTAATTTTTTTTAAATTTTTTGGATTTTTATATTTTTTTATTCAATTTTTATTTTTATTTTTTTTTTACATTTTTTTTAATTATTCAGCAATTAAGAATATAATTATTAATTCAAATTTCAATTAAATTCTCAAATCAGAAAAATTCTAAATTTATACATAATACAAAAATCGATTTAGCTTCGATGTACAGGAGAGGTATAGTACATATCTGTACCCCGGAGGCATACAACACTATGTCCAATTTTTTCACAAATTGAACTGCCCACATTGTGGGTTCATTATGTTTAATTCTTTTTCTAAAGGAATGTGAAACTATGTGATCCTTAAAGTCCTTATGGTTCACATGTTTGAAATAACAACATGTGCGGTTTCCGTTAGAGGCAGAAGGCAGTATCTGGACCTGAATTCATATACCTCTGAAAAAAAAAATTTGGACATGGTGTCGTATGCCTCCGAGGTACAGATATATTAAACTTACTTTTTAACATACGGCTTTTTCAAACCAAGAAATTTTTTAGTACGCCATTTACAATGTTTCTTAAAGAAATAAAGTTGTAAAATCCAACATTTTGCAATTATGTTCATAGCAACGATTATCCTTGATTCACATGCATTTTGAAATTTAAAAAAAAAATTCAGTTGGTGCGTGAAGTGAACCGAACTGGCAATTTTTGGTACAATTTTTGTAAAATAGAAAGTTTTCACTTTTCATTTCAATTGTTTCAATTATTTCTACAACTTGTTATAAGTTTTTAAAATTTTATGAGCGACGTAGCCTGTGAAATACCAAATGGAAGCATCATCTAAAGATTCATCATAGTCTTGTTCATTCAGGCGGTCAAATTTTTCGAAAAAATGGCTGTTGATTCTGCATTTGATTAAGCTTCATCCGAAAATATGTTAAAATCCATCATTGTTTTTGTACCCACGGCAACAGTTCTGCTAAATATTTGAGTTGTATATTTTACTCTCATTTTTTGAAGTTGTTGGGATAAATATTTTGCGCCGTTATTTCCGGACAAAGTTTAGTGGTTTTGAATTTTTCACTTTTAAATATTTCAGTATTAACTTTCCAAGTTACCAGTTCCAGTATCTAAAATACAGGAAAGTAAATAATTCCGGGCTGATTTGAACAAGTGAGGCGAATCATATAAAGCAAAAAATTTATGATTTTCATAAAAAGGAATGGATTTTCTTTTTAAACGTTAAGTAAACGAAAGCATTTACGATTATTACGCCCTTAATCCCAAACTACTGCTTGAACTTTGAATCCAACATCAAATAAAGCTTTAATGGCTTCCATCAAAACCTCTTTGGTAACCACACCATCCATACTTTTTTCAGTTGCGTGATAAGCAAATGAGTATATATATTGCTTAAATAAACCGGGAATCATAAACACGTTAATGTACTGAGCAATTGTTGAATTTCTATTTTTGTTAATTTGTGAAAACCTTTCAATTACGTCATTTACTTGATCATACTCCAAATCAGACCGTATATATATTTCATCAAACAATAACGCGATATTTTTATCAGTTTCACTCATTTCACAGACTTCATCTTTTAGACTATTGACAAATATAATATTGCCGATCTCATATACATTTTTTCGCCAATTTTTTTTTTAAAAGATGGAACCAATGCACACTAACCCACCATACGGACACTTTTTTCATTAAAAAGTTTAGCTAAGACAACAATTTTTGTGAGACATCTAACGTTACATGAACAAAATTTTAAGAACTTTAAATTTTTTTATCGATCTTTATTTTCGACGATTTGCACATGCTGGATGCACATGTTGAAGTTTGTGCATATACTTGTTGAATAAAAACGTAAACAAGAAGCAAGATCAAGTTTGAATTTCTTCAATGGTTTTTGCTTCTCGTAAAATATTTTTTTTTTGTTTTGTGTCCTTTTAAAACAAAATTATGTTTTGTGTCCTATATTACCTATGTATACCTTATGAATGAACTGTGAAAATATTTTATGATACGAGAGACTCCATTACAAAGAAGTTATTGTACATAAGACTTATTATTATTGTTTTAAATTTAATCAAAATAATTTTTTTCGAGTTATGTATATGTAACATTGTTATTCGTATTATTAAGCGATAATTTGTTATCCGTGGATAATTGATAGTAGGGATAATAAATATGTAGATTATATTTTTTTAATATTAAATCTAAGGAAGCATACACGTTTTAATTTTATCTTGTCTTTATGAGTGTGTATTTTAAAAACGCATATGAACAAAATCGACCTTGAACTAGTTTATGAACTAGACATTTTGGTTTTATAAACTTATTCTTAGTGTGGAATACCGTCGATGACGTAAACTAGTTCAGCGTTGCACTTTTTTATTTATTTATTCTTGCATCGATTGGTTGATACCGAAAAAATCTGAGAATGATAAAATTTCATAAAAGGGCCCCAATTTATAAATATAGTCTAGGAAGCAAGAATATTATTAAATTATAGGAGCCTATTATAATGTAAAATATTATTCCGTTAAAAAAACAGCAGCAGATAATTATTTTTATTAAAGTTGATGTTCGATAGGAACTAGAAGAAACTCGCGTTTATAGTTGATAAATTTGAATTTAGTTTGATTTCGGTTTGTTATTTATTTAGTAGAAATGTGGAAATGGGAATTGAAGGAAGACGAACAAATATGAATATGTATACAAAATATTTATTTATTTTTTCCTATGATGTATGTGCAATAAACTTTTATTTAAAAAAGTCGAATATTATAAATGTATTGTTTCTCCAAAATTATTTTTCCGAGGAATTAAATTATTTTTCCTTTAAATATTATAAACAGAAAAACGAAATTATTTAAATTCCTATTTTGTTTCTTCTTATTTTTTACGTTGATCGTGTACTCTCGACTGCAATTTATTCTAATGCTAATATATAAACGATAGTTATTAATATAACATACAAATTACAAGATGTAATATACATTAATAATATTAAAAAGCAGGTAGCCAATTTTTTTTACGATTTAAGTATGAAATATGGACAAATTAAATAAACCTTAAATTTTTTAATATTTCTTAGCGGTTGAACAGATAATTGACTTATGTAATGATATCTGGATATTTTTTATTTTTTTATTTATTTATATTACGACTGAGTCTTGTACCCATTTAGTAATTTACATTGCATAATAAAGTATTTTGATAACTCGGCGTAATCAAGTGATTATCCCCAGTTTCGTGTAACTCCTCCTCAGATTTTTTGCCAAAGTAAGTCTACTGACCTCCTGGTCGCGAAAAGTCCAGTGGTTTGGTAAAAATAAAAATTAAAATTATTGCTGATTACGAAAAATTTATCGAATGAGTAATTTCAACTAGTTGGGATTATTTCACTTATTTAAGCGATTTCCTGGAAGATGGAAATAGTTCACTAATATTAATTCAAAATGAAAAATCTAATTTGATTGGCAGGAAATAGAATCAGATTTTAGATTTAGATTTCTATATATATATAGATTTTTTGTTTTAAAATAATAAGTTGCAACTGGTTGCATAACCAAATTTAATAAATGATTACATTTGGATTTTTTAACGATTGTTATTTAACTTTTTAAAATATCGTCACACATTTAAATGTAAATTAATTTTATGAATTTTTAAAATTGGAGCAATAAAAGAAGCATGGGGATGAAAATTAAAATTTATTATTTTATTTCCAGTAAAATTCCATAGTACAAGTTACTTATAGTATCATGTTACTAACCTTTACGAGTATATTATATAAAGGAAACTTTTGTTGACATTTTTTGTCAACATTACGCATGAACGCCAGCGTCTCCGTGGCAAATATTATTGGCACAAAGTGCATTGATGCAGAAAAACTTGTAAACAATTGGATTGGTGAATATGTTGTGGCCTACACCACACTTTTTTTACCACGAATGTATACATAGATCTCGAATACATCAAACTTGATTTCTAAAGCGAAAAATTAAAGTTACTTGTCTTTTGGTAAAACTGTTTTGCACAATCAAAAATCATAATTCCCGCGTAAACTTCAGAAAACCAACAAAATCAACCCTTATTGTAAATTTAATCTTTAAATTTATTTAAAACTTTAATCTTTAAATCTATAACTTTTTAACATCAGTGAAAAAATTGAAAAAGCTTCCGTGGAAGCTGCCACTTCTGGAACACAGATTCCCACTAAATCTCGCAAGAATCTCGCAATTAATACAAATTGATACAGATTAGTCAATCAGACTGGGCTATATAGATGTCGAACTTTTGTGAAATAAAGTTTTATTTTAGAAAAAGTCATCATTTCCGATAAAAATTAAAAATTAACCAACCTAATGTATTTGGAAAATATTTTATGAGTAAATAATAGTAAATATAAGGTTTTTTTTGGTATATGGCTCAGATTTTAAATTTATAATAATTAATTTCTAAGCTTTCGATGTCAATTTAACATCATTATCAAAGCTAAACTTCAAACTAATGTGTTTGAAATTAAATTTACGAGGATGCTCGATTTTTAATTGTAAATAAAACATGTTGTGTGAAATTTTTTGTTTGTAATAATATTTTATGGTATTTAAGCTTGGAATATAGTCATTCAAATGTCCGTTGGGGTTTTGCTTGGTGGGACGTATTGGGGAGGTACAATTTTCAATGAATCGAATAAATCTCGCTGAATTTGCTGGATGGCGTTCGTTATGTTTACTTTGAGGGCATCAATTGTTTGCGATTTACTCGCATAGATCTGCAATTTAAGGTAGCCCCAAAGGAAGAAGTCGATAAAGATGATTTTTTAGCGAAATTTGGGTTAACTTCTAACTGCTCCAGAGTTAAACCAGCTAGCTTACGGCGTTGTCTATGGTCGTTTACCTTAAGTTCTTAGGTCAGTTGGATTTTATACGGGTGTAGACCCAAGCCTCTACACTAAATTTGCCAAGCTGAAGTCGCGGGGCAAGATCTTGTGAATGACGAGAAATTTAACTGCCAAGGAGTTTCCCGTACACTCTTGCACAGCAGCGATGTTTTCATCAGACCTTGCTTTTCTGTGAGAAAATAACAAAAATCGCAAGATCAACATGTTTCATGGTTACTTTACTTTATTTTAATACGTAAAATAAATTAAAATGATCTGAACAAATTTTGTTTCAAATTTAATTTACAATCTTTTGGTTTTTAATGGTTTTTTCGTGAATGTTATATAAAAGTACGTATATAATATTGCTGCCACTTCTAAAATTAACGCGGTCTCTTTATTTATAGTAAAGTCTGGCTGTACAAAGCCTGAATTTTGTTGATAAACAGTTTTCTGTTAAAATTACCATTTCCATTGAAACACTGATTTTAGCCAATATTATTGTGAATTAATTTAGAATCTTTTAGTTCATAATGTTTTTTCTAATTATAATAATACACTTTGCAAAATATTTGCACAAACCGAAAAGGCTCCTACGCCACTTCCGGACTTTCGGCTAAAAATAACTGGGATCTCCTAATTTATGAGAAAAGCTTAAGTATGAAGTTTCACTCCAATACAATGTAACAACTTCAAAAACAATTAATTTTAGAATCCAATTCCCGCAGATCATAGCAAATTTCATTTAATCTCTTTAAGCAATATTCAAGTTTCTGGTTAATTTGGAATCGTATTCCAGAACTTAAAAAATACAAGAAACTCAAACTCAAAATTTATTAAGAAATATTAAAAATTTAAGTAAATAAATCTTAAATTTTTATTATTCAAATATTTGCCCATATTTATATTAATTATCATCTATACATACAGGGTGTTCCTAAAGTAGCTAACACGAATGGTACCGTTAGATTCCTTGATCAAAACGAAGGTAAGGTTACTTCTGTCACTTTGCACGTTGAAGCCCCCCTTTCAAGTTATACATGTTTAAAGAGCAGCCTTCCAACGCAGCACCTTGTATTAAAGAAACTTCAATATCTTGAGAAATAACTATTTTTATTTCCAAGTATTAATTTCTTTAAAAAGCTGATACTATTCTCTTTTAAATAATAATTATTAATATTTAGTTAAAAAGTATTTCAAATTTAAACAAAACTTTTAGAATTCTATTTTTTTAAAGAAATTATTTTCTTTCTGTATCATTTAACTCTTAACATTACTTTACGTCAGTAAATATTTTTTGATGAAAATTTCAGAATCTCAGAAAAGCTAATTGTTAATCATATTTGCTATTTTATGTTACCTAAAAAATTAAAAGTTCACAATGAAAATGTTGTAAGGATTTCAGTGTGACACAAGCTGAAACTCTCGTAGTGACCTTTCTCGGTGCCAAGCCCCATATTGCGAAGTTTGCCTTTGATCTCGTAGGTTTTAATCGCTGCATACATTCCTCGGTAATGAATAACGCTTGAGATCCCAAGTCCAGCAACATTTTGCATATATTTGTAGATTTCCAGATTGGAACTCGAACTACTGCTGTTGGTAATAATGATTGGAAACTTGATATGGTTGCTGCATTTGACAACGACATGAGTCATAGCCTCTTCTATGTTTTTTCTAGTAGCCGTGTTCGCTGTTGGCCTGACTGCATCTTCGGTGTGTAGCATAAGATGGTGTTTTCTGTGGCATTTACCGCATGTATAACCCGAGCTGCATACGATTGACTGATGGCTTGGAGTGAAACAGTTTAAGCACAGCTTTCTCTCAGGCACAAAACCTACCTGTCTATCATTAACGCTTAGGGAAAGAAACTGGCCACATTTACTGAGGTAATGGCCTTGCGAGCATTTAAGGCACAAAGGCTCTGCAGTTGATTAGAAGGATTTAACTCGATTGCTGGTCGACAGTTTATTGACTTCTATAGCATCCAATAAATCACTTCGTTTGCTTAAAAATCGGAAAAATCTTCTCATCGTAGGGAAATCCTCTACAGTTATCTCATTTGCCCTTAGTCACACTATCCAATTTGTTTACCAAAATATGAATGAGCCATGGGTCCCTTTTTCCGCTTTGGCTAACACCTTCAATCCTCTCAGAACTTCATCCGATACGTCAGCTATTTGATGAAGCGCCTTAGCCGAAACCTTTGATATATCTGGCTTATCAACAAACTGCTTTATGAGATTTGTCATCACGAGCCTTTTTTTATCGTATCTCTATTTAATCTTCTCCGTAGCCGCACTATGTTTGCCTCAGTTACTGCGATATGACGAACTAATGTGGCAGCTTCTCCTGTTAAAAGTTTATAATATTTAAAGGAAAAATAATTTAATTCCTCGGAAAAATAATTTTGGAGAAACAATACATTTATAATATTCGACTTTTTTAAATAAAAGTTTATTGCACATACATCATAGGAAAAAATAAATAAATATTTTGTATACATATTCATATTTGTTCGTCTTCCTTCAATTCCCATTTCCACATTTCTACTAAATAAATAACAAACCGAAATCAAACTAAATTCAAATTTATCAACTATAAACGCGAGTTTCTTCTAGTTCCTATGGAACATCAGCTTTCATAAAAAAAAATTATCTGCTGCTGTTTCTAAAACGAAATAATATTTTACATTATAATAGGCTCCTATAATTTAATAACATTCTTACTTCCTAGACTATATTTATAAATTGGGGCCCTTTTATAAAATTTTATCATTCTCAGATTTTTTCGATATCAAAACCAATCGATGCAAGAATAAATAAATAAAAAAAGTGCAACGCTGAACTAGTTTACCTCATCGACGGTATTCCACACTAAGAATAAGTTTATAAAACAAAAATGTCTAGTTCATACACTAGTTCAAGGTCGATTTTGTTCATATGCGTTTTTAAAATACACACTCATAAAGACAAGATAAAATTAAAACGTGTATGCTTCCTTAGATTTAATATTAAAAAAATATAATCTACATATTTATTATCCCTACTATCAATTATCCACGGATTAACAAATTATCGCTTAATAATACGAATAACAATGTTGCATTTACAATAATAATAAGTCTTATTTACAATAACTTCTTTTTAATGGAGTCTCTCGTATCATAAAATATTTTCACAGTTCATTCATAAGGTACATACTCGTAGGTAATATAGGACACAAAACATAATTTTATTTTAAAAAGACACAAAAAAAATAATAATATTTTACGAAAAACAAAAACCATTGTAGAAATTCAAACTTGATCTTGCCTTGCTTCTTGTTTACGTTTTTATTCAACAAGTATATGCACAAACTTCAACATGTGCATCCAGCATGTGCAAATCGTCGAAAATAAAGATCGATAAAAAAATTTAAAGTTCGTAAAATTTTGTTCATGTAACGTTAGATGTCTCACAAAAATTGTTGTCTTAGCTAAACTTTTTAATGAAAAAAGTGTCCGTATGGTGGGTTAGTGTGCATTTGTTCCATCTTTTAAAAAAAAAATTGGCGAAAAAATGTATATGAGATCGGCAATATTATATTTGCTATTGAGTACAAAAGTATTTAAGCCGGGTTTCAAATTGTTTATTAAAGTCCATCGACAAAATGAGAGTTTTGAGGGTAGGCGCAATTTTAAAATTTTCTCTGAGAAAATTGTAACAGCTAGTGACTTAAAATAAATTTTTTGTGCTATATTTTTGTGCTCTAAGGGCCATTTCTTTGATACGTTCATCAACATTATTATAAACTCTTTGGCTTCTGGTTTTATTAGGGATAATTTATCGATAAAATTAAAAAGAGATTTTAGTTTGGACACAGACACTATCTTCAGAGTTTCGCAACTAATGCAAGATGGGCTATCACTATTATTATTTTAAAGTGGCAACTCTAAGTCATTACATTGCTCAATACATTCGACTAGAGACATGTCTTCATTTATAGGAACAATAATATTGCTATACGTTTTAATATATTGGTATCTTAATAGAGTTTCTTGGTCTAACTTAAAATCCGGATACGTCAAATAAAGCTCAGGAAACGTATTTCGCTTCAATCTTCTTTTGTCTATACAGTCAGGATTGAAATGTTTTTCGCAAATATGGAATCGTTTTGGTACATTCCATTCACTTAATCCACATTTCTTAAGCCAAACTTTAAACATGCCTTGGTCTGATGGAAACATAAAAAATTTTCTATCCGGATTTTTCCTTCGAGATGATTTACACGAGCTAACCGCACATAAGAGTCTAGAATTTTCCATATTAAAATTGCTTATACAACAAAAATACAATAAAAAATTGTACGACCTAAAATAATAAAAACGGTTGAATATATGCAACGAAATAATCAATGAAAAATTAGCAAATAACAATTTATACTTTAATATTCTATAATAGCAACCGCAAACTGAAGACGATCTTTTCTCGTTAAAAGTAAAAATCAAATGAATAATTGCCTTGTCTATGACACAAAAATAAAGGGTTATCCAATTCAAGCTTGATAAAGTAAACTTAAAAAAAACACACAAAATATTCGGAATGTATTGTAATTTTTATTTCATTTTACAGATTGATCCTTGCCATTTTTAGTTAAACAAGATATCATTCAAATGTCCTCCACGGGACTTCTTACAAGCCTTGATTCTTTTGAGGTAATTTTCAATGACTTTTCGGCACATTTCGGGCGGTATCTCGGCCATTACCTTACGAATATTAGTTTTCAATTCGTCAAGAGTTTGAGGATTGTTTGCGTAAACACGATCTTTCGCGTAGTTCCACAAAAAGAAATCCAAAGGCGTTAAATCACAGGATCTTGGAGGCCAATTGACATCAGCCAATCGCGAAATCAAACGTCCAGGAAATTTCTCTTGCAAATGATCTCGATTTGCTCGTGTTACGTGACTGGTTGATCCATCCTGCTGGAACCACATATCGTCAAGATCATAATCTTCGATTTTCGTAGAAAAATAATCGGTTAACATGCGGCCATAGCGCTCAGAATTGACGATAACGGTTCGTCCATGGTTGTTCTCAAAAAAATACGGCAGAATCACACCACCAGACCACAATGCGCACCAAACAGTGACTTTTTCCGGGTGTAATGGCTTCTCTACAATCAATTGTGGATTTTCTGAGCCCCAAATTCTACAGTTTTGCTTATTAACGTATCCACCAAGCGAAAAATGAGCTTCATCACTGAAGAAAATTTTGTTCGAAAAATCAGCATCAGCAGATTTAATAATTTTAACGCGTTGGTCGATTGTTAAATGCTCCATATTCTTAAATGGCAGAATGTCAACTAAATAAATGACAGCGTACTTGACGTTTATCTTTGACAGATGTCGGTATACAGATTTCTACTTTATCAACCTCGAATTGGATAACCCGTTACTAGCTAAGAATAAGACTTCTGTGAAAAAAAGGATATATATGACATATAAAGGATATATATGACATATATATATATATATATATATATATATATATATATATATATATATATATATATATATATATATATATAAAACATATATATATAAAAGGATATATATGACGTATATATATGACATGAGAATGAAGACAAAAGGAGGTAGCTACGCAATGTATATCCCTTTTCCGACCTTTAAAAATAATTTTGCTGGCCGGAAAATTGAATTTAATTTTTTTACTCATAACACTCCCTTACGTAAACTTTTATTTTGTTTTTTATATTATGTGCATTTTTGTTTTTTTCTGTTTGCATACTGATCGTTGTTTTATATAGAAAATGTTATTTTATATGTATATTATTTATATGTATTTTAGTATTATTTAGTATTAGTATTTATATGTATTATATTATTTATATGTATTTTGTATTTAGAGCAATTGAGCAAATAATTTCTATTTCAATTGCAATTTACATATATGGTAGGTTTAGATTTGTGAGGTCTACGTTGCGATTGTTCCCTTTAGCACAGCGATAGCTCCCTAAGAAAATTTCTTGCTGATTGTTCGTCGTGACACTTCTATGTAATTCTATATTCTTTGCCTCAAGTCATACTTTCCGACGTTTAGTGTTCCGATCGTGGTACTGGTTTTAAATCCGATGAATTTCAAAAATTCAATAAAAGTTTTGTGTTTAATGCAACCGCATAACCACAATCCAATGGTCAGTTAGATAGGTATAATCGCGCTCTTTTACCTATACTAGCTAAGTTATATGATTCTGAAAAGAAATTGAGTTGGTCTCTCCTCTTGAGTGATGTCAAATTTATATAAATAATAGTTTTAACCGTATACTATTTAAAATACTCATTCGATAGCTTTATTTGGTATAAATCAAAATATTCGGAATGATGAACTGGAACAGCACATTGATAGGCGGAATGTTGAACCACGTGATTTTACATATATTCGAAAAAATATTATTGATAATACCCTAAAATCCCAAATACAAATAAAAAGTATTTCAATCGAAAACGAGTAGATGGATATAAATATAAAGTCGGTGATTATGCCAAAAATGTGGTAATTCAATTGGCATTAATAGAAAATTGTTGACCAAATACCGCGGACCATATGTGGTAACCAAATGTTATGAGGGTGGACGTTATCGTGTTGAGGACATTCCTGGAGCAACGTTAACGACAAAACCGTACAAGGAAGTTTCAGCGCCGTTCAATATGAAGCTGTTTCAAGCCAGTTGAGGTCAATTGTGTCATCAGGATGGCCGAATGTAGTAATTGTAGAAAAATAACGTATTTTTATAAAATAATTTAATATAATCCATAGATGGCGCTGTATGGTGTTTCTCATTTTTATATAAGTTTTGTAATGTTGGTAACACTATATTTTTTTTGAGAGAGAGTTTTGAAGTAGAGTTTATTTGAATGAGACTCATATTGTTTTTCTGAAATAAATAAATCCAAATACTAATATTCAAAGTCGTTTTAATTAAAATAAATAGAAGTTTTCTACAATAGCAAAGATCAAATCACAACAAAACTTAGAAAAGGCTTCCGTCATTTTGGACGGCGCATAAATGAAGGCGCTTAGTCCTATGTTCGAACCTCTAGTACTAATACCAATCATACCCATACTCTTAAACTGCTTTAACCAATGATTTTTTTGAAGATCTTCCAAAAAGCTAAACTATATAAAATCTTCAAAATTAAAGTTAAAAAGTTAGCCGATACTTGCCAACCGAAAGAAAAAGAACATCAATAATGCAAAAAGTTTCTTTGCTATCTAAGCCGAAAATATAATATGTTACTCCAAATATTAATATGATTCAGCCGAAAGTCAGCAGCAGACATTTTCAGCCGAAAGTATTTTTTATGCCAAAAATATGTGTTTTCTGCAACAGAAATATGTAAATAAATTCATTTTCAAATATCTTTATATTTTTGTTTTTTTTGGTAATACATAATAGACGTTTTCGGATATATCCCATGGTAACTTTTGGGTAACTTGCTGACAAAAAATTACCAAATCTATTTCCGAACATAACTAACTTTAGGTCATTTACTTTTAGTGGTTTTTTTTTTTAATTTCTGTCTTTCTGACAATTTGAATTAAATTAGTAGTGTCAGAAAAATTAAACCACAAACTTTCCAAGCATAAACTATTAAAAAAATACAACAAATATGTACATATCTGTTAAAATACGTAAATTCATTTTGCTGAATACAAAATTACCACGCTTAATGTAATTTTATTTTTTTGTGTAGCCAGGGTAACTTGAGTAACTTTTGTTACCAAAGTAGGGATAAAAGACCGGTTCTGGCACACTTTTTGTACCCTGGCGCACTTTTTGTACCCTGGCGCACTTTTGGGGCAACAGCGTCTTTGATAAGTATGATAAGTACTAACCCAGTATGCAATTTTTCCACTGTGTGGAAAAAACTGCTCAAATGTCGTACTAAATTCCGTACTACAAAATATCAAAGACACAAAAATATCGATTTTGGAGAAAATAATTGTCTTTCTCTTTCTGTTTCGCGGTAAAATTATTTTCGTTTTATAAATTTCGACTGTATCTTTTATTTTCAGTTTCTTTTGACAAGTCGACGTGCACGATTGCACTACATAATTAGTTTTTTTTCTTTAAAGTGTTGTGTTTCATTATAATGTTTTTTTATTTGTTAAAGTAAATAATTTTAAATTTAAGTGTATAATAATAATTATTAACTTGTTAAGTGATCGCGATGTACAAATTTGGACTAAAAAGGTAATAGAGATCGCTTAATAAACACATTTTTATTAATCACTTGTTTTTTGTTTCGCAGAATTATTTTGAATAATTTTCAAAAAGTTTAAAAAATCACTCGATTGATTTCGACTTGTTAGGTCATCATCTGGAGTATCTACTGTTTTGTATTAGTAAAAATTTTGTTATATAGTAGAAAAAAGCAAAATATAATTAAAAGAAGGAGGGACAAAAAATAAGCAATAATAATGAGTAACAAAATTCAAGGTATATTATTGCGTACGTGAGAATAGAAAAGGGCGGGATCTGTAATTGGTGAGAACCGGATTTCTCTCTGTTCGTTAAGGATATTTTAGTTAAGAAATATTGATTTTCGAATTTCGTAAGATTCTAAGGTAGCTAAACGTCTGCCTTTGGGTTGTATATGTAATATGTCTAAATTGTTCAAGCTAGCTGTATGATTTTCTGAAGTTAAATGGTTATGGAAAGTTGATTGATTGCAACCAGATAAATGTTCTTCAGCTCTAACTCCAAAATTGCGCCCAGTCTGACCAATATAGGAGAAACTACAATCATTGAAATTGATCCTATAGACACCAGACTTGGAAAGGCGATCAACTCTAGGTTTATTGTTAAAAATCATTTTCTTTATTGTGTTATTATTATAAAAAGCAAAACTATTATTGGTATTTATAATTGGACACGATGTTGCTAATCTGTTGGCTCGTTTTTCCTATGTACTCTAAGCGACGCCAATTTTCCCGCGTTGGACTATCCGGTGGATAAATACCCGTTAGAGTTTTACGCTTTAGCTTTTTATTCAATAACTTTAATATAGTCCTAGTTGCATATCCGTTATTCGTTGCTATTTGAAGAATTATGTTAAGCTCAGTGTTATAATTTGAATTTGTCAGAGAGATGTTCAGTCTATCTATGAGTGAGTGGAAAGCTGACATCTTAATATTATGGGGATGGTTTGAAGAACTAGGGATAACAGCGTCTATATACGTGGGTTTCCGATAAATTTTGAAGTCTAAAGATGAATTAATCCTGGTTATTGTTATATCTAGAAAATTAATACATTTATTTTCTTCTTTTTCTAACGTAAAATCAATGGTGGGATATTGAGAATTTAACCAAGTAAGGAAAGAGTTTAACAGTCTATCAGTTCCACTCCCTAGACATAATATGTCATATATCTATACCAAAAGATTATATGACGAAAATAAGGATTGTTATTTGATATGATCATTTGTTCGAAGAAATTCATGAAAATTTCAGCCAACAAAGGTGTCAGAGGGGAGCCCATGGGTAGACCATCAGCAAATTTGAAATATGTATTATCAAAACAGAAATAATTTTGTTTAATACAAGTCTCAAAAACTAACTTCAGTTCACGACGTAAGCTCTCATCTACAACATCCCTATCTAAGTAATTACAAACTATTTGGGACAAAGTATTAGTTGGAATAGAAGTGAAAAGACTGGTAACGTCAAATGAAACTAGTTTTGAATGTAACGGAATGTCGACGTCTTGAAATTTGTTAATCAATTCTACCGAGTTCTTAACCGAGTAAGCCGAAAAGAAATTAGTATGACAATTGAAAAAATTTATGAAACCCTTGCATAGCTTGTAGGCAGGAGCATTGCAATACGTTACTACTTTAAACTTTTCTATTCTCACGTACGCAATAATACACCTTGAATTTTGTTACTCAACCTATGACTCATCGCCTACCTGCGCGATCCGTAGATTAATTTTTATTGCTTATTTGTTGTCCCTCCTTCTTTTATTTATATTTTGCTTTTTTCTACTATATAACAAAAATTTTTACTAATACAAACCAGTAGATACTCCTGATGATGACCTAATAAATCGAAATCGATCGAGTGATTTTTTAAACTTTTTGAAAATTATTCAAAATAATTCTGCGAAACAAAAAACAAGTGATTAATAAAAATGTGTTTATTAAGCGATCTCTATTACCGTTTTAGTTCAAATTTGTACATCGCGATCACTTAACAAGTTAATAATTATTATTATACATTTAAATTTAAAATTATTTACTTTAACAAATAAAAAAACTTTATAATAAACAACACATCACTTTAAAGAAAAAAAACTAATTATGTAGTGCAATCGTGCACGTCGACTTGTCAAAAGAAACTGAAAATAAAAGATACACTCGAAATTTATAAAACGAAAATAATGTTACCGCGAAACAGAAAGAGAAAGACAATTATTTTTCTCCAAAATCGATATTTTTGTGTCTTTGATATTTTGTAGTACGGAATTTAGAATGGAATTACAACAGTTTTTTCCACACAGTGGAAAAATTTCATACTGGGAGGGTACAAAAACCCAATATGCAATGCCGACGGAATTCCGTTTACATTCGCGTTCTAAAACCACACTGCTTCTATGGAAAGAACCCCAGTATGCAATTATTCCACGGTGTGGAAAAAACTGCTCAAATCCCGTACAAAATTCCGTACTACAAAATATCAAAGACACAAAAATATCGATTTTGGAGAAAAATAATTGTCTTTCTCTTTCTATTTCGCGGTAATATTATTTTCGTTTTATTAGTTTCGATTGTATCTTTTATTTTCAGTTTCTTCTGACAAGTCGACGTGCACGGTTGCACTACATAATTAGTTTTTTTTACTTTAAAGTGTTGTGTTGTTTATTATAAAGTTTTTTTATTTGTTAAAGTAAATAATTTTAAATTTAAATATATAATAATAATTATTAACTTATTTAGTGATCGCGATGTGCAAATTTGGACTAAAAAGTTAATAGAGATCTGTCTCACAATGGCGTCGTCGCAAAATACATTTACGTAGTAAACTTTCAATGATTTTTTTTTCAAGATCTGGATATGCTGGCGGATGCAATACAACGTAACGTGGCGGATGCAATACAAAACTCAATTTATGAAATTTAGATATGTAAATAAATTTTCTATGTTTTTTTGTACACAAATAAAAAATAATGTGAATAAAAAATTAATATTTATTTTATTATAAATGGAAAATCTTGTTTTATTTCGGATAAGAATTATTATTTATTCCAATTGGAAAATATATACAAACACGTGCCTTTGTTTCTGTGGTTTTTTTCTCTTTTTAGTTGGGGTTCACACCGACACCGGAATTTTTGTGACACTTTTCTTTGGCGGGGAGTACAAATTTCCGCGTGATACACATGGTTCTTTCCATAGAAGCAGTGTGGTTTTAGAACGCGAATGTAAATGGAATTCCGTCGGCATTGCATATTGGGTTTGTATATATTTTCCAATTGGAATAAATAATAATTCCCAGTATGCAATTATTCCACTGTGTGAAAAAAACTGCTCAAATGTCGTACAAAATTCCGTACTACAAAATATCAAAGACACAAAAATATTGATTTTGGAGAAAAAAAATTGTTTTTCTCTTTCTATTTCGCGGTAATATTATTTTCGTTTTATAAGTTTCGATTGTATCTTTTATTTTCAGTTTCTTCTGACAAGTCGACTTGCACGGTTGCAGCAATACATAAATTAGTTTTTTTACTTTAAAGTGTTGTGTTTCATTATAATGTTTTTCGATTTGTTAAAGTAAATAATTTTAAATTTAAATATAAAATAATAATTATTAACTTATTTAGTGATCGCGATGTGCAAATTTGGACTAAAAAGTTAATAGAGATCTGTCTCACAACGGCGTCGTGGCGAAATACATTTACGTAGTAAATTTTCAATGATTTTTTTTTCAAGATCTGGATATGCTGGCGGATGTAATACAACGTGGCGGATGCAATACAAAACTAAATTTATGAAATTTAAATATGTAAATAAATTTTCTATGTTTTTTTGTACACAAATAAAAAATAATGTGAATAAAAAATTAATATTTATTTTATTATAAATGGAAAATTTTGTTTTATTTCAAATAAGAATTATTATTTATTCCAATTGGAAATTATATACAAACACGTGCTTTTTGTTTCTGTGGTTTTTTCTCTTTTTAGTTGGGATTCACACCGACACCGGAATTTTTTTGACACTTTTCTTTGGCGGGGAGTACGAATTTCCGCGTGATACACATGATTCTTTCCATAGAAGCAGTGTGGTTTTAGAACGCGAATGTAAATGGAATTCCGTCGGCATTGCATATTGGGAGAAAACATACCGGGACTAGAAATTAAAATTTATTTTTTGTAGACTGACATCTATGTTTAGAGATCTGTATTATTATTATTGTTGCATGAGGTAGTCCTTTTGTATCATTATACATAATATAAAATTCTCAAGTCCGAAAGTTGTTTCAAATGAAGAGTATATTTGTTTTAATGGCCATCACTAGAAGAAGTAGAAAATTAATTTAAGTAAGAAAAATTAACAAAGTTGTTACAAACATATGACACCAGATTCAATTTCAATTGAATTATAAGTCTGGGTCCCGAAAGTTTGGATTTTTAAAAATTAAATATAAAAATAATTGAATGAACCTTTAAAAATTAAATTCAATCATGACAATGTCCTCCTTTATATCGGTAGACGCACAAGCAATTTTTACCCTTTTATGTTTCGTAAAAATTCGAAACACTTAAATGAAATCTGAAGCAATACTAAAGGTATATACCCTTTTTCCGACTAAAAGAATTTTTCCAACTCCAGTTTCAACAATTTTGTATACCCAAAATATTTTTGTTTGTGTATTTCGATTCTTTTATTTGGTGCGACTGAAAAATATCTGTGAAAATTGAGAATTCAGTAAATAAATCACTTGAGAAAAAAACCTTTTGCACTTTAAGAACATAAAAATACAAAAATCTGCTGATTTCATGTTGTTGATTCTTATGCTCTACATCATAGACAATTTCTTTAAGATTTCCATTGTCTATTTCTTTACGATTTTATTTATTTTTTTCTCTATTTGCAAAGTTTTTGTGTACTCAGTGTTATTGTTCCATGAAGTAAAATGTTCTTCTATACGAGAAAATTATTTCGAAGTAGATTTTGCTCCGATCTATTATTGGTGGTTATTGAATGAAAAATTGTTGACAAATAATCATAATAATAATAATCGTAACAGACAGATATAGAAACGATTCGTTCGTACAAAGTTGACATAAAAATCAATACAGTGGCAGTTTAAACAGTCATTTCGTTTATGCTGATTGAGCATAATAGAAAATCATTCTGGAGCGTAGCGCAAAAAAACTGAAATCATCATTAGGACCAAAAAACCTAATAACGATTATCGTTTAGAACCGCACCCGTTGTTTGTTACAGAATTGTAGGGGCATTTTTTTGTATACAAATCTAAATTATAACTGTAATCAAGAATGCTTGCTTCTAGTATCCCGCCCGGAAAATTTTCTTTGGCGAGTTCTTAAAAATTCCGTACAACATTTACTGTACGGTGTTAATAAGTAAAATAAAAATGTGATTTTCGGTGTTCTAGGGGTGCAAAAACACGAATATAGGGAGCAAGGTAGTTTATTTATTAGAATGATTATTATTGTTATTACTATCATTTTTAATTTTTCCTTGTTTTCTTCTCCATGTATAAAACATAAACAGAAAGTGAATAATTAGACCGTAACGAGAGTAAAAAATAAAATAAAGATTTATTTTTTCAAGAATACAATTTTTCCATATTCGTATATAAAACGTTCATAGTGTGGAAATTATATTTTCCATTCTAATGATGGCAAAAGAATGTGCAGAGTAGAACGACATAATAACATAAAATTACAAATTTTCCATCATTAGAGCAATTAGAAGGAAAATAATGAGTATAATTTTTTATTATGTTGCTTTGGTGTGGTAAATGGCAGCACTATACCATTTTTTTATTTACAAACGATTAATTTTCCAGCATTTTCTTTTTTAAAAATATTTTTATTAAGTTAAATTACGAGTCTTTGTTTATATCGAGAGGTGTGGGGGGCACACGAAATAAATAAAGTGATAAAGTTGAGTTGATTTATGAATCGTATATCTAATTACAGATAATAGCGCAATATTTTGATTTAGTGGCGTAATTTAGTGGCGTGAATGGTGTTTTTAAAATTATACAGATGTCAGCTAAATTTTGGTGCTATAAAATTTATAAAAATATTTTTGCTTCCTAAATTGAACGGAGGACCTTTCAGATGAAAAAACATAATTAACTCACAATGATTTTTGGAGATTTTATATATTTTAACATATTTTTTAGATCTTCTAATATGTTGAACCAAAATATTATGGGATTGGGAGGTTCAAACTGAGGATTAAGCATCTTCATTTATGACTAACAGTTAACCGTCCAAAATGATGGTAGTCTCATTAGAACTCTGTTGAAATTTTTTCTTTATCATAAAGAAAACTCAAATTATTAAAAAAATATAGGAAATAACTCTACACAGTTTTAAAATTAAACCCCAATAATGAACCCTAATTCATAATGAAATGATCTCATTTTATACATATAGCTGAGAGCTATATTTAACCAAAATTTGCAAAAAAATTACCAATTTTAGGTCGATATACACCGTTAAGAGTTAGGTTTTATTTAAAAACTTCATTTTGCTCCGATCCATTCAACGCTACCAATATTCAAATTATCGTCCCATAAATAAAGGTGTATGTGAAGCTGACCCGAAAACAGCCCGAAACAATTTGTCTTTGCTTAATCTGTAATTTTTTCGGGCTGGTCCGAAAAATTTAGAAATACTGTAATTACCTGTAACGCTTATTCCGAATTTTTTTTACAACACATAGTACTACAACAATATTTGATTTTACAAGCCAACACTAAAAAAATATAGAATAAAATTTAATGAATAAATATAAATAATCTTATGTATATGAAAAGCAAATTTACTGACAACTTCAAAAAATTAGTTTGTACTCAAAATACGAGTCAAATGATATTACGTAAGATTCTGGAGCAAAATACAAAAACATTTTCCTTCTAAAGCGGTTTTCAAAGGGTTTGCCTGAGATTTCGGCTACCGTCGAGAATTAATGTAGGCCATCTGAAACCTAGTGTTGGCCATCTCTAATCTCGAATAAGGGCTACATTTTTTGGATTTTCAGATTTCCT